>CM046036.1:11572769-11962769 GCA_025215565.1 Flaveria ramosissima
CTTCACTCCAGCATACAAAGGCCATCCTCGTGTTATGGCTTATATTCTGAGGGTATTAGAGTCATATCCTCCATCCAGAGTAACCTTTTTCATGCCCCAGCTAATTCAAGCTTTAAGATATGATGATGAGGTAGGTATTGGCAAGAACATTGTATGCTATATAGTTTTTAGTGCTTTGATCTTCAAGAAACTGGATTTAGTTACATTAAATATAATGAGCTGAAATATCTTCATCAAACTAAATCTTCTTTTTTTCTTTTTCTTAATGAATGGGATTAAGAAATTGTTTGGCTGTGGTCTGATAAGGATGTGGAATGATGGGCTGGTTGGGTAATAATGGGTTCAAGTTGACACAGGTCGTTTTTTGTACTGGCTGAAACAGGCAGGTCAGGTTAGGTTGACCCACAAACACTATATTGTTCATTCTTTTTTTTATTTATTTTTTTTAATTTATGCTCAGTTTGATTACAAAAACAATATGGTTTAATGATACTATGAATCTTTGAATACAACTTTCTAGGTGTTCTATGCATAAATGATAGGCTTTGGATGATGTAGTGCATGTTTAAGCCCATTTGACCTGTTTCCAACTTTCGATTTAGCTATCTTTTTTCTTTGCCTAGTTCTAGATAAAGACAAGCGTAGTCGACCCCCTCATAAGTTAATGGGTCAAAACTGCCAGGTCTGCACATAGCATAAGGCCACTCCTTTCAGTACCATAAAGTGACTCAGTCAAACTGCAAATATTTTTTACACCACCTAGCTTACTGAATAACTGCAGTTTTCTTGAGTAACTCTACCGATTGACTATTGCCTGAATCTGCAGAAGCTGGTTGAAGGATACCTGCTTAGAGCTGCTCAAAGGAGTGACGTGTTTTCTCATATTCTTATTTGGCATTTACAAGTCAGCACAGTTTCTGGTTTTCAAATAAATTATTATATAAATATTTTTCAACTTTCATGTAGTAACTGCAGAGTTTATTTATGTCAGGGCGAGACCTGTGCACCAGAGCAAGGGAAAGAAGCAGTGTCAGCAAAGGTGTAGACTTCTATCCATTAATACTCTGTGATGCATACGGATGTCTACAGAAAATAGGAATATGATTGATGGAAACCAATAAGCTACATATTTGGTTGTTTCTACATATATGAATATGATTTATGATTCAATACAAAATTTCTGATTAATTTTATGTCTTTCAGACATCAGCATTTTTGGCTCTTCTGCCTGTTGTTAGAGAACACATCATCGCTGGCTTCAATCCCAAGGCTCGTGACATGTTTCGAAGAGAATTTGATTTCTTTGAAAAAGTCACATCTATTTCAGGTGTTCTCTATCCACTTCCAAAAGAAGAAAGAAGAGCTGGCATACGAAGGTATCTTTCTTTTGCTTGCTGCTTGCACCATAGATTCATTCATTGACACAATTTATGTTCTCTTATTTTAAGCATTTTAATAATTACTTGTATTATTTTATGAATGCTTCGAGCAGAGAGCTGGAAAAAATTAAGTTGGATGGTGACGACCTTTATTTACCTACAGCTCCTAATAAGCTTGTTAAGGGTATTCAGGTTAATAGTGGAATACCATTACAATCAGCTGCGAAAGTGCCAATTATGATCACGTTTGATGTGGCTGATCGAGACGGAGATCCTAATGATATAAAACCACAAGCTTGTATATTTAAGGTGAACAATATCACTCTTACAGTCTTACTCTATAGGAGATCCTTAGTTTTATATGATTTCAGAATTTATACGTTTTTACTTTTGCCACACAATTATCATATTATATGATCTCTTTCTTGTTTCAGAATTTCATTCTTTTATATCAAGTATAAGTTAAAAATGCCTTTGCCTGACCTATATATTTTTGCACCTTACTGAAGAGATCAGAGTCCAATTTATTAGTCAGTTAAATGAACATTCTTGATGCAGGTTGGAGATGACTGCCGACAGGATGTACTTGCATTACAGGTTATATCACTTTTGAAGGATATATTTCAAGCAGTTGGTTTAGATCTTTATCTGTATCCTTACGGAGTACTTCCAACTGACCCAGAAAGAGGAATAATTGAGGTAGTTTTTGTCGTATGATATCTACTTCAAGCTCCAAAGTTTTCTTTTATTTTCAATCTTTTGATGCTTCTAATTATGTCAGCCCAAGGGTAGGCCAAAAAAAAGTGCACTGTTTTTGCAACAAGCATGTTTGTGTTTAGCTCATTATGTTCTGTTTTGTGCATGTCTGTTAAAAATACCAATTAATGCATGTCTGTGCAGGTCGTTCCAAATACACGCAGTAGAAGCCAGATGGGTGAGACCACTGATGGCGGTTTGTATGAAATATTTCAACAGGACTTTGGTGCAGTCGGGTCTCCAAGTTTTGAAGCTGCCCGCCATAATTTCATCATCAGCAGTGCTGGTTATGCTGTTGCCAGCTTGTTGCTTCAGCCAAAGGATAGACATAATGGAAATCTTTTATTCGATAAGTAAGTTCAGAAAATTTTGACATACTGTGATGCCTCTATTTATATATTTTTGTTATAGTTCCTAGTATTTTTCTAGAAAGGAAGCTATAAGTTATTACTTATCATGCTGCATGAAGTAAATTAGCAAATATTAACATGAACACTTGTGAATGCAGTGCGGGTAGGCTTGTCCATATTGATTTTGGTTTCATCTTGGAGACGTCACCTGGTGGAAACATGCGATTTGAAAGCGCTCACTTTAAGCTAAGTCATGAGATGACTCAGCTGCTTGATCCATCTGGTGCGATGAAAAGTGAAACGTGGTTTTTATTTGTAAGGTAAAGTTATCATGTTCCTCTTTCCCCATCCAGACCCTACTTAGTAATCACCTTTTCAATAATTTGTCTGATAATTGTTTTTTTTTTCAACGTCACCATGTCTAAAAAAAACCCTCATCCAAAGGTGAGTAACCCATTGGGTTTAAGCTCAAAATGGGCTGAAAAATCTTCTTTTTTTGTTCATTTTAAATCTTTATTTATAGTTAAAATTGATTAGGATTACAAAAACAATATGATACCATATGTCTATATACGACATACAGCAGTTTTACCCATTCTTTTAGCTAAATTTTCTTGAAGCGATTCAGATGCCTGATCTTTATTATATCGCTATGTATTCTCAGCTTGTGTGTAAAGGGATACCTTGCTGCTCGCCGCTATATGGACGGGATCATAAACACAGTATTAATGATGGTAGAAAGTGGCTTACCATGTTTTAGCAGAGGAGACCCGATTGGCAATCTAAGAAAGAGATTTAATCCCGAGATGAGCGAGAGACAAGCAGCAAACTTCATGATCCGCACATGTGCAGATGCATATGATAAGTGGTCAACTGCTGGTTATGATCTCATACAATATCTGCAACAGGGCATCGAAAAGTGAAAACCTGCTGCTTTTGGGGTCAGTCAGTCACACGACGTGCACTTAAAATGCCGATTTGCATATTCTTCTTATTGTTTGTGTTCTAAGTTGTTCAGGAATTTCGGTATTTATTTTATCAGGCGCCTAAGGAGGCAAAAGCTTAAAAGTGAGTTATTGTTGTCTTGTGAAAAGTTTGTAGGAATTATGACTTTAGCTGATCAATCAATCAATCATGTTCATTCTCCTGGTTTTTAAGTGTTATCGACCGGAGTTGTTTTAGTTGAAGTGTCATCTACACGATGAGATATGTGCATTAGACCTAAGTGACAAAATCTCACATGTGTTTCATTCTCACCATAAGTTTTTTATAATCGATATTTTTTTTAATAACAACACTTCTAATTTATCTCATGTGAGGATTTCAACCTTGGTTTTTTAAAGCATTAGACTACCACTTGAGTTAGTAGTCTAGTGCCAAGGTTCAAATAAAAAGTCATTTAAAATTAAAAAGTGTAATAAGTAATTTTAATCTTTAATCTAATTATTAAATTGTTGAAATCAAATTGTATGAAAAAGTTTGTTAGAGGGGTCTTTTAATAGTAACCACTTTTATTGACTTATCACAAGTTCCCCTATTAGTACACTATTGTTATATAAAATGATAATCATTTTTTTAACGCTTTTAAGTTCATATTTAGTTATTACGTCTTTAGTGCAACTCATTGTATCTTTTTGTTAATTATTGTGTTTTTCTGAATACTATTGTGTTTTTTTTAATGATGGAATAATATTATCGTGTATCTCTAATATGTAAAACACAATAATAAATTAAGAACTAATTAATTTAAGGGTAAATATCATTAAAAACCAATATATTTTCAGTTTTTTATCATAAACGTTCTACAAATTTTTGCATGTAAAAAACCAACATACTTTTTCTTTTGTTTCATAAAAGTCACTCAATAATTTTTGCACATAAAAGCTAACATACTTCTTATTTTTTCGCATAAAAGTCGCTCAAAATAGTCGCTTTCGTAACTTAAACAATTAATAATTCAAATGAGTCGAGGGTTTTTTATGTGAAAAAACAGAAAATATGTTGATTTTTATGTGTAAATATTGTTGAAGGATTTTTATGGGACAAACAAAAAGTATCTTGGGTTTTGCAAAAACTGTAGAGAGTCTTTTATAAGAAAAAAATGAAAGTATGTTGGTTTTTTAATGTGTTATTGTGTTTTTTAATCGTATTGTGTTATCTTAACACTATGAGTTATAAAAAATACGTTGGTGAAATAACATCATTGCATACTTCTAATTGTAGAACAAAATGACATATACCAAGAAGTTTATATTTTCAATAAAAAGCAATGACAAAAATAACATATGTTGTTATTTTTAACACTATGAGTTTTGAAAAATATATTGGTGAAACTATATTATAAAACACAATAATAGATAACAAGTTTATATGATCTATAAAAACAATGACAAACATTAACACAAAATGATCTAAAATGTAAACAAATGATGTAAAATATATATGACATAATGAACTAATATTCGAAAAATGAATGTATAATACATAACGAGCTGACGTATTTGATACGATGACCAAAATACTCTTATCTTTAAAACAATAAAAGGGCATGTGTCAAACCACAATCTTTTTTAGGCTTTGTTAGAATGTATACCCTTTTTACTATAACCTTACCCTAAAAGTTAATAGGTAATTATGAAATATATTTCATATTATCACTACTTTCTCACACACTGACAATTTGATACTTAATTCAATCACAGGGTTTTCACTCTGTTTTTTTTATGAATTTTAATATATGATATTTTATGAAATTCTGAGACAATAATAAAAAAGAATGTAATTGAGTATAGATAAACGAACAGAAATGAACATAAATAAGCGTTGATGAACACACAAGTCTAGTAAATAATAATGCATCCAAAACACATATAAATTAGTGGTTTGAATGTACATGATTCGTCTGATTCTATTAAAAAACCACAATAATTCATCAAAAAATCATTATAATAATTCATCTGAAAATCATAAAATAACATGTATATGAAATGTTGTTTCCAGTACATAAACAAACGAACATATATAAACATACATATATTAACTTAAATAAACACACCAAACATGTATTCATGTTCGTTCGTGTAATTAAACGAACAAAATTTTTTGATCATTTTTGTTTATTTGTTAAATGAAAAACAACAAACGAATTTCAGCCGAATAGTTCATGAACGCTCCGTTTATTACAGGCCAGGCGTTGTTATAGAATTAGCTATGAGGTTGTTTCTAAACGGAAAGATGAAAGCATAATTCAAGTGCATGTGACTGGAAACTGAATATAAAAAACATGCATAAAGTGTTCGAACAAATAATTTAGAGAACATACTTTGAATACACATAACTCGTTGTCTAGATAAACTCAATTACAAACCAAAGATTCTCCAAATAATTACGACTTTAATTTTCATACTGGTCGAAATCCGTATCAGATGTGTAATCTTGATAGTATTCCATGTAGGGATAATTGTTTAGAAAGAAAGAATGAATTGTTTGAGTTGTAGTGTGGTGGTTTGTTTATAAAATATGGTATTATAGAGTAAACGGGTTAAATTATTCTTTTTGTTAAACCTCTGACGGCTGATATGACCCTCCAACGGCTTCTTCAAAGGTATAAAAGATCTTCGGATAACTTGCTTTCGCGAGTGTACAGCTACCCGCGCCATCACACCACCTCCGTTATGGTGTTCCCCTGCCTACGTGGTAATGGGTAGCACCCCACAACACACGCTCTAACAAGTGCAAATTTGAGTCATCAACTTTCCAAACGTGCAATGTGGGAGTTCAATTTCTATATTGTCAAAGTTGTATTTTTCCAATTAGATTACATAAAGTTAGACTTTTTTTAGTAATTTCTTTTTGTACACATCTATCATCATAAAATTTACTATATGTCTCAACAATCTTCCTTATTTTAAGTAAGATAATTGATATTGCCTCGTCTGTAACTCTGTCAAGATAAGAAAATGAAAGAAATTTGTGGGAAGAACAAACGAACGAGGACGCAAATAGCTGAAGAAGCATATCTCAAACCTTTCTCTGCAAATAGTAATGTCAGCGTCAATGGCCGATGCTACTATCCAAAACTCGAGGATGAGAAGCTTGTCAACAAATGGTACTGTTTATGTTTCTCGTTCGTATTAAAATTCTAAAAGAAGTTCACATTCTTTTTATCTTTTGATTATGGTATCATTTTTTCACGCTCTTTATCATTCATATAATCGTATGTATTCAAATTTGTATGTTCACCGACATATTCATATGTAGACCAATATTTTATATATGTTGCAGGAAATGCTTAAAACTTTATCAAGAAATTCAATTAGGTGGACTTAGAAACACACCAAATCTATCATTTCTTTATGTTTGTTTTAAACTTGTATTTTCCAAAATTGTTGTATGTTTACTTGAAACATTGTAACGTTATGTTGATGAATGACAATGAAATTCAGTCTTAATTTATTATAATTTAGTGTTATGATATCTTTGAACAATCTATTACTTCTCGCACCTTGATGCGTTCACCATTGATTGGGGTGTGACAACATGTTTATTGTCAATGATAGGCATAAGCTATTAACAATTTCAAATTCATATACAACAATTTCAAATTCATATACAACATTTTTTATTATTTACTTTAATCTAAAAAAGATGACGTATCTTTCATTATGCAATTATGGTCTTGAAGGGGTTTTTATATGCTTTTGAACTTTATTATGTTTTTACAAGACAAATGTCTATGTATTATGAAGTCTTCTATGGTTCATTTGTTTTGTTATCTAATAGTTTTCATTTCTTGGTAAAAATAAGGCTAGGCCTGAACCAGTTTGATGGAGTAGTAGTTGTAATTATAGTTCATGAACTCATGATTTTATGTTAGCCAAGTTTAATATTATTATAGACTTACATCATATGGTCTTAAAAAACCAACCGTCAAAGTTTAGCCGGGACCATAAAGGTGGATGCATCACCACTATCGTTGTCATAAACAAGTTGACGATGGCCGCCAGCTTAAACTCAAACATTAATGGGACGCACAACAACAACCGGATGCATGAAAATGGCCACCACCATAGACCACAACCACCTAAAGGGTACCAAAGAGATAGAATAAACTCACCACCAGCATTACAACCCTAAACATCAGCTACAACC
Organism: Flaveria ramosissima; assembly: GCA_025215565.1. Classification (NCBI taxonomy): domain Eukaryota; kingdom Viridiplantae; phylum Streptophyta; class Magnoliopsida; order Asterales; family Asteraceae; genus Flaveria; species Flaveria ramosissima. Next base: position 11,580,406 of record CM046036.1, read on the forward strand.
AGGGGCAAAGCTGCTGCAAGGGTGACAATTGCCAATGGCAAGACCACCACCGCATGCCGTAAGTGGCGGCAAGATCCGATTACCCAAAAGGGTACCGAACATGAATAACAATTCCACCACCACCATCGCCATTGTCAACATTAAGGAAAATCAATAGACAAAACTGCAATGGTGGTCCGAAAACCCTAAACGGTACCAAAGAGATTGAATAGCCTCACCTTCACCATTGCCACCGTCAACATCAAGTAAAAGCAGACAGTAGAACAACATTGACGATGACAACCGCCGCCAATAGATTAAAAATCACCGACAAATATTCACATCTAACACTTTCTCTCTAAAAATGACGCAAAAAAAGTGCGCAAACAACCCTTTATACAAGCACACAATAGGGCCAAAACCACAAATAGAGAAAAACATCGTGACCAAAACTAAAAAAACAAAAACCATATTATTCCTTTACTTTTTCTATTAATAGAAAAAAAAATGTAATGTAACATATACTTAATTATATGAAAACTAAAATCTCTAGTCCACTTTAAATTGTTGACAAAAATGTTATTTTCTATATAGTAGTGAAGCAAAATTGGTATTTTTGTTAGAAATAATATAATTTTGAACCTTTCAATAGGCAATCATACAAAAAAATACTTAATAAATCCACTCATTAGTGATGCATTAGGAGGCAAGATGATGACAAACATTATCTATGTTTCATGAAATAAAGATGGTGATTCAAAAAGACCCGAAGCATATAAAAATATTTTTTTAGAGGAATAGAAATAAAAAAATACACAGCAAACAATTAGAAAGCAAGTATCATGATATATGTTAGATAAAAGAACACTATGACACTTAAATTTATAACACTGAAGTATTTACGTGTAACAATACACATATGACTAAATACACACTTGGTTGGGGGGGGGGGGTTGTCTCGCTGCCTTCCCCATAAAAAACCGATCACCTCGGTTTCGTCAGCTTCCTCCCTTGATCACAATCACTTGGCAAGGTTGATGATAGGTCATCGCCTTTCCCTCCCTCAGCTTCCCCTTACTCACATTCTCACTTTGTCGCTTCACCCTCCCCTCCTAGATTAGCAACCACTCCGCTTACTCTTAAACTAAACAAACCTCAACTAAGTCGACATGCACACTTAAACTAAAAAAACACATGTAAAAATAAAGACAAACCTATAAAGCATCCACCACTAACATCTACGACTACAATTCCACTTAAGTACACATTAAAATACAAAGCCCAACAAATATCAAACCTATCCTTTATTCAGTGTTTTTAAAAACTCGATCACATTAATCCTATCTTATGAAGGTGCAATTCTAACAAATTATACTTAACTTTTAGTCTACCTCCGGTATCGCTCTATCGCGCTATCGTGTTACCGTGTTACCGAAACAAACACAACAACTAGTTTAGGGATAGAATTTGTATTTTACCTATTCCTTTTCTCGTTTATAGTCTTCAAAGTTAAAATCCTCAATAACATTGTTTCGTAATCAGAGTATAAATCATTTGAGGTTTTATATCGTTTACAAGAAGAACAACTTGGGGAACAAGCGATGTTATAAGCTATAAACGATTCAGTTCATCGGAGACGCCGATTAACGACGATTGCTTCATCGATCTCCAAACCCTAAAACATTCACTCGATTATCTTCCGATTGCTGTTTTTCTGCTATGGCTATGGATATCGACTTCTCTGAGTACCGATTGCGCTGTCAGCTTCGAGGTCATGAAGACGACGTACGTCTCTTATCTCTGCTGCTTCTTTTGTAATTCGTGAATACTAGGGTTTTTAGCCAGATTAAGTTGCTTGACAGTTCAATTTTTTTATTTATTGATCGAGTTTTTGCTGCGATTGGGAGAATTGAATTTGAAATTGGATATGAAATTGAATTTGAACGACTTTGTGGTGAAGTAGGTGTTAGATTGGCTTCTTTTTTTGTTATTTGAGTTGTTGCTGTAGTTGAGGGCAATACAGCATTACAGCGTGACTAATGTCTCAATCTCAGGGGAAAAGGGATAGAAGTTGTGATTTGATAACGCTATTGGTGCTACATTGATTTTGGTTCTTATGAATATTACGTTTAGTGTTCATCTTATTCACATTCTGATTACTATATGGCTGATCAGTAATGCACACCCCATTGGTGATGAAATTATGGATGCATTTTGAAGACGATTTTTGAAAATGGACATGGGTTCATTTAGCTATTTTATGTGACAGAGGCTTTTGTTACTAATTGGTAGTTGGTTCTTTATGATAGCAAAATTTGCATGATGCGTTGTTTTTAACTTCTCGTTATCTTCACTGTCCAAGGATTTCACAAGTTTGCGTACAAAAGTCTAAATGCAGCTCTAGTTTTGGAAGGGATTTGGTCTCGTATTGTTCCTGTTCTGATGTAACTTTAGGAACTATTAGCAAAACTGATAGAGCTCATGCACTTTGTTGAGCAATATTGGAAAACAGGGTCTTGTCTTTTGCATGCATTTAATTAAGAAAGAGTTAATGTTAACTTTGACGTAGACAAGACACTGTTTTGTTACGAGGTTATTGTTTTCTAATTTTCTATTTGTTTTATTTTTAGGTTCGTGGCATATGTGTTTGTGACAATGATGGAATAGCAACTTCATCAAGAGACCGAACCATTAGGTTCTGGTCTTTGGATCAGACAAACAAGGCTGCTTACACTTCCTCAAAGATACTACTTGGGCATACTAGCTTTGTTGGCCCATTGGCATGGGTTCCTCCGAATGAACAGTTTCCAGAAGGTGCCCTTATATCTGGTGGTATGGACACGCTTGTTTTGGTATGGAATCTTGCGACCGGGGAGAAAGTTCAAACATTGAGAGGTCATAAAATGCAAGTAACAGGAGTCACTTTGGATGGATCAGACATCGTATCATCATCTGTTGATTGGTTAGTTAACTGTTTGTACTATGTGTGATGTTAGTTATTTGTCAGGGTATTATTGTGCAATGTGTTTTATGTTGTAAGGCTGTAAAGTACTATTTTGTCTTCTTAGTAATGGGTTTCACGAAGGATGCAAGCAATCTGATGGAAGTTTAGTACCTGAAATCACAATGTTTTTATATTAGGAATGATCGGTGTTCAGCTGTTAGTGTTGGAGTGCTAGCCTTAGGCGATGCAAACTGAGGCAGAAATTTTTTGAAACTATTGACTAATGGATATACAATATGCATGTGTTAGCTTATGTCACATGCTTATTGTTTGTGGTTTTCGGAACCATAGTAATTCATGCCACTAAGTGCTAAGCAAGCCTTGTTTTCTACATAAGGGACTTAGATGAAAGAACTTCGAAAACTATTTGCATGAGCTTTTAAGAAAAGCTTGTTCATATTACATGAATAATTTTTTTGGTAATCATGAGAACGTGTTACCAAAAAACTCACATGATCCCACCAATACCATGCTAAGCAACGAGATTAAGTAAATTGCAGGCCTCTAAGAGGTTATGGCAGAAACCAGTGGAATCAATATCTGAATCTGAGACATCTGCTAGAGGGGAATCAAGTGCTTATCATCATGCCACCCCTTGAAGGATGCCTTACTAAATTCGAGGACTTGATTACTCTAGGGAGTCAACACTAGATGCAAGAGTAACGTAGGAGCTTTGATGTGAAAATCAAACATTGGGATACAACTAGAATTTCTGGACAGAACCTTGAAGTCCAAATTAGGAACAGAAACTAACAGCTGCTAATTTGTAACAATTGAAAGAAAGGATAAGGACATACTACTCTAGTTTCTGATGGCATGCCTTAGACAAAAAAAAGCAAAAAATGAACAAAAAAATTGTTGGGTGTGGAGGTTGATTTGGGCAGCTGGCCCAAATTGCAAGCCTTATCTGGCTATTTTTAACAGAGATTTGACAGCCTATTATTAACCATAGTTTGAGGGTGGTAGCCTAATCTCCAAGTGTTTTTTCTTTGTGGGTGGCTGATTGCTGATCTTGAGGTGCCAATTGCCATGCATGTGATTATAGAGCATTAGTAGGGGAAACCCCTTCTGAAACGAGTTTGCCTGTGACGTTATGCTCTCTTATAGTTCTTTGCAAGGCTTGGAGATGCGAGTTAAAGGATATGAAATTTGCTTTAGGGCTACGGAAGTTGAAAAACGATAATGTACCAGGGACTAGCAACCACTATATTGTCAAGTGCGCTTCCATTTTTTTTTAAATTTTCAAAGTTTATTAGTTAGGGCTTGCTCATAAAGGTGATGGAACAAACATATGTTAGTAAAGGTTGTCAAATGGCTTATGTGTGTACATATCATTTAAAAGTAAACTTCTTCATGTTAAATGCTATGTACCGTTATGGCATAGGCATGTTGGAAATTTTGCCGATTGGACATCTATTTGATCAAATTTTGCTCATCTGAAAGTAAAATTCTTGTAAAATTGCTACAGACTGTTAACTCATTTTGGAAATTTTGCCATATCCACATAGATTTCATCAAAGTTTGCTCATTATAGTGCCTGATATTGCTTTTCCCTTTTTTTTGATTTATGAAAGTACACTTAGACGTTGGAAAGGAGAACAACAATGTGAGGTTTGGGAAGCTCACAAGGCACCAATCCAAGTAGTAAAGAGATTAGATACCGGTGAACTTATTACAGGTCTATACGCATCTTAGTCATTATTTTGTGTTTTTATTGTTATTCGTTTATCATATTTCCCAATCCCCATATGAAGCACTGGTAATTGCTTTCCATCTCTTTTCTATTTTAAATAATATGGACAACTTCTAAGCCACAGTTAGTTCCCAGATTTCTATTATTTGTTTGTTTCTAAGTGGGACCAAGTTGGTGAATGAAAGTTTCCATGAACAAGCTGGCTGCCATTATGTTTAAAGATTTGTTTGATGTAATTGTGATCCAGGTTCAAGCGACAGCACTATAAAGCTTTGGAAGGGAAGCACATGCACACATACCTTTTCTGGTCATACAGGTATTTGTTTGTCTCTGTCTATTCCTCACAACACGGACATAAATTATTAGTGCATGTGCTTACAAACAGAGAAATTCTATGATCAAATTTCAGTTGCTTTCTGAAGTGCATGATCAATACTTTTCTGATAATGTGTTTTTTTCTTTCTTTCTTTGTGATCTCATCATACTCTATATGTATGTGCGTCATATGTGTGCTTGTTTGATTGAACAAATAGCTTGTATGATGGTGCATTTTTTCTTCGAAAATGAACTTCTTTAATTTGAACGTGATTATTCTCTCTGGGAACTCTGCAGATACTGTGAGAGGTTTGGCTATAATGCCTGGTTTGGGAATTCTTTCTGCATCACATGATGGGTAAGCTTTCTGGTTCTTAAGTACTTGTGTTGCTAGGAATGTATTCCTGAATTTCAAATGTAGGCAAGCAAACTGCTTGCTCAAGCATACGCATAAGCTTTTTATTTCAGTCTCCTCACATTGGTCAGGATAAAAGTGTTGCTTTTGTTTCTGTGTTATTTTATGCTGTTCCAGAGGGTGCATGTCTCCGATTTGAGGAGAGTAGGGGATGGTTACTAACTTGTTGATAGATTGTGTGAGACGGAATTTTTTTCTTGTTGTACGTAAATTTTTAATAAATTCATCTAATGGTGTGTGTGTGTGTCAAGCTTGTTTAAACCTGATTTGATCTGCCGCAAATCAATAATAAAATTAATGTTGAATGGTTTAATTGAAATGTTCAGAGACAATGAGGTGATTTTGAGCTGTAATGATTTCATCTACAATTAAGGCAACCTGAAGTACATGCATTTTTGTTGTTGTAATGGTAGTCAAAGCATAATTATAGCATTGTAACATTATTAGGCTGTAATTAGAAATAGAGTAAATGCCTAGACCATTGTATAATACCCACTTCTATCTCGAATAAAATACACATAAACATTCTCTCCTTGTTTTGTGTTCCATGCCTGTTGTTATTTGCCCTGCTGGGATCCAAATTACACCGACACCCTCCTCGGAATCCAAGCTTCTTTGACCTGACTGCTTCATTTGTCGCATTTCAACAGGTTTTCCAAAACCCTAAAACTCTACCATTTGTTGGACATGAACCCTGTTTTGACAACCCCTCATTTATTCTATTCACCTAGTCATGAAACCCCAGTCAAAACACCCTAGCTGTTGTTGTTTGTGAGAAGCCGGATTAACATAGTCATTGTCAGTGGTTTTCACATCCAACAATTTCATTTGTTGCTACTGATTTCTTAATTTCCACTGCTGACCCTGATCTCTTCATACATCATGTTTTTTAGCAAGTGTTGTTTCTAGCCCAAAGAAAAAAAACTGTGATTCTTAAAACCAAATATTATTTTCTAGCAGGCGAGTGATGGTATGATTCCAGTAATACTTAGCTAGTTCATTGTTCTTAAGATATTTGTTAAATTCACCTCTAGTTATTGGGCTCAGTCTATTAAGTTATTTCAATTTATGCTTGAAATTTTGGATGAGATGCTCACTTGAGTCTAGATACTTTGAACCCTAAATTCCCCGAATGGAAGCTTGATCATAACGGACTTCAAATAGCTTTATGGATTTTAATAAAGCCACATGTTTGAAGTATCATCAAGAGTTACCTTATGACAAAGATGATGTGGGAACACTTGTAGTTCTCCTCAGTGTAGGAATCCTTGTTCCACACATGCACTGCATTTGTGCCATATCTTTTGTGCCTTAATATTATCTGTATGTCTTATGCATGTTTCCTTATTGTGAATTTCTCTCTTATTGCAAGTCTTTAACCATGTCATGGACTCATGAGCCTTAGCACCACCTTTAAAATACATTACCTTCATGCTGTCAGTACTTTTGGCTGTTTATTCTTGACATATGCAATAATTTGCTAGTTTTCAGTAAATCTATGCTTTAATTGACCACTCATTTTTTGGTTTATGAATGACAGGTCAATCAGGTTATGGGCACTTACCGGTGAGGTTTTACTCGAGATGGTTGGTCACACAGCCATTGTCTATTCTGTTGATGCAAACAAATCCGGGCTTGTTGTCAGTGGTAGTGAGGATGGATCAGCAAAGATATGGAAAGGTTATATATCTTGTCCTTAACATAAATGATATTTCTTGTACTGTACGAAGATGAGATGCCAATAATGAATGGGCTGCGAATTAATAAAGATCATTGAAGTTGAGATCAGGAACTAAGATAACATTACACTTTACATTAGAGGGAGTAACATGTAGAGAAACATCAAAATTTTATTTCGAATAGCTTACATGCTGTTTTTAGGTTTGTAAGGTTCATAGAATTCAGTTATGTTACATACTTTCTAGTATCATATATTCATGTGTTTGATCAGATACATCAGTTACTTGATCCATATCTTTATGCTTGAGTAGCTTGTATGACATGGTACTTGGTGCATTGGGTGCTCATCACACATGCACTATTGTTGTATTATTTGGGGTACTGTAAGGCAACTTTGACATGCCTACAAAAGATTTGGTCTATGTATTTGAATTTTAAACTACTTTGGGGTTAACCGTTGAATTTTAAACTACTTTGGGGTTAACCGTTGAATTTTAAACTACTTTGGGGTTAACCGTTGAATTTTAGACTACTTTGGGGTTAACCGTTGAATTTTAAACTACTTTGGAGTTAACTGTTGAGAACATGTGTTTGGCTTCTAGATGGAGTTTGTGTCCAAAGCATAGAGCATCCTGGTTGTGTTTGGGATGTCAAGTTCTTGGAAAATGGTGATATTGTGACTGCGTGTTCTGATGGTGTGGCGCGTATTTGGACTATGCATCAGGATAAGATAGCTGAGGCTCTTGAACTTGAGGCATATGCTTCTCTACTTTCTCAATACAAAGGAAGCAGGTATCTACCACTCTCTTTAAAGAAAGCATGATTTTCTGTTATGCATCTATATTGGAATTATTTGATTATAATGAGCAACAAACTTGGATACACATCAACATTTTGATGGCTGCCTAGAAATTTTCTAGTTCTGTATGTTTTTTTGGTTCTTGTGTATGACTGGTTGATTTGGGTGTGGGTGTAAATCTGTATTTTACTACACCAACCTGTTTATAGAACACTATATATCAATTATCTATAAGAACCACATATAGTCATTGGACAATTTGTTCTTTGCTGGCTTGATTCATATACTATGTAATGCCAATTTGTACTTTTGCAGCACATATGTTTCTTACAAGTGACAGGTAATTATTCAATTTTGAATAAGTGGAAGCTGGGTAGAACATTCTTTCTTAAGTGTAAAAGAAAGGCATGGCTTATTAATTATAGTGTTGAATTATGCTTATTCCTGTTGTAGAGGGAACCCTTAATGTTATGAGCGATATAAGCTTTTTGGATTCCGGGTTTTTTCTTTTTCATTATGGCATTTTACTATTTGACGTATGGTCAATAGGGACTATCCCTTTTCACATTGTTTGATACATACACACATATACATACATATAATATATATACACATACATGCATACATATACCCACATTATACACAAATATACATATATATATATATATAAATATATACGTGTATAGGTACATGACATATATATATAATATAAATATATAGTCATGTATACACATATATGTCTATGTATTTAATTTGGCTAAATATTGTCATTGGAAGATTGGAACTTGTGTATGGACCAGATAACATTGTGCCATATAAATTAGCATTAGAATAACTTGATAAATTAAACAGAAAATCATGCATCCACGGTTTAAGCTCAAATTGTATGGTTACTCCCAATGCGAAGTAAAAGTTAAGCACCTATTTCACTATTTATGAAGTTTAGACTTGGATCAGTGATTATTAACTTACTAATTAATACATGAGCTGCATAAAATAGCACATTAGCACATCCAACCAACTGTGTTAAGAATCATAGCTTCCATACTTCATCAAATCTTCATTTTGTGTTTGTTAGGAAGAGAGTTGGAGGCTTGAAATTGGAGGAGTTACCTGGTCTAGAGGCTTTGCAGGTTCCAGGTACTATCAGGTTCTTGTTCTGATACAAGATTAGGACCGTATGAGGTTATTTTATAGTTATTTTTTAGCATTATATGATTATTAGTTGGTTAGCATCTGTTGTAGTTACCCTTTAACAATTAGAAGGTTCAGGGTTATTTTTGTCTGTTTTATTTCATTAAATGTGAATATATTATTTGATAGATTCAATATTCTACTGATTTTACTTTTTAGAAAGGTCTTTTGAGGATTCCTGCAAATACATTAAAGCTTAGAACAATTACTATGCAAGATTTAGATAAAGAAGCTTTATATGTTTTCTTCTAAAAGTGATTGTTACATCTTAGGGGTGGTGGGCAACATATTTAGGAGTGCTTAGTTATATTTATTAATTAGTAAGGGTAGTTTAGATTTGATGTTTTTTCTTGGTCACCTGCCTAACTTAAAAGTATTTATTTCGATGTGGTGTTATTCTCAATCGTGTTTTGAGTATGGTGATAAAAGAATTTTTTAGTGAATGGTTGGCATTTTATAAATTCTAACCATTGCACTTGTCATGTTTCCTATCAAGCAATATTGCATTATGGAAATGGTAAGTCCTAGGTCGCATGAATCAATGAAGGCAATGTTCTGTGTTTGGTTATGTTCTCGTTTCATATATCCTCATTTATGTTTTAAAGGTGTGAAGTGTACTTAAAATGGTGTTTGTTAACCGTTTACATCCCTAGAAAACCAAATAGGTTTTCAAAGTTCTCTGAACAAAAGTTGTGACTGCATGCTAAATTTTAATGTTTTCATGGTTACTGATAAAAACATGCATTGATTATCTGGATATAATGAGGTTGAGGCTTCTAATATTTCACTTCTCCTAGGTATTTCTTTAGTCACCATCTTATAGAAGAAACAAAATAGCCTCTCATTGTAAATTCCTTTGATTATATGATGATCAGGAACCAAAGATGGGCAGACAATGGTTGTACGTGAAGGAGACAATGGTGTTGCATATGCGTGGAATATGAGGGAACAAAAATGGGATAAGGTATGATTCTATACATGTTAAAATGGAGATTTGTGCCTTACCTTCTGGCTGGGGTCTGTACCATTTATCTTATGTTCTTAGATCAAACCTTATATTACCAATGTTTGCTAATATTTTTTACCTATATAATACATGCTTGTGATAAACATGTTATTTGAAGGTCCTTTGTTCACGGAAAGGCATGCTTGCTTTGTTGATTTATTTTTTTTGTGATGGTTAAACTCTGCGAATGAGCGTTCATGGCAGCAGCATTACTGCCTTCATTTTTAAACAATTTTGTTTTGCTAGAAAAATAATTTGCGTTTAAGAAAAGATAAAGTATAAATTGCGTTAAAAAATTCTAACAATATCAGGACTGTGAGTCCCTTTGTCATGGTTTTTTACTTGTGTTGTTACTGACCTTATGTTCACTCATAGTGATATAGAGCTATATTGACCAAACAAGAGATAAATTGGCTTAAAAGCTACATGGAATTGGATTGTTACTTGACCTATGTAATTATCAAGTACGCTAGTCTTGGTTTTAAAAAGCTCGCCTGAGGCGCGCCTAGGCGCAAGGTGACCATAGGCGCGAGCTAGTTCGCTTCAGGTTGCATAAGGCGCGAGGTGTACAAGAAGCACGCGCTTCGATGCAATTCAGAAGGAGGCGGCGAATAAGGGCTTTTGCGCCTTCTGTACATGAAACTAAAAGGAAAACTTAAAACCAACCCGTCGGAGAAAAGTCGCCGGAGCTTAATGAAGATGACATTGTGGAGAAGAGATGAAAGGTCCTATCTACTTTCTGATTTGGTGAGAGAAAGAGATGAAGTAGAGAAAGAAGGGTGCATTGGGAGTGGAGAAAGCAAAGAAAGTGTATGGGAAACTCACCTAATGTTTCCATATACTGCCATTCAATAGTTAAAAAAATTAAACCAAATTCTTTAACTTTGGGTGTTTTAAAATTTATAAATATTGTCTTTTACTTTAATTATTAAATATTTTCTTTTACTAGTTACTTTGTTATCTCTTTGGCTTTTGTAACTTTTATATTTTTAAATTTTTTCACTAATATAGTGTTTGTATTACTTTTGTACTTGCATATATCTTACTTTGTTGTACATATAGCTTCTTTAAATTATACGTATAGGTTATATAGATATTAAATCATATATAAAGCCGAACTATATACTCATATATATTTTATTTTGTTAGTTATAACTAAATTTATATATTAAATCATATATTAACCTATGATAAATATAATAAAAGCTTGTATAAAACCTTGCGCCTCGCGTACGAAAAGCTCCGCGCTTTTGCGCCTTGCGCCTCGGTTTTAGACCTCGTCGCCTGGGTGGGCTTCTCGTTTTTTAAAACCAAGACGTTAGTTTAATCACCCCCTTAATTCTTTCGTAGATCCCACTCCAAGCAATTTCCTCATCTCCATGAATTTCAGTCTAGGAAGGGCTTTTGTAAGTATATCTGCCTTTTGCTCTTCACCACAAATGTGCCTCACATTCACAAGACCTCTATCTACACAGCTTCTTATGTAATGATACCTTACATCAATATGCTTTGACCTTCCATGAAAAACTGGATTCTTTACAAGTTGAATAGCCGACTTATTATCCACATTAAGCAGAATAGGACCCATATTAGAATTAATCAGGGTTTCTAGCACACCTTTAAGCCATATTGCTTGTTGTGCAGCAGCAGTTGCAGCTATAAACTCAGCCTCACAAGAAGATAATGCAACTATCTCTTGTTTTTGACTAACCCAACTCACTGGTCCACCCCCATAATAAAACACTACTCCTGTAGTACTTTTCCCATCAGCTTTTGTTGGAGCATGAGAGCTATCACTATAGCCTATCAATTCAGCAACTCCACTTCTTTTATACCATACACCATAATCTATAGTACCCTTAAGATACCTTAGAATATGCTTTACAGCCTGCCAATGAGATACTCTATGTGATTCCATGAACCTGCTTGCTATACCCACAGAATAACACAAATCAGGCCTAGTTTGGGTCAGATATCTCAAACAACCAATCAATCTCCTATATAAAGTAGCATCCACAGTCTCCAACTCCTCATCCTTCCCTAATTTCAAACCAGGATCCATAGGATATTTAGCTGGATTACAACCCCACATATTATGCTCTTCCAATATCTTTCTTGCATAACCAGACTGACACAAGAAGATACCCCTGTCTTCTTGTTTCACTTCTATTCCTAAGTAATACTTCAACATCCCTAGATCAGTCATCTCAAATCTAGATTTCATCATACCTTTAAAATCATCAATCATAGTCAAGCTAGATCCTGTCACAATCAAATCATCAACATATACTCCCAAAATCACACTTTTCTCACCATCCAGCTTCTTATAAACTGCATGTTCCTGAGGACATCTTGTAAACCCAAACTGTAACAGGGTAAGATGTAACTTCTCATTCCATGCTCTGGGTGCCTGCTTAAGGCCATACAAAGCCTTTACAAGCTTGTAAACTAAACCTTCCTTTCCTGGCTTGACATAACCCTCTGGTTGTGTAACATACACATCTTCTTTCAAATCCCCATACAAGAATGCTGTCTTCACATCCAAATGATGCACTTCCCATTTGTTAACAGCAGCTACAGACAATATCAATCTCACAGTTTCAAGCCTGGCTACCGGAGCAAACACTTCCTCATAGTCTACACCATATTTCTGCACATACCCCTTCACTACCAACCTAGCTTTATGTCTCACAATCTTCCCTTGTGCATCTTTCTTCAACTTGAAAAGCCACTTCAACCCAATTGGTTTAACACCTTTTGGACACTGAACAAGCTTCCAAGTTCCATTTTTCTCTATGCTTTCTAACTCTTCTTGCATAGCTTTCTTCCACTCTATCTGATTCTTGGCCTGATCAAAGCTTGTGGGTTCTCTGATTAGCAACAACTCAGACTCATCAATCATAGGAGGGTCAAATGGTATTTGTTCAAGGACCTCTGTCCTGCTGAACACATCATTTAGACTAGTAAACCCCTTTGGTGGTGTATCATCATAACTGTCTCTAGGCAGTTCATCAACATCAAACCCATCATTATCACTCCCACCTTCTAATCCCCCTCCTTGATCTGGTGCATTCACTGAATCAACATCCTGTTCTTGACCACCAGACTCAAGTGAGTGTGTACTTGGAGAAATCTGTCTGTGATCAGATGAGTTTACAAACACTCCAAACCTTGCATAACTAGGCTTCTCCTGTTCACAGATGTCCCATTCCCATGGTTTCTCTTCTTCAAACTTCACATCCCTGCTTATCACAATCTTACCAGTACAAGGATTATACATTCTATAAGCTTTTGATCTAGGCTCAACCCCTAGATGCACCATAGGAGTGCTTCTATCATCAAGTTTAGTCACTTGATGACTTGGAATCTTGACATAAGCCTTACAACCAAACACTCTTAAGTGTTTCACCTTAGGTTTCTTCTCAAACATCTTCTCATAAGGTGTCATATTCTCCAAGGCTTTTGTAGGACTTCTATTCAATAAGAAAACTGAATGTCTTACTGCTTCAGCCCAAAATTCCAAAGGTACCCTCATGGCTTTCAACATGGATCTAGTCATCCCCATGACGGTCTGATTTCTTCTCTCCACCACACCATTTTGTTGTGGGGAGTAAGGGGCTGTTAGAAACCTTTTTACACCCTCCAAACTACAAAGTTGTTCAAAGGTCTTTGAGGTAAACTCACCACCCCTATCAGTTCTCAGGGCCTTTAGTCTATGAGAGGTTTCCAGCTGGACTAGAGTCTGGAAATCTCTAAAGACTTCAGGAGCCTGATCTTTGGACTTTAGCATAAACACCCACATGTATCTTGAGTAATCATCCACTAGGAGCATGAAATACTTGTTCCCAGCAGGAGTGGGTGGGGTCAATGGTCCACAAAGATCTGCATGCACTAATTCAAGTGGTGAACTAGCTCTGTAATTGCTTACATTGGGGTATGGTTGACTTCTATGCTTCCCAACCAGACAACTTTCACACAATTGTGACTTGTGCTTTAACTTTGGCATTCCCTTTACCATATTGTACTTGGTCATCTTGGTGATTGAGTCAAAACTCAGATGGCCTAGTCTTGCATGCCATAGCCAAGCTGACTCATTCATGGCAGTCAATAGACACTTTGGAGATGTCACTTGTAAGTTGATCTTGTACAATCTGTTATGTGACTTCTTCACTTTCATGAGAGTCTTTCCCCCCCTCTCATATATCCACAGCTGCCCATCTTTCATCAGGATCTTGCATCCTGTTTCATCCAATTGACCCAAGCTCAGGATGTTATTCCTCAGGGCTGGTATGTAGTAAACATTAGTCACTACCCTATGCTCTCCATTTTTACATTTGAAGCATATAAAGCCCCTTCCTTTTATCACAACCACAGATCCATCACCAAACTTGACTTTGCCACTGATGGCTTCATCTAGTTCAGTGAAGTGGGTTCTAATTCCTGTCATGTGATTGCTGGCTCCATTATCTAGATACCAACAACAAGAATCCTCTCCCTTTGGTAGAGTTCCGGGGAACACCCCCTGTTCCTCTAGTAGGCCCAAATCCATTGACACTTCTGCCATTAGCAGGGTGGATTCTTGATCCTCCTGAGTTTGAGTTAAATGAGCTTCCTGCTCTGCCCTTCTTGGTGCCCTGCATTCATTTGCAAAATGGCCCAATTTGTCACAATTGAAACATCTCAGGGACTTCTTGTCTCTCTTCTTGGTGTTCTTGTCTTTGTTAACAGGGTCTTGGTTTGTCTTTCCTCCCCTGTTCTTTGCAAATTTCCCTTTCCCCCTTCCACAACTTCTAGTATCATGTTCTGTCTCACCTCTTGACCTATCTTCCCATTCACTCTTGGTCAAGAGTAACTGTCCAGAGGAACTCTTTCCTTGGGTCACCGGCTTCAACCTTTCTTCATAGGCTTTGAGTCTTCCCACTAGTTCCTCAAATGGCATCTTATTCAGATCCGAAAACTGCTCAATAGCAGCCACAATGGGTAGGAATCTATCGGGGGCCGCCTTCAAGAACCTGCTGACTTGTTTGGCAGTTGGTACTGTCATCCCCAGGGCTCTGTATCTCGACACTAGTTCGCCCATCTTCCCCGCAAATTCATCAACGGATTCACTTTCACCCATGCTCAGCAATTCAAACTCATGATCAAGAGTTTGAATTCTGGCCTGTCTGACTCTCTCTTCACCCACATATCGCTTCTTAAGGGCTTCCCATATGTCCTTGGCCGCCTCAAATGCAGCCACCTGCATCAGAACATCTTCCGGCAGGGCTTGGAAGATGAAGGCCTTAGCCTTCTTCCCCAATCGGACATCCACCGCGGCTTGGGTGGGAGGTTCAATGGCATCCCAGAGCCCCTGGGCATCCATGAACGCCTCCATCTTGATCGCCCAAGAAGTGTAGGTCGTCGGAGTGAGAATCGGAATCTTGAATGCGATCGGATCGCTGGTGTCCTTCAGTGCTATCTGTCTATCTTGATTCGCCATCGCCTGGAATCAAGTGCGGTGAATTTGGTGTCAAGATCACTTCGAATTGATCAGCAGCCGAGTGGAGGAGATCTTCCGAGGCCAAATTGCTGTTCTTCCGAAGTCAGTCGGGGCTTCTTCCGAAGTTAGTCGGGGCTTCTTCCGAAGGTTGCAATCGATGAGGACGGAGTGTACAGAGATTGGATCGAGAGCCTATTTGCTCTGATACCAAATGTTTCAATTCGATAAATGCAAAGGTGTAATTTCTTATTGATTTGTGATACCCAATCATACAATACAATCACATACTTATAGTAGTTAGAGCTAACTAACTATTTACACTTTCAGTCCTTGCACTAATCTAACTTTACAATTCTAGAACAAACTTTACAACTACAAAGAATTAAACCAACAGTTTAATCTTTATCCTTGTGTGTTTTCGTATTAGATTATTGTTAGAACTAAAAGTATCTTTATATGTATAAATTCGTAGTTATTCAATTAGTTTCCCTGTAAAAGTCTAGTTTTGATCATCTACTATAAATAGGTAGGCATTAGTATAGGTATTCATTATGTTGTGTTTTGATTGAACTTTGTTAGATAACATGATAGATATTCCCCAAACATCCAACAATAATGTTTTATTTTTGTAACTTGTAGCTTACGCTACATCTGAATTTGCTAATGAGATTTTTATTCAACCACACCATCTAACAGACTAAAATATGAATGGTCAATGCATCAAAGTTGTCTGACTTTTCTTTACTTATATATTATCCAAGAAATTATCTTGTTAATGTTGCTAAAGACAAGGAATTTAAGTGTCTGCTAGCATGTATGCTTAACTATAATCATTCCTCTTGCTTTTGAGGTGAGACAAGTCCCATATTTTTATGAAGCCGACCTTTAAGTTGTAGATAATTTAAGATCGAACCAGTGGTGGAGCTTGAACAAGTATACAATGGGGGCCGAAAGTCACATGACCCATATATTTTTATCCTATCGTTATATCGGGGGGGGGGGGGGGGGGGGAACTTAATACGTATAAAATTTTCGTACGAAATACGCCTAAATTTCCACGCTTATATCATGGCTTATCTTCATATGATTCTTATAAGTTTTTTTTGGGGCCTACAAATTGATACCACAAAGTAGCAGTTTAAGATGATTAGGATCCGTATAGCATTTGATTTATCATGTATGATACTTAAATGTTGTTGCCTTACCATCAAGGATGCGTGTCATATCTTTGTGTAGGTAGACACTAAAATCTTACATGAAGCAAGCTGCATAGCAAATTTAGATGATATAAGTTTCATTGACATATTAATATATACACATTTAAATACATTTTCTGACCTTGATTGTACAAATCCATTTTCGTTGTATTTTTTGGGTGTTTTGAGAGTAAAAAGGACCTACCCGGTGCCTGACTTAGCTCTGGCTTTGCGTAGGGTTTAGGGAGGGGCCGGATCGCTTCGCGATCTGATGTATGCAGCCTTTCCCTACACTTTGTGCAGGTGGTTGTTTCCCATGGCTTGACCCCATGACCTCAAGGAGTCAAGGTCACAAAACAGCAACCTTGCTAGTTGCTCCAAGGCCCGCCCTCAAGTTAAAAGTGGCTATAGTTTTCTATTACATGTTTTATGCAGTTCAATGACTTGGTTCCCTTGTTATGTTGATATTGTAATTAGCATGTGTTTTATGTATTTCAGATCGGGGAAGTAATTGATGGGCCTGATGATGGCATGAAACGCCCTGTTCTTGATGGAGTACAATATGATTATGGTTAGCCTTTTGAGAATCTGCTTTGGCTTAAATATGTCTCTTTTCTGTTTTGTTTCTCTCTTCTACTCAAACCATGAAAACTGTGTCAAACAGTCTTTGATGTCGATATTGGTGATGGCGAACCTATTCGAAAATTGCCATATAATAGATCAGGTACTTTTCTTTTGTTTCAAGATATTATATAGTAACATAATGGAATATGATAAAAAAACATTTTGGTATTGATGGTTTCTTTGTGTGCAATTTACAGATAATGCTTATGACACAGCTGATAAGTGGCTTCTCAAGGAGAATCTGCCGCTTTCCTACCGTCAACAAGTTGTAGAATTTATATTACAAAATTCAGGACAAAAAGATTTCATTCTTGATTCGACATTCCGTGATCCTTACACTGGATGTAAGTACATCATCATATGATATGAAACAGTAATCATTTTTTCTAGATTTGTTCACTTAAATTACTGATGTTGTGTCTCGTCATTCAGCCAGTGCTTATGTACCTGGACAGCCTTCAAGACCTGGTATGTGCTTATTGTTATTTCATTTTTCTGAATTTAATTTTCTATTTAAAGTTCTTTCTCTTGCCCCTCATTCTGATTATTTTTTATTTGCATGTGGAGCAGCTGTATCAAGCAAACCAACATTTAAGCATGTACCCAAGGTATGCTTATGTTTTGTTTTGGTGATATACTTTTGCTTCTCTTTTAGTTGTGATTTGTGCATGCTTGCTTGTGCTAAGTCTGGATTTTGTTTTTGATAGTTATGGGGTTTGGTTAAACAACTTGTTAGCTTTAACACATTTGAAGGAATTCTTGAACTGTAAAATAACGCCCTTATGTGTGTGATCTCACTTCTATAGTTGATAAATGTTATATCAAACTCATACTTTGTACATTGTGAACAGTGCTTAAGTTTATTTTAAATTTGAGTAAGCTAATTTGGAAACTTTGCAAGTTATTTGAACCAATATTATATTAAAGTGAAAACGAAAAAAATAATCTGCTAGTCCTTGGTCTTTCTTTCCAATTTCTGAAAGAACGGACATCTTCACTCATCTATGATTCCATGTCTGGATTGAATTGTTCCAATTCCAACAATTGATTGCTATTTTAGTTCTTTTGTATAACCTTGCTCTTTAAAGTACCTCAAGCATTAGAAGCTTCTACTGGAACTCCTTTCTTATTTCAAAGAATAGATTAGATAATGTCTCAAGATTTGATCTTAGGAATGCATTTTCAAGTGTAGTATATATAACATGCAACTACTCTTTTTCAGAAAGGAACGCTTGTTTTTGATGCGGCTCAGTTTGATGGAATCCTTAAAAAGATTTCAGAGTTCAATAACACTTTACGCTCTGACCCAGTAAGTTTTGTGCTTGTATTAAACATTAGATGTGATACACAGTTGCTTATCTGATAATTTTTATATCTTGATTTTGTTATTTTAGGACCAGCAAAGCTTGTCACTCAGTGAGTCTGAGACAACGAGATTGGGGGGCATAGCTAAAATATTGAAGGACACCTCACATTATCATAGTAGTAGATTTTCAGATGATGACATCAGTTTATTATTAAAATTGCTAAAATCATGGCCAGTTTCAATGATGTTTCCAGGTGAGCATGTTTTTTGAATTGAAGAGACTATGCATGATTTATCTAATCTATATAACCTGTATTTTCTGTTTTGTTTGTGCTGGTATGTATTCACAGCTCACACTAAGCTTTGGTGCAGTATCACTTTGGTTATTAAGAAAACATGATTTTCCTATTTTACTATAACCAAATCATATTTTATGTTAGAGATGATTATAGGCTTTTATGATGTATTAGGGTTAGAATAAATTAGTTTCCTTACTTATCCTTGTATATAAAGTTAGATGTCAGCTCACAGTGCAATCAATAAATATATTATCAAGATCAAATTTTAACAATTTAATATTGATGTCTTCTCATATTCGTTGGGTTGTACACTTGTACCACATGGTGAACATATGATGATATGTGGTACTTCACTGCAAATATTTTGAGTTTGTATTCCTTATTATCTTGATGTGTGTGTATTGTTTTTAGTTGTACGGTAGTATGCTATTTCTAAATATATGTTCAGCTGGATAACCCCTTCTGAACCTTTGGTATACTAAAATAATCAACTATTGTTTCTATTTTCAGTTATTGACATGTTAAGGATGATCATTCTGCATCCGGACGGGTCAGCCCTTCTCAAGCGTGCTGATGATCAAAATGGTATCCATACTAATTTCTCACAAACATATAACAAGCTGCAGGTTTCTAGAATGTGCTTTGTAAATTCAGATTATAGATGGTTATGCTTTATCCAGTTTGTGTTGTGGATATATAGTGTCTATGTACGTTTATATCATGATGTTAATTTTGTTTGAGATGCCTTCAAGTAATTTTCATCACGAGTCTAAGGCTGTTAAAAAAGAACCAGCTGACTGGCTAGTTGACTACTTTTCGTGCACTGTTCCTTGATTTTTATGCCACTTGGTACATGTTGATTGATTATTTGATTTTGTAACTTATTAGAAATCTGTCTATGCTTCTTCAGATACATTCATGGAGTTGATTAAAAAGGTTACAAGTAGTCCTCTTCCCCCAAATCTTCTAACCAGTATCCGTGCTGTGGTAAATCTTTTTAAGAACTCAGGATATCATCTATGGTTGCAAAAGCATCGTGTTGAGGTATGTGCATAAGGCTAGACTTTGTATTCTATGTTGGAATGTCTTGTGAAAAATGTAGTTTTTGCATGTTTGCTCTAGAAGAATGTGAAACTAAAGTTGGACCCAATGTGTGAGAAAGTAATTTTGTTTGTTGAATATTGTTAATGGAACTGAATATTTACTTTAACTTGATTAATTTACAATGACAATGAACTCCTCTACATATAGAGGGGTGGAACCCTAATCTAAGGCCCATGGGCCATAACAGTTATTATAAATGGGCTAACACTAAATACATTTAATTAACACTCCTCCTCAAGTTGGAGCATAGATGTTTATCATGCCCAACTTGTTACATATAAAGTCAATTTGAGTTTTCCGAAGAGGTTTTGTAAAGATGTCTGCTAGTTGAAATTCAGTCTTGACATGAATTGGTTGAATGGATGGAGGATCAACTTGAGTGCCCGTCACACGATCTCTGATAAGGTGGCAATCAACTTCAATGTGTTTAGTCCTCTCATGAAATACCTGATTCTTGGCTATGTGTATAGCCGATTGACTATCACAATATAACCTCATCAAGTCATTAGAAACTACCCCAAGTTCTCTGAGTACACGACGAACCCAAATCATCTCTGATGTAACATCTGCCATTGCTCTATATTCTGATTCAACACTTGACCTAGATACAGTGTGTTGCTTCTTACTCTTCCACGATACCAGGTTTCCTCCAACAAATACACAATATCCAGTTGTAGATCGTCGTGAAATAGGGCAGCCTGCTCAATCAGCATCTGAGAATCCGGATATTCGTCCATCTCCTTCTTCAGTAAACGCACCCACCCGACAGTGACCCTGATCAGAATACAAGATCCCTAATCCTGGTGCGTTCTTAAGATATCGAAGAACACGAAGAGCTGCATCCCAGTGTCCGGTATATGGGGTGGCCATAAACTGACTTAAGACACTAACAACAAAGGAGATATCTGGACGAGTAACTGTCAAGTAGTTAAGTTTTCCTACTAACCGTCTGTATTGTTCTGGATCCTTCATCGGACTTCCATCTTCTGGAAGAAGCTTTCCTGTAGGAAGCATCGGACTGTCTGTTGGTTTACACCCCAGTAATCCACATTCAGACAGCATTTCAAGAACATACTTCCGTTGGGATAGAAGGATTCCTTGTGGTGAACGTGATACCTCAATGCCAAGAAAGTATCTGAGACGACCGAGGTCTTTAATCTGAAACTGAGACTGAAGAAACTGTTTAAGATTGGTGATTCCAACCTCGTAATCTCCTGTAATGATTATGTCATCCACATAAACCACCAGAATGATCCTCCGACCCTGATGATGTCTAAAAAATACAGAATGGTCATATGCACTACGAGTCATCCCAAATTCAGCCATAACATTAGAAAACCGGCCAAACCATGCTCTGGGAGACTGCTTAAGACCATACAATGAACGACGTAATCTGCATACTTTTGAGGCCTCCTCCTTGACAATATACCCAGGTGGCTGCTCCATATATACCTCCTCCTCAAGAACACCATGAAGAAAGGCGTTCTTGACATCAAGTTGATGGAGCGGCCAATGATTAATGGCAGCAAGAGCAATGGAAATGCGAACGGATGGCATTTTGGCAACCGGAGAGAAAGTCTCATCATAATCAATCCCATATGCCTGAGAATAACCCTTAGCAACTAAACGGGCCTTCAATCGAGGTGCCAGTCCATCAGGGTTTGGTTTAACTGTAAATAACCACCGACAACCAACAAGACGCTTCCCAGGTGGAAGCGGCTGAAGATCCCACGTATGATTGGCACGAAGGGCCCCAATCTCCTCTTCCATAGCCTTTCTCCATCCTGGATGAGCTAGGTCTGTCATCATATTCTTGGGAATTGGGTAAGAATCAATGGTGGTGGTGTAGGCATGACACTCAGGTGAGAGATGTGTATAGGAAACATAATTCTGAATAGGGTAGCGGGTGGGATGTCTCGGTTCTTTGCGGAAGGCGATGGGGGTATCAGGATATGGGGCACCAGGTGGGTCATAAGCAGGTGGATCATGTGTAGAAGGGGTAGTATCAGGTAAGATTGTATCAGTGGTATTGTTAGGATGTGGAACTGATGACGCACCAGAGTCATGGACCGGTTGTGAATCAAGAGTTGTCGTCATGTGTTTATGTCGCCTGGCATATGTGAACTGCAATGGTTGATTCTCTGTCGGTAGGCCAGATGAAGCAGGAACTGAATCTGAGACCGGGGGCTCCGATGGACTAGCGGAGACAGGGACAAGAATAATAGGAACAGTAACGGACTCTGGTGTAACAGGGTCAGGATTAGAATCAGGAAACAAATAATCAAGAGAATCAGAAGACTCAAGGAAGTAAGGACATGACTCGTGAAAAGTGACATCAGCACTGGTGAAGTAACGACGAAGGGAGGGGCAGTAACAACGATACCCTTTCTGAACGCGAGAGTATCCAAGAAAAACACAACGAATGGCCCGGGGGTCAAGTTTGGTTGTCCCCGGGCGATGATCATGAACGTACGCTACACACCCAAAAATTTTAGGTGCGAGAGGAAAGGGAGTGCCTGTGGGGAAGAGGATAGAAAACGGGGTCTTACCATGAAGAACCGATGAAGGCATGCGGTTAATCAAGTAAGCTGCATTGAGAACTGCATCTCCCCAAAAACGATTAGGAACATGAGAGTCAATCATGATTGTGCGAGTAAGGTCCAACAAATGGCGGTTCTTGCGTTCAGCAACGCCATTTTGCTGGGATGTATACGCGCACGAGGTCTCGTGGATTATACCATGAGTTTTAAGGTATGTGGATAACTCATAAGACATGTATTCTTTTGCATTATCAGTGCGGATGGTTTTGATTGATTTGTTAAACTGATTTTGAACATAACAATGGAATTCTTGAAATATTGAATTTAATTCACTACGAGATTTTAATAAATAAACCCAAGTGGTACGTGAATAATCATCAATAAATGTAACAAAATACTCAAAACCCAGTGGAGTCTTAACGGGGGAAGGTCCCCAAATATCAGAATGCAAAAGTTCAAACGGGTTACAGACTCGACTAGACACTTTTGGGGGATAAGAACGCCTGGTGTGCTTACCAAGTTGACATGACTCACAATGAAATTCAAAAGAAACAGATAAATCCGGTCTCATTTGCCTCAGAACCGCTGTAGAGGGATGGCCTAGCCGGCAGTGAGCCTCCCTGATGCTGGAATCACATATGTTAGCGGTAGGTTGTGACATTAAAGACAGACGGTAGAGGCCTCCTGATTCAATACCGGTGCCAATCAGTCGGTTCGTCCCTAGTTCCTGAAAAACACAGTGAGTGGGATAAAATTTTGCACAACAGTTATTTTGTTTGGTGAGTTGGCTTACAGAACAAAGGTTATCAGGAAATTTGGGTACTAACAATACAGATGAAAGTGTAAGGTCTTTCGAGTTGCTAATGGACCCGATACCACGAACTGGGCATGAGGATCCATCAGCAATTCGAACAAGAGGGTGAGAGGTATTTTGTAGGTTAGACAATATACCTTGATTCCCAGTCATGTGATGAGAAGCCCCAGTATCAACAATCCAAGATGAGTTAAGACTAGTGAATGTACCTGAACGAGCCGAATTGGCATGTGGACTGGTAGTGTGTGACTGAAGGCTCAGCAACTGTCGAAACTGGTTATACTCCTCCTGGCTTAGTGAGTATGTTGGTGTCGCAGAACCAACCGGATCAGAAGAATCATCAGCAGTAGCTAGTCGTGCCTTGGGTCGGGGAGGTGGTAGAGATCCAGGAGGGCGATTTGGGCAATTATACTTCGTGTGACCTTCGTGGTGACAATAGTGACATGTGATTCCATTGCCGCGACCATTGCCTTTTCGTTGGGCTGAATTAGAACCACGACCAATACCTTTACTAACAGATGCACTGGTATGCAAAGCAGAAGTGTCAGTGTCCCGAGTAGTGGCATCCGGACCATACATTTCCCGTAGTAAGTGATATGTGGATGCCACAGATGAGGTAGCACTAGAGTTACTCAATAGTAATGGTCGAGCACTAGAGTACTTGGGTGATAGACCTGCAATGAACACCATAATATCCATTTTCTTGTTGCGCTCCTCCTGAGCTTTCAGATCAGTGATCGGTGGGTACAAAGTACGTAATTCATCCCTAAGTTTTGAGAACCGGGTAAAGTAATCAGTGAAGGTGGAGTCACCTTGCTCAATTCTGCTGTATGCTTGGACCACCGAAAAAGCATGCGACAGGGATTCTTTGGCAGAAAAGGACAATGACAGATGTTCCCACATTTCTTTCACAGTACTGAAGTTTTGAGCAATAGCAAGAGTCGGTGGCTCCATGGCATTCCACAACGCCATTTGAATACCACTATCATCAAGGCGCCATTCCTTTGTTATCGGATCCGGAGGCGGTTTGGTCAAATGATCTTCTTTACCAACACTTATAAGTCCTCTTTCAACAAAGAGACTCCACGAACTCCAACATTTAGAGTCAAGTTTAACAGGAATACGTAACACAGCAGAGTAATTAATGATACCTGGAGCAATCTGAGTTGGGGTGGCTGAATCGGTCTTCTTTTCATCACCCATGTTACCAATGTTAACAGATCTGAAAAACGTGAGGTTGGATCTAAGAGCAGAATAGAGAAACGCGTGGGAGCAGGAAACAGATCACAAGTATCGATCGGGACAGAGATTCTGGAGCTTCTGGAGCAGCGGTGGCGGCCGGAGGTGGCCTCACGCGCCGGTACGCGGCGGCGCGTGGGGAACAGCCGCGATTTTCAGGCGGCGCGTGGGGGCGCGTGCGGTGGCGGACGGCAGTGATTTTTTCAGGGTTTCTTAATCGGGGGTCTCTGCAGCTGATGGTGGTGGCGGTGAGATATAAATGTTTCTCGATAACGGGATTGAGAGCCGGGCAGATCTGGAAATCAGGTGGTGGCTAGGGTTTGTACCAGGAGCCTTGTAGCTCTGATACCATGTTAATGGAACTGAATATTTACTTTAACTTGATTAATTTACAATGACAATGAACTCCTCTACATATAGAGGGGTGGAACCCTAATCTAAGGCCCATGGGCCATAACAGTTATTATAAATGGGCTAACACTAAATACATTTAATTAACAAATATGAAGGGTGGTTCTTTGTGAGAATGTTTACTGAATTCCTTTTTTCTAACCTTGTAGATTTTTGATGCTTTCGCCAGTTGTTATTCATCTCCGAATAAGAATGTCCAAGTATCATACGCCACATTGGTACTCAAGTAAGTAATCAGAAACTTTACATCCAACACAATTATAATTGTTATCTTTTATTTGAATGGAATCTAAACTTCACTCCCCTTCTCTCTGCCCCCCTCCCCCCCCCCCCCCCCCCTTTTTTTTTTCTCTCTCTCTCTCTCTTCCTTTCTTTTTTTTTTTTTTTTCTGATTAACCTAATCAGAGTATATTTTATCTTCCTAAAATGATAAACAATGATTTTTATAACGAAAATGTAATTTGGCTCTTACACTACCTTGCTTTCTTTTAAAATATTCTCCCACGAATAGAAGCTTTCAATAATGGAGGGACTGATGTCTCTGCTGAGCTGTATTACTTTTCTTCGAGTTTTTCAGCGCAAATATCATCATTCTATGAAACCCTCTAATTCATTTAGGGGGGTGATAGACTTATATGCTCATGATATTATATTAGTTTCTTAAAACTCTCCCCAATGTTCTTTTCCCATTTTCGAACAATTATACTTGATTTCTTTAAGTAGGTGGGTGGTTTGCCTTGGGTTTCTGGCAATGGTTTTGTGGGTGAAATGATAATGACATGGAAGGTAGCGAAATGAGGGATAGAGGAAGAATAATGAATTGTAATTTTACAAGTGAGGAACATGAGGAATAGATGAAATCAGTAATTATCTTATTAACTTGTTTTATTCTTATATAATAAACTAACAAAAACCTTGCCAAGGCTGTTTCTTTTATTTCCATCAACATAGGTAAACTACTTTGGTGATTTATGAGTTCTGTCAACTCACGTCACGCTTTTTATCAGCCATGTGCTCAAAAAACGCTCCTTTGAATTCCCGTGCATATTTGAAGCATCTCAATTGTTCTACAGTTGGGTGTTAATTTTTAATTTAAGCTAACACTTGCATTTACATTGACCTTTGTAGTTATGCTGTGCTGTTAATTGAAAAGAAGGACGAAGAAGGTCAAGCTCATGTTCTTTCAGCAGCTCTGGAGGTACACATACCTTCTCTTTTAGGAGCAATAAAATTTATAGGTGGCAATTTGGTGGGACGTGTGTGTCGAGAAGAGAGTGAGAGGGAGTGAGAGAGAGAGAGAGAGAAGGGGAGACGCGCGCTGGGGGGTGGGGGTGAGAGGGGGGGGGGGGGGTCAGCTTAACTTCAAATTAGGTTTTTGGGTAACAAACTCAACGGGTGAAGTTCTGAAACATGTTGATTGTTATTGGGTACACATTGGAAGCACTTTTTGTTTTGAGGTTTTTTCTATTTTTTTTATACATAGATGGTGTCATATATGATTAAAATAATATAATATTTTTCCTATAAGTATATATATATATATATATATATATATATATATATATATATATATATATATATATATATATATATATATATATATATATATATATATATATATATTAGTTTTGGGAGGGTTTATCTATCAAAAATACACTTTGGGGGTACTTCAAGCCTTCTGACCCATAAGACCCGTTTCCTTTTTAAGTTCTTTTTTTCCTTTTTATTTCATTTGTTATAAGTTTATAACCCAAATGGATTCATTAACCAAGCCATCTGTGATAGTGAAAGCAGACAAATTAACCAAATGGATTCATTAACCCATTTCCTCTATTGCCATAAGTGAGTGCGATCTCAAGTAGTCAAATTAAACAAGCCATGCGTGAAAGTTTTCCATGTTCTTCTTCTACTACCATGTGTGTGTGTGTATGAGTGTATCCGTGCAATAATCATGGTTTTTATTGCTTTCTTGTACAGATTGCAGAAGGGGAAACTTTGGAAGTTGATGCAAAATACCGAGCTTTAGTTGCTATTGGATCGTTGGTATGTTTAACGTGTCATTCATGTTCAATACTCGCAGTTTTTTTATTCACAGAACACTTTATTTACTATTCAACTAACGTTCATGAATCTCCATTTTCTTACATACCCTAATGTCTTCTTTATCTCATCTGTCACAGATGCTCGAAGGTCTTGTAAAGAAAATAGCCCTGGACTTCGACGTTGGCAGTGTCGCCAAATTAGCAAAAGCATCAAAAGATTCTAAAGTCTCTGAAGTCGCAGCTGACATCGAAACTCTGATAAAGCATACCTGATTAGCTCCATGTCATCATGGTAATCCTATTCCCTTGTTTTATTCAAAATCTCACTATAAATGGTTGGCAGTGGGTATAAAAGTGATCTCCAGGCTTTTGTTGTTTCTTTTTTACCAGCAACTTTCAAAGGATAAAAGTTATATGTCTTACTTTTAACACTTGTCTGTTTTTAACCCTCAACCTATTTGACATTTTGATTTGACTCATTTAAACTGTTTTAAGACACAATGCACCCCAAATCGACCGATCCTTAAGTAAAAGTTTGATCCACTTCCTGCAGAAACTACAGGATGGTATCGATGTGTAGTCAAGAACACTGGTACGAGAAACGACGTATGAAACTGTGAAGGTCTTCTGTTGGACTAAAAGTTTATGTATTTATTTGTACTTCAATTCTAGTGAGGTATTAAACCCAGGCTTTTGGGAGCTAATTATGAACTCGGTGGTCTCATTTTTACGAGCGGTTGAAGTTTCTTTGAGCTAGAAAACGTTGATGACAAAAAAACTGTTGCAACAGTCTAATAACTTGTCTCACGGCACTCCATACTTGTTTACTTGGTGTTATGTGTGTGGTTATCAGGTGATTATTGCAATCGTAGGAATTAAAACTTAAGTAGTCAAGCGGATTTTACGGTTAGAAATCAAATTATCTGCAAAAATGAATTTTGCAAAATCGATTATTAAACATAGGGGTGTTGAAACATGACATGCGAAACTGGAAAAAATATATATATTAAGGTTTCTCCGTTTAGTAAAGATGTGTTTGAGTTGATATTTCTGACTTTTTAATGAGAGAGTCGTGCTTAATTTGCTTTAAAATTGTATTAGAAATTGAACACAAACTTATTATCTTTAAAGCCAGATATAGAAAAAAATAAAAGGTTTAGCATTTGCAAGTAAAAGAAATTCTGTGTTGAGCATCGTGTTATGAACTTTGAGTTCATTGCCGATATAAGAACATTCACAATCCATTCCTATTTCTATCTTTATTATTACACTAAAACTTACTATTTTTTCTCTATTCTTTTCAATTAAATAATATTTTTTCATATCTTTATCATTATATTTTCTTTTTCATCCACTCACAATCACTTTCAAAAATATTAAAAAATTTATGAAGGTTATACCGTGTTTTTCCAAATATGGGGAAATACGGTACAATTCCCATAAATTTTCTACCTCTTTCGCTCATAATAACTCATAATCATCCCCCGGGGAAGGTGTAGGGCAATTTGCGGTTGCCAAAATAAGCCTGTTGTACTTTATAGGTTTTAATATCATCTTGACACTCGTATATCATCCGAAGGCTTTCAAGATGTGTTATAATCTGTAGTAATTTTTTATAAAAAAAAGTTCATGTACGTAGCCATGAGATATGCAACATTGAGAATGTATATCTGGACTCAAGTGGATGCGATACATGACATTTAGTATCACACTCATATATCATCTGAAAATATTTGTTTGTTTTTATTATTTTTTTTTACGATTAATGGTGATATACCACACAAACTCACATGATATCTACAATTTTGCAATTCTAGTACATTTTTATTAGGGTTTGATCTTTTTTTTCTTCTATCTATTTTCATAATTCTTAGTCTTTCCTATATACTAATACTAGCAAGTTTTCACCCGGGATGCTACGAAAAAACTTCTATTACAAAGTAAGAAATAAAAAGTTATTTACAACAATATTACATTAAACGAAAAGACAAAAACCTTAAACAAAAAAAATTACAAAATATTCGGTTTCAAACAAAATCTATACTGCAACTTTACTTACATAAACACAAGACGGCATAGTGGTATTAACATTGATGCGAAAATGAGCGTTACGGATACCAAATTGAATTTAAGGAAAAAACAAAATATAATACACATGACCTACTTGGGTTTGAATAATTTTTTTACGAAACATAGATTAAAAAAACTTATCGCAACGGTATATTTAGAATGTAAAAAACTATTTTATTTAAAAAGTTGTATAAGAAACATGAAGTACATTTAAAATTAATTATAAGTAATCAAATCATATAAAAAATTAATTTGTGGTGTGATGTGTGTGCGTTTGTAATGAACTTAAAAGTATCCTGTAATTAATATAAAATTTATGTGATGTTGATCTCTCGTAGCATTATTAAATGAAAATTTGTTAAATTTTCAATCTTTAAAAATGGACCCCATATTTTGCTTTTAAAAGAAAAACATAGTACACTTAAGAAAGTAATGCTTTTGTCATCATACAAAAACACATGGAAGAGTGATATTGACGAGATATATATATAGTGGCCGGTTACCATACAAAGTGTAATTTTCATGTGAAACGTACGAATTCACCATAGCGTGACACGTGTTTTTTGGCGGAGGGGTAGTTTTGTCCGTGCTATAATTACGCATAAAAGGTACATAATTACACAAGTTATATATATTATCACGTAATTTATATTTATTATTACGCAAAGAAAAAATTATTCACGTTATAAAAAATAATTACGCAAGTTATATTTGTAATTACGCAACTTATATTATAATTACGCAAGTTATGCTCATAATTACGTAGTTAATAACCATGCAAGTTATACACACAACACATAAACGTTTTTAGAAAAAATATTGATTTTTTAAATAAAAAGTATAGCAATACTATACTCGTATTAAAGATGATCAAATGCTTGATTTTATAATATATTTAAAAAAATAATGTCATATAAAAAAGTTCTAGTCGTTTAAAAAGGGGAGAATTTGAAAAAAGTCAACAATTGTAGATTATTTCCAAATCTACCCCTTCAGACATATTTCTTGCGTAATTATTATATCTTTAATCAAAACTGTTTATCTCTTAGACAATGCCTATTATCACTTCGTACACTTCGCACGAATTATTTACTTTGTACCGTTTATCCCATTGACTCATTGAGGCAAACCTGAGTTTTGAACTATGATGTTTTTGACAACTTATTTAATAAAAAAAGAATGAATTGTCGTTTCCTTCTTGTGGTTTGTTCATATTTGTTATTTTCATTCAAAAATGTTATTTATTACATTTGGCTCCCAAGGTTCAAAAAAATTACCATTTTCATCCAAAAACATGAATTTTGTAGGAAATTTTATCAACAACACGTAAGCATAAATTATGATTTCGGTTTTATAAGAAAATTTACATAAATACCCTTTTAACGATTGACATTTAACATTTTAAAACAATAGAGCTAACATTTTTGGATGAAGATGATAACTTTTTTCAAACCTTAGGGAGTCAAATGCAAGAAAAAACAATTTTGAATGAAAATGACAAATGTGACCAAATTACAGGAGAAAAACGACAATTCACTCTAAAGAAAATAAAACGAAATTGCTTTTTCTAATATGTAACGTTCATAGCCAATTTGTAACAAGGAAAAAACGGTTAATCAGTTTAAAATAGGGTGATCCAATAGATATATTGGGATCGGATACCACCGGTTGACTTTCTTCAAAAAGATATCTAAATATTTAACGAAACAGATTGTGACAAGTGTCCAAATATCTACAGTTAGCGATACCACTACATGTGGTATCGCCAGCTTTATGTCTCTAGCGATATCAATGCATGTGGTATCGCTAGTGTATCGCCCAAAATTAAATAAAAATCAGAAAAAAATAGATATTGCCTTCCAGCCATACCCCATGGATATATATCGCCCATCTATCACCGGCCAGCGATACACACTCACTCGTGTAGCGCCGGTCAAGTAATATAAAAAATATATCGTTGTCCTCACATAGCGCCAATTTATTTCCCAAAAATTTCATTGTATATAAACATTTTAAAATTCTAGCCACGTTTTAAAAAATATAAAAATATAATATATATTTTAAAAAAGATATAGCCACTTCAAGAAAAACAAACAACTTTTAAAAATAAAGTCTCGCAGCTTTTATAAAAAATATTCCACTTTATATTAATGTATAAATATTACTACTACTAATAATATATAGATATATACACACACACAAGGATGACACCCACAATTCGAGAAATGATCCAATAAAGATATACACACACTCATAGAGGAGAGAGGGGGAGGGGTGGGAGTGTTGGAGGTGGTTAGTTAGTTTTATATTATTTAAAATATCTTAGATATTTATATAGAAGTAATCATTTCAATCTAGGTATTATAGTTTTTTTAAAATATTTAACGGTGAAATTAAATGGAGTTAACGGTTTAGACTTAATTGTAACAGATTTTAAACCACAGTGGTTAAATCGGGTGTTTTTAAACTATTGGATGAAAATCGTTATAACCACCAAACCACACGGACTAAAACAGTAATTTACTCTAAAAACATAATCATTTTTTATTAATAAAACTTCTTTTTAAACTTTTTAAATCATATTTTTATTAATTAGTGAAACAAATATTGAAACTGTTTTTTACTAAAAACAATTCCTAGATACATTTTCATAACAATGTTTTTAGATGCATTTAAGAGTAGTCGTTTTTATTAATAAATTTAAACTGCATTTTTTATGATAAAAAACGGGCAATACGGAATCACAAGTGTATCTCCGGCAAAAAAAGCCATGTGGGTGATATCACATGCATTGGTATCGACACGTGAAGATACGATAACTATATTGTAAATTGAGTTGGTCAATGGCAAATTTTGTAAAAGAAATTGGTCAAATGACCATTTTGAGTAATTTTCTGTAATAAAAAGTTACCATTCAAAATTTTGTCAATTGTTATAAGGAGAAGGCATCGAGACTGTGACATAGGAGGCACATACCATCAACTATTAATGAGTGGGTGTTGTCTTCATCTTTCATCATTCATCATTCATCATTCATCATTCATCATTCATCTTCCATCATTCATCATTCATCATTCATCATTCATGTCACACAACTTAAATAGGATTTGGTGGATGAGAAAGGATATGCGCAAAGTTTAGAAGACTTGTACATCTGACGTTCATAGGTAATGTGCATATTATCATTTTAGATCAGTTACCTCACAAATTCCATAAGATTATCAACACATATTTAGAGATCAATGAGATAATACCTTAAATTTTAACAACTCAACTCTGCATTTACTTTTTGACTTTCACTCAAATATGTCTCTAAATGGCATGTATGACTCACAAGATGAGTACACCTCAATATGGAACTTGATTCCTCGGGTATCCCAAGACCACTCCTAACATTTTAATAACACAAATTTAAAGAAAACGTCATTTAAGTTTATATAAAATTACAGGTATCATGCTTTATATTTAAAAAGTATTCTAAAATTCTTTTATGTTAAAATTTTGTAACAGAACTCGTCCTTTAGACTAATCGTCGTTAAGTTTTTATGTTAAGTGAAGGACAATTTGGTCTTTTTTACCTCTAAAGGGCTATTAATGTAATTTTTTCCAAGCATAAAGAACGTGTTCTACAACTCTTTTTTATCTTTTACTTAAGTTATGTATTGTTAGAATTGTACATAAAATTGAATTTTAGATAACATAGTGGGTTTTAGATGTATTAGATTAAAGTTGCATTAAATGAGAATGTGTATCATTAAAGATTAGATAAAAGTTAATAACTATGTTGCATTTATTGACAGTATTTAATGAATAATGATATATAGGTGTTAATAGAGTAGGGTGTAAATAGCAACACCATTTTCTAAATGCACTCTAGTCTAAGTTTTATTTACACCCTACTCTATGTATTAATTATGTTTAATCATTAGTTTAATCATAACAAACCAATTAAAGTTACTGTAACATTCTTAAAGTGATGAAGGCAATTAATAAGATGGAGTAATACATAAATTGTAACATTTTAATTAAGGTGATATTAAATGCATCATATAATTACTATAGCAATATTTTAACAACACCCAATTTAAAATAAATTCATTCAGTTTAGCAAAATCGATGGTTCTATATTAGTGCAAATGAACTTTTATGATAACAGGAGTACAATTTGTTCCAATAGATAAGCTTTGATAGATTTATAATAATAAATTTTCATAGTGAAAACATAGTTTGGAAAAATAGATAAATGAAATATTGAGTTTTTAAAAGCTTATTACATTATTTTTTCCCTTGAATAAAGAACCTAATTTGGCAAGAGAATAAAATAAAGTTAAGTGAAAATTATTTTTAAAAACTCCTGTAGAACACACGTATATTATTCTTTTTCTTTAAAGAAAGTATTGATATCAATAATGTATAAGCAAGGTTTTAGTTAGATTGGTTATTAATTACTGAGTAATAATAAATGAATGTTGTTCATAAAGTAATAACAATAAATGAACTACTAAAGAGTTTAAATGTTCGTTTGGTA
Source organism: Flaveria ramosissima (assembly GCA_025215565.1). Lineage (NCBI taxonomy): Eukaryota > Viridiplantae > Streptophyta > Magnoliopsida > Asterales > Asteraceae > Flaveria > Flaveria ramosissima. The sequence continues at coordinate 11,614,143 of CM046036.1, forward strand.
ATGAATTAATGAAAGATTAGATAATTATTAATAATTATGGAGTTGGCTACTAGTGTGAAGTTACTGGATCGGTTGACATCCGAGCGTGTTCTTGACGGAAGGAAAAGAAAAACCAAAAGAAAAACAAGATCACGAACAATAATACAATGGTTTCATTGATAAAACCTAATGATTACAAGCTCGTTAAACATAAAAATCATGACTTTTGGCAAGGGGAGATCGAGCATGATATCCCCTCTCATCCGGAGCACCTAGGCCCCGGGCACACTCTAAAAAAAACCCATCTTTACACAATGAAACTGGTATTTATAGGCCTCAGCCCATATCAGATGCGACTGGGCCCATTCGTACGATTGGACCATGCGTATGGTTCAATCGTACGACTAGACCATGAGTATGGTTCAATCGTACGACTGGACCATACTTATGGTTCAGTCTTATGAATGGCCCAATAGCATCTCTCAGTCGCACGACTAGCCCATTAGCATGGCTCAGTCGTACGACTGAGTCCCATTCGCATATGCTCCTGCGAATGACTCAGTTTCATGTGTTTACAACATATCAGGTGTATTACATTAAGTCTAGACTATTCGTCAAGCGACGGACACACTATATATGACAATATATGCTCCAACAAATTCCCCCTTGGATGTTGATTGCGAATAGTAAATAACACCTCTTACAATGTTCAGTCAATCTTTGCTCTGGTTTCCAATAGAATCAAACGAAAAACCATATTAGCCAACGTTGTTGATCCGTCAGGTTGCTACAGTATCCCTGAAAATGAATTTAGGCACAATAGCTTTCGTTTACTTTGCTGAACACCATCATAGCAGCAAGATTCCCCATATGACTGATTTTTCCAGATAATGACATGAACAGTTTTCCATAGCTCCAATCTTCACACCGGCTAACCTGATTAACATTAACACCTGCAGAAATTCCCCCTCAAATTCAGCATATCCCAATATATAAACATTGTGCTCTCCTGGCGTCTTCATACGGTGTATTGGGCAAAAAATAGAAGGTTCCAATCCACAGCTGAAAATCTCAAACAAATCAGCATGCACGCAGATTCATCATCAGAAACCAGCTCACATCATCACTTTCTGATTGCGTCTTCAATTTCTCTATACGTGGATTCCCCCTAAGAATCAGAATCCTCTCTGTGCGGATAAATATAACTTGATTGGCCCATAAATAGTCAGATGCTCCTGACTACCCCACAAAATCAGCACCGACTGCTGATATCTTCTCTTCTCTCTTTCGTGTTCTAACTACATTCATCTATTCTGGAAGTCCAACGAATAATGGGGTATCCATCAAACTTATTTTACAAAAGAACCTCAGGATGAATGTGATTTGCTCATCCTCAAATCTGTGCAAGTGGCAGTTCCAGACTTTTTTTTTTGTCTGGAACACCGTTCATTCGTATGACATGGAGGACAATATCACATTTGTGTGAATGGATGATACGAATGATATATAAGTGCGACTGGACAAATGCGGATGAGTCAATCGTGCGATTGGACAAATGCGGATGAGTCAATCGTGCGATTGGACAAATGCGGATGAGTCAATCGTGAGGATTGGATAAATGTGGATGGCTCAGTCGTGCGATTGAACATACGACTGGTCCAGTCGCACTACTGAACATTCGACTGGTCCAGTCGCATGGTCTAGTCGTACGAATGGTCCATTAGCATGGTCCAGTCGTACGAATGGTCCATACTCATGGTCCAGTGGCATGAGCGGATCTGCACGTAGATTTTCAGATCTGCAGCCGCCATGGCTGCCAAAAACCCTAATCTGATGAATTTTTTCAATGAACCGAAACAAAATAGACATCATCAGATTCGCAAGGGTGATAAGAACGTGGTTTCGAGTTCGGTTTTAACATAGAAACAACACACGTAACAAGATCTGAGCAAAACACGAAGAACACGAAGTTGGTTTAACGTCAAAGAACATGAAATAGATCCAGAAATCAAGAGCTCGGGTTGCTAGACTGATTGTTAGATCATTCTAGCAATAACCGGCTCTGATACCAATTGTGAAGTCACTGGATCGGTTGACAACCGAGCGTGTTCTTGACGGAAGGAAAAGAAAAACCAAAAGACAAACAAGATCACGAACAATAATACAATGGTTTCATTGATAAAACCTAATGATTACAAGCTCGTTAAACATAAAAATCACGACTTTTGGCAAGGGGAGATCGAGCATGATCTCCCCTCTCATCCGGCAGCACCTAGGCCTCGGGCACACTCTAAAAAAAACCCCATCTTTACACAATGAAACTGGTATTTATAGGCCTCAGCCCATATCAGATGCGACTGGGCCCATTCGTACGATTGGACCATGCGTATGGTTCAATCGTACGACTAGACCATGCGTATGGTTCAATCGTACGACTGGACCATACTTATGGTTCAGTCTTACGAATGGCCCAATAGCATCTCTCAGTCGCACGACTGGTCCATTAGCATGGCTCAGTCGTACGACTGAGTCCCATTCGCATATGCTCCTGCGAATGACTCAGTTTCATGTGTTTACAACATATCAGGTGTATTACATTAAGCCTAGACTATTCGTCTAGCGACGGACACACTATATATGACAATATATGCTACAACAACTAGTAGACTAGGGTGTAAAGAGCAACACCCTAGTCTACTAACACATTATTTTATAATCATTCATTAATTATCATCCTAGAGTGAGAGGTTCTCAATAAATGCAACTGCTTTTAATTTTAACTAATTCTATAAATTACATGAGCAATAAATGCAGTTCTTGTTTGATAATAAGTTTAGTGATTAAAAAAATAAACTTACAATTTTTTTATAATATTTTCGTAAATTTCAACGTTTTTACAATGATAAAAAATTAATTTACCTAATTATATATATATATATATATATATATATATATATATATATATATATATATATATATATATATATATATTATATATATATTAGCATTTAATGCTACCCTTTTTTAATATAAGTTTAAATGTTTAATAACATAAAAATAGTATGCTTTATTTTGAATACGAAAACACATAAATTTTTTTTTTTACAATTGTAGCTAAAAATATATAAAATAAAACTTTAAACTTCGTTTTGACGTTCACAGAGAAAATAAAACTTAAAATCCCTCTAAAAAATTAAAAGGAAAGGAAAAGTTATGTTATTAAAGCAAAGTATTTATGTGCTAATATTCTCATCGTTTTATTTTATTTTATAATAATTGATAAAATATAATAAATCAATACAACGTTTTCATTTACTAAACAAATAAAGAATTATAATCTAAGAAAAACTCATTGTTTAATATCTTTCTTATATTAATAAAATTTATAAAAAAAAACAAGAGATTGAAACCATTAGCCACATTTCTTTATTGAGAGCAAAAGAAACCAATACATTAACCCAAATATAAAAGGGACGTAATTAGCCAAGTATATCATAATTATTGGTGTAATAATGGAGTAGAGTAAGATTGTTGAGCATATTAAATTTGCTTTAAGTTTCAAGTTATTAGACCATTAATTTATTGGACCTAAAGACAACAAAATTAGTGAATGTAATTAATATAGTAGACTAGGGTGTAAATAGAAATTAGACTAGGGTGCAATTAGAACCACTGTAATACATATTATTTAATTATCTTTATCCATGTATTATATATAAATATAAATTATATTAATATTTAAATAATACAATGGTGTTTTGAGTTAAATTATTATATAATTTATATTTATATATAATACATCGATGAAAATATAACAAGTTTTATAACCGTCCGGTGGTCGGGTACCACAATGTTATCATAACATCACGTCATGTAGACAAACATATTTCAATAAAACATCAAATTACAAGTACATAAGAGAATTAAACAGTAAATATCATACTACAATACGAAGTTCACTACCTATTTTAATAATAATTCATCTTTTTATAAACTATGATGTTATTCTAAGCTTTTGAAATAGCTTTAGTCCAATGAGATATTTTGATGGAAACATGCCGGAGATTATTTAGTAATTTAAATTTTCAAATTATGTAAAACTAGTAAACATACTCGCGCGTTGCGGCGGTGCCGTACGCGACGTGATAAAGTATATGCTGCGATTGCCCCAACTCGTTTCTGAACTAAATTTACGTTGAAACGTAGATTTACTAGAATTTATATCATCGAACGAAAACATATTATATATGACCTCACTCGTTTTCAAATAAAATTTACGTCGAAACGTAAACCAAGTAAAAGCATACATAAAATTAGCACGAAAGCGTTTTACATTTGACACAACCTGTGTTCGAAAAAAATTACGTTTTGACGTAGATGAACTCGAACTTGCACCGACACATACATAAAAATAAGGGTGTAAAAATTTTTTCTCTAAAGCTTTAGAAACTCGAGGGGTCAAAGTGATATTTTTTAAAGTTTTACAAATAGTTTAAGTGTTAAACTGTCAATGTAAGAAAGTTGAGGGGAGGTTTTGGCTGGTGGCATTTGCCAACGACCTTTAAAATTAAGTGTATAATAATGTTAAATATAATTTGTTTAAATAATTAAATATATTAATTATTTTCATGCACATATAGCTAATTAATTATTTTCATCCACGTATAACTAATTAACAATTTTCATTCACATACTATATATATATATATATATATATAATATATATATATATATAGATATATATATAATATATATATATATATATATATATATATATTATATATATATATATATATATATGTAAGGATTCCTGAAGTCTGATGCAACCCAAAACATCCAAAGTGTCTCTACAACATGCACTAAGTACTGAAGTGAAGAATGCTTCGGAAGTTTTACACAATGCATTAGAAAATACTCTAAGTGTAAAATCTTCCGAAGCCAAGACCAATATCTTCCGAAGCCAAACATGAAGTCTTCCGAAGCCTCAGAGACAAAGTCTTCCGAAGCTTCAACCTATGAAGACAGATTTCTTCCGAAGACTTTTAGTACACATGCTTTATCTGATGTACTGTTCCATAAAGCACATTTTCCGCTGCATCTCTGTAAAGTCACCAACTTACATGAGTTGGGGAAAAGGTCCATGCTTTTGGTAACTGTACATTGAGGTCTTGAGTCTGTGACTTTCCACTTTATGTACTTTATCCTTTTTGTAATGTATAAGGATGTGAGCTATGGCATGTCATAGTCACAAGGTCAAAAGGCAGATATGCCTTTTGATCCTACAATTGATTTTGTTAGTGTCTAGTCAATTGTATCCAGCTGGCTTTCAAAGTATAGCCGGCTGTAGGTTGTAGTATAAGTATTTCAAGTTCTTGTATCTTTCTTTATGCTTTGTAACACTTGTAAAAGAACTTGAGAAAGCAATATACTGCCTCCTTGAAACCCATACTCTCTTGTTCTGTCTCTTTGCTTTACTTGTGTTCTTTGTATCACTTTGGTTAACCCAGTTCACTGTTTGATTAAAGTTTAGTTAATCTCCTCATTGTGTTGTTGTGTTGTAATTGTGTTAAAGCCCTTAAACGGTCCTGCAATTGGTATCAGAGCTTTCCAGGCTCTTGATATAAGATCTAACCATCTTAAGATCCCTCACACACACAAAACTAAACTTTTCAAATGGCTTCCATCTCAAAGACTGATATGGAGACTGGAACCATGAACAAATCCCCACTGATCACTCTTGATGATTTTGACACCTGGTGTATGAGAATGGAAGGCTTCATCAGGTCTCTTGATTCAAGAATGTGGGAATCTGTTGAGAATGGACCTTTCATACCCAGCACCCCCTCTGCTACTGGTGCTGGTATGATTCCTAAAGATGTGGCCAACTACTCAGATGAAGATAGAAAAAGAGTAGAGATTGATAGGAAGGCCATGACTGCTCTTCAGACTGCTCTCCCAAACTCTGTATACAGAGGTTTTAAGAAGTGCAAAACAGCTAAACAGCTGTGGGATGCACTGAAGCTGATGTATGAAGGCTCCTCTGAAGCCAAGGAGAACAAGAAAGATCTTCTGAAGCAGCAGTTTGAAATTTTCACCTTCAAAGCAGGTGAAACCATGACCCAACAATACTTCAGGTATGATGAGATTGTGGATACCCTAGTGGATGGAGGAGTTCCTCTTGAGAACAGGAAAATTGTAAGGAAGTTCATGTCCTCACTTTCTAGGCAATGGACACACTATTGTGTGGTAATCAAGAGGACTGAGAACCTTAAAACTCTTACTCTGACAGAGTTGTATGAGATTCTCAGTGGATACCAGATGGAGATGAACATGCAAGGTTCATCTGGCAACTCCAACAATCAAATGGGTTCAGCCCTTCATGTGGTTGAAAGGGACAGCATAGAACCCCAACATCATCTCATATGCTACCCTGACAACTCACAAAAGGGTCCTTTCATCACCTTCCCGGAGACACCAAGGGAGAATTTTACTCAAGGAAGCCCATTCCAAGAGACAAGTTCTTCTCAAGCCTTTGTGTCTTCTGATGAAAGCTGTGGGAATTATCTCTTCACTCTTGAAGACCTGGACTGTATCCATCCAGATGACCTGGAATACATGGAGATAGTTCAGCAGATGGCTCTCCTCACTCACAGAGCCAAGAAGTTCTACAAGAGAACAGGAAGAAGATTTCCAAGCAATGCTACCAGTGGTAAGTTTGGGCTGGATAAAAGCAAAGTTAAGTGTTACAACTGTAACCTTATGGGTCACTTTGCTAGGGAGTGTAAGGCACCTAAAGCAAATGGGGGCCAAACACAACCCAGACCAAACTACACTGACAAAGCCCCTCAGACTGAGAAGCCAAAGCAACATGCTGTTGTTGCTGTTGAAGAGGGAGGCTTTGACTGGAGCTTTCAGGTGGAAGATGCTTCTCCAAACCAAGCACTGATGGCTGATCATGATGAAGCCAAGGTATTGGAACATCTCTGTACTCCTGAATGCATTGCTAAAGTAAATAGATACAGGTCCTACAACTTAGAGATGAGATCTGATCTTGAGTCATTAAACATATTAAAATCTGATTTTAGAAAGTCTGAAAATGATTACAAGTTAAAGATAGAGGACTTGAGAAAACCATTTCAGTACTAAAACATGAACATACAGATTTTAGAACTCAGATCCAAGATCTCATAACTAAGTTGACTGAGTGCCAGGCTGAGCTTGTGATCAGCAAAGCCAAGGCAGAGAAGAGTGTTCTTGAAGAAGAGACCTTCAAGAACATGATATCCTCATCCCTGCACAACAAAGTGTGCTATCAAAATAGACAGGGACTGGGATCAAATGAGATAGCTCCTCCACACACAATCTTGTCTGTAAGATCTCCTAGGTGTGGAACTTGTGAAGATGAGCTTCCTCTCATAGATCCTGTAAGTGAGGATGATGAAGAAGTGATAGTGAAGAATTCCTCTGAGAAGAGTGAAGAAGAGGATTCTTCCAAGGGCCACTATCCTTCTGAGGAGAAGAAATCAACTGTGATGACCAAGTCCAAGAGAAAGAACTTGATCAGGAAGAGCAAAAGGAAAGCAAAGAAGGCTCAAGAAATCAAGGCTACTTTTGATGCTAAGCAGAAACAAGTTTTTATCTCTGCAGGTTTCAAAGTAGTAAGGACTGAAGACATCAACCAAGACTCCTCAGCTAAGAGTCCTGGTTCTGTTCAAATCATCTCAGTGCAAAGAAGAAGACTGAGCTGCTGTGTACCACTGCTGCACAGCCTGGACCATCAAACTCCAAGAACAGTTCACAGCCCAAAAGAACTGTCTCAGCATCTACCAAGATGAAGGTGGAGAAGGGATGTGACCAAAGCCATTCTTGCTCTCAAAGGGAGACTTGTTTGAAGAAGAAAATGTTATGTGTCATGTGTGAAAGTACTTCTCACATTGCTAAGGATTGCCCATACAATCCTAAAAGTACCATCCACATGACTAATACAAAGACTTCAAAGAGTCTCAAGAAGTCTCAAGCTTCGGAAGGAAAGTCTGTTTCCTTCGGAAGCTCCAAATCAAAGAAGAAGGTAAATGGAAAATTACCTTCGGAAGCAAAATTGGTCTCGGAAGAAAGGAGTTCTTCCGAAGCACTAAAGTCTGCTGCAGTGACTGTAGAATCTTCCGAAGGTTCAGTCATCAAAACTTGTGAAGTCCCAAAAGCTTCTAAGGTTTTGAAGGTCAAGTCCAAGACTCCAAAGGTGGTGTGGAAGTCTAAGAAAGACCAAATGACTGAAGTTTCTCCATCAACAACAGCTGAAGATCCCCATAGTACAACCATAGGATCTATTACTGTTGCATTACCTTCTATTACACTTAGTGAGCCCAAGACAAGTAAGGCTTGGGTTTCCAAATGTAACTAATCATTTTCTTTGTGCAGGAACAGCTCAAGACAAACAGGAATGTCTGGATAATTGACAGTGGCTGTTCCAGGCACATGACAGGCAATAGGTCTCTACTCCATAATTTTGAGAGAATTGATGGAGGACCAGTTGCTTTTGGAGGAGATGAAGGTGGTTACATTTCTGGAAGGGGCAAGTCACAAATGGTAAGCTCAGCATTGAGAAGGTAAACTTTGTTAAGGAGCTTGGGTACAATCTTCTGAGTGTATCCCAATTTTGTGATCAGAGTCATAACATGCTCTTCACTGAGCATGAGTGCATTGTTCTCAAGCCTGGTGTGGTCATTCCTCATGAGCATATCCTGCTCAGAGCCCCCAGGAAAGGGAACATGTACAAGATGGATTTGCAAGAAACATCTCCCTCTGGAGAAGTTTCATGCTTTCTATCTAAAGCAAATAGTGATGAGTCTTTCCTATGGCATAAAAGAATGTGCCATGTAAACTTTAAGAACATGAATAAATTAATTAAACATGATCTGGTAACTGGAATGCCAAAAAAAGAGTTTACAAGTGATGATCATTGTGTTGCATGCCTGAAAGGGAAGCAACACAAGGTATCTCACAAGCCTAAGGAAAAGAACTCCATCACTACTCCCCTACACTTGTTACATATGGATCTCTTTGGCCCCACCAGTGTAATGAGTTTAGGAAGGACCTCTTACTGTTTGGTGATCACAGATATTTTACAAGATTCACTTGGGTCTTCTTCCTTAGAACTAAGGATGAAACCCCTGAGATTCTGAAGAATTTCATCTTAAAAGTTGAGAATCAATGTGATCACAAGGTCAAAACCATAAGATGTGATCAAGGAACTGAATTCAAGAACCAAATCCTTGATACATTTTGTGATGAAAAAGGTATTACAAGACAATATAGTGCTCCCAGGACTCCTCAGCAAAACGGAGTTGCTGAGAGGAGAAACAGGACACTTATTGAAGCTGCAAGAACTATGTTGTCTGACTCTAAACTGCCTATCACCTTCTGGGCAGAGGCAGTTAATACTGCTTGCTATGTGCAAAACAGAGTTTTAGTAGTTAAGACACATGGTAAGACTCCTTATGAACTTTGCACAAGAGGAAACCTTTCATTGGTTTTCTCAGGTCATTTGGATGTCCCTGCACCATCTTGAATACCAAAGATCAAATTGCCAAGTTTGTTGAGAAATCAGATGATGGACACTTCATTGGATACTCTTCCCAAGCTAAAGCTTATAGAGTATACAATCTCAGAACTAGAATTGTTGAGGAGTCAGCCAATGTGACTTTCAATGAGCACACACCCTGTGTGGCTGGTTCTGGTCCGGATTGGCTGTTTGATCTTGATTTAGTTACCAACTGTTTTAACAAATCTTGTGAGCATGTTTCAGGATCTGCAGAAAATTTAAATACAGGTGATCCTGATCCAAGATTTGAGCTAGGAAGACCTTCAACTCATACATCTTCAGCTCCAGTTGGAACTACTTCAGCAAATGAGGTTTCTATCAGCACAACAATGACAAATTCAGCTGATACATCTGGTATGCCTTCAAATTCCAGCTCAGAGGCTTCTCAACCAGATAAAGACACCTCAATTGTAGAAGACAACAATGGTGATGGTGATAGTGATCAGGAATTCCTTGATGCTAATAACCACACCATAGATGACAACATCAATGATGTCACACACTCATTGGATCAAGTTAATCTTGATAAGTGTGATAATGTGGAGGGTGAATCTTCCAGACCAGATCTAAATTTCTCAAATTTGGATCTTTCTCAGCAACTTGCTGTGATCCCTCAGCTAAGGATCCACAAGTCTCACCCCACCACAAACATCATTGGAGATGTTGTCACAGGGGTAAGAACAAGAGGACAAACCCATGAAGCAAATGTTTGTCTTCACTCTTGTTTCTTATCTCAGATAGAGCCAAAGAAAGTTGATGAAGCTCTAAAGGATGGAAGTTGGGTTGAAGCTATGCAACAAGAGCTGCTTCAATTCAAAAGGCAGAAAGTTTGGAACCTTTGTCCTCTTCCTCATGGGAAGACTACCATTGGAACCAAATGGGTTTTTAGGAATAAGAAGGATGATAGAGGAATCATCATCAAGAACAAGGCAAGACTAGTTGTTCAAGGATACACACAAGAAGAAGGGATTGACTACACTGATGTCTTTGCTCCTGTAGCAAGACTAGAAGCTGTTAGGATATTCCTGGCATTTGCTGCATCCAAGAACTTCAAGGTCTATCAACTTGATGTAAAGTGTGCTTTCTTATATGGAGTGATTGATGAAGAGGTTTATGTCAAACAACCACCTGGTTTTGTAGACCCTGATCATCCTGATTATGTCTGCAAGCTTGACAAAGCTCTTTATGGGCTGCATCAGGCACCCAGGAAGTGGTATGAGACACTATCTGAGTATCTTTGTAAACATGGATACAGGAGAGGTACTATAGATGGAACTCTCTTCATCAAAGGACAGGGAAATGACTTATTGCTGGTTCAAGTATATGTAGATGACATCATCTTTGGTTCAACTAATCCAAAGCTCTGCAAAGACTTTGAGAAGCTGATGAAAGACAGATTTGAAATGAGTTCAATGGGAGAACTCAATTTCTTTCTGGGAATTCAAGTGAAGCAGGTTGAAGATGGCATCTTCATAAGTCAGTCAAAGTATGTTCAAGACATACTCAAGAGGTTCAACATGACTGATTGTAAGATTGCTAAGACACCCATAGCCAGAAACCACTCCCTTGGTCCAGATCTTGAGGGGGAGTGTGTAGATGAACACTTATACAGGGCTATGATTGGGTCTCTTATGTATCTTACAGCTAGCAGGCCTGATATCATGTTTGCTACATGTATTTGTGCAAGATATCAAGCCAACCCTAAGATGTCTCACTTAATCACTGTGAAAAGGATTTTAAGATACCTCAAAGGTGCTTCAACACTTGGTCTATGGTATCCAAAGAATCCTAATTTCAATCTGTATGCCTATACAGATAGTGATTATGGTGGTTGCAACATGACTGCAAAGTCTACATCTGGGGGATGTCAATTCCTTGGTGGAAGGGTTGTCTCATGGCAATGCAAGAAACAATCCTGTGTGTCTGCATCAACTGCTGAGGCTGAATACATTGCTGCTGCAAGCTGCTGTGCTCAAGTGCTTTGGATTCAAAATCAGATGCTGGACTATGGATTTAACTTCAAAGAGACTCCTATCCACATAGACAACAATAGTGCTATCTCTATCACTGAGAACCCTGTGCAGCACTCAAGGACCAAACACATCAACATCAGGTATCATTTAATAAGAGATAACTATGAAAAGGGATTAATTAAACTAGTCAAAGTTCATACAGATGAACAATATGCTGATCTGTTCACAAAAGCTTTTGATGAACAGAGATTTAAGTATCTGATATCAGCTATTGGGATGATTAACTTTGAGTAGACTTTTTTTAAAACTAATTCTAATTATTTTCTTAAAATATGTGTGTCCTAAGTTGTCTAGTTCATCACTTTCATAAGCTCATGTTTTTTTTGGATGTAAAATTCTTTTTGAAGACTTTCCTTAGATTCTTGAAAATTTTCTGATACTTCGGAAGATAAAATTTTATCTTCGGAAGAAAACATGTCTTCAAAATGAATAACTGTCTAAGAGATTTTACCTTCGGAAGAAGTCTAAACTCATCTTCCGAAGCTTAAAATTCTTATCTCAGACACTTATTCATTTTTAAGGACTTTTTCCTTCCGAAGCAAAATTAACCTTCGGAAGCTTTGTTTATTCCTATACAAAGCATCCAAGGGTTTATTTCTCTTCCGAAGCATAAATTTCAAGACTCTCAGGAAAATCTTCCGAAGCCATTTTAGCTTCGGAAGCTTTTTCAATCAAACTTCCGAAGACAAAACCTTCGGAAGCTTTTTCAATCAAACTTCCGAAGACAAATTACCTTCGGAAGCTTTTCGAATTCCAAGAAAACTACTTTTTGAGCAAAAGTAAACTACCTTTTCAGAGGTGGGACCGACTTCGGATTTCAAAGTTTATCCTCTTTCATTAACTTTGGTTCAAATCCCTTTTCACATAAATACCCAACGGTTCCCCTCTTTCCCACTATCTTCCTCAATTCTACTATTCCTCTAACCTAATTCTCTAAACCGCCTTTGCTTTCTACCTTTCTTCACCCTTAAGCTTCTGAAATGGCCAACCTTAACCGCAGAAACAACCTAGATTTCTCCATGCAACTTCACAGGCAACATAATCAAGTTGCTCTGTTAAGCTCTGAGAAAGATGCAAGTTTCTCAGAGATTTGCCAATTCTTGACTCTGTCAAACTATTTCACCTCCCTGACCATTGATCCTACTCTATATGAGGATCACTTGCTTGAATTCTGGAAGACCTGCCAAGAGGTCATTATGGATGGGGAGAAGGCACTGTCTGCCACAGTGCAAGGGAGGACAATCTTCATCACTCCGGCCATCATTAATCAACATTTGCAGCTGGATGATGAAGAAGGTGAGGTGTCCTTCCCAAAGGAAGCTGTTAATCATTCCTTTGAGCAGATGGGCTATGAGGAGATTTCTCTGTAAAGACCTTCAGGAAAGGGAAGGTCTCATCCCAATGGAAATTCCTGCTCCATGTGGTTATCCACAGCTTATCAAACAAGCATGGTGGATGGGACCAGATTCCTGAGGATCTCTCCTTTATAGTTCATGGAATGGTTCAGGGGGTCAAGTTCAGGTATTCACAATTTGTTTATACTAATTTACTTGCAAACTTAGACTCCTTAGAGTATTACATGTTTCCTAGATATGTTCAACACATTCTCAACTGTGAACTGGGCTCACAGTTGAGGGAAACAAGTAATATTCTTAAATTGGGACAGATGAAGCCCGGCATCTTTAAAATAATGAAGAAGCCAACTGTAGGCTTCTCAGGGGTAGAAACAGCCCTAGTCCCAAAAATGTTAGAGCTCATTGCTCAAGGTGACAACCTAGCAACACAAGCTAGTGTTGAACCCACACCTCTTTTATCCTTACCCCTAAAAAGACCAGAAATCATCCTCACCTACCAAAGAAAATCCAAACGAACCCCTGCTCAGGCTATTGAGTCTGTGCAGGCCCCATATACTCAACCTTACAGGAAGAAGTGGACACTAGAGCTCCCACTTCTCCTGAGGAGCAAACCACTCCCATTTCTTCACCTATCAGGGCTGAGGTTCCTCATGCTCACCCTGATGAGCTCACTAGCCCAACAGCCTTAAGCCTTCACTCTGAGTCTCAACACTCAAGTGAACAACCTTCAGGGGACAGCTACCATCCCCAGCCTTTAGATCTCAACCAACCAATTCCCAACCTATCCTTCTATACTGATGAAGACTTAGGATTCAGTGAGTACCATGAGTCTCTCTTCTCTCCCCTACTCAAAGAGAGATGAGTACCTCTGACTCTCCTCAGTCTATCCCACATCAGTCACCTATTACTGAGGTGGACACTTCTGAACATGTTTAGGATGTCCATATGGAAGAGGCTCTCACTTTTGAAAGTGATTACATCATTAAGACCTCAACCATGGCAACTCAGCCCACTGGCATCTCAACTGAGGCTGCCAGTGAGCAGAGGAAAACCAGCAGCCAAGAAACTCAAGCTGGTGGTGAGAGAGAGGACTTTGGTCCAATCATCTCATCCCCCAATGATTCTTCTGATGAAGATGAGGGGAATTTGAGACTAAAGGTGTAGAAATTGTCAAAAACATGCACCTATTTAGTCTCTAAGGTTAGTCACTTGGAATCTCAGGTGACTACCTTACATAACAGGGTCAATGATCATCAACTTCAGATTTCATATCTAAAGGAAAAACTAGCTGGGAGACCTTTAAGGAGAGCTCAATCAGGAACACAAGAACCTGTGGAAGTGATTGACTTATCCTCCAATGATTCTTCTGATGAAGATGAGGGGAATTTGAGACTAAAGGTGCAGAAATTGTCAAAAACATGCACCTATTTAGTCTCTAAGGTAGTCACTTGGAATCTCAGGTGACTACCTTACATACCAGGGTCAATGATCAGCAACTTCAGATTTCATATCTAAAGGAAAAACTAGCTGGGAGACCTTTAAGGAGAGCTCAATCAGGAACACAAGAACCTGTGGAAGTGATTGACTTATCCTCCAGCTCACCTATGCAAGTGGGTGATGCTACCAAAAAGGGGGAGAAAGTTATTACAACCACAGAACCTGGGAGTTCTTCACAGAGAATGTACATAGAGGACTCACCATCCTCACTTGCTGTTGTGCATTCTCAGCAACTTCCTCAAGTTCACATTAATGTGGACTCTATAGACTCAATCATCAGGAGTCTCTTTGAGGAAGGTATACCAAGGGCTGTCTTATCTCCACCACAAGGAACTAGCAACTACATCATAAGCTGGAGGTATGATGATGACAGAAGAGCCCTTATACTTCACAGAGTTCAAGGTCAACAAGAAGTTTTCCATTTCCAAAGCCTGAACTTCTATGAAAGACTGGATTTAGTCAACATGCCACTTGTCAATCCAAGCAATTCAAGACAAGCTGACAGGCTGGCTCAAAGAATCCAAGATAGGATCCTTGCAGAGTTCTCTCTAAGAAGGAGACTTAGGCAATTAGGCAATGTCATCGGTCAACTGGATGTTGAGGTGGACCCTAAGATTAGTTTCATAGGGGAAACCTTGACTGAAGGCCCAGTGGCAGAACCTGAGATCCCTGTCTCATCATCAACAACTACTGCAGAGATCCAAACTCCCTCTGAGACACCTGCTGGTGAAGGTGTTTCTCAGCCTCTCTCTGGCCAGAGCATGGAAGCTACTCCAAGCAATGAAGGCCAAGCCTCAATCCACCCTGAGTCACAAAGGTCTGTTGGTGACAAAGGGAAAAGGATAATGACTCTGAGGAAATTGAGGAGGAAGAGAGAGAGGAAAAGAGACTAAGGGGAGAAAGTTCTTCTGGGTCATCTAGCTTCATGCAAGCTGCAATCAGGGCTGCTCCCAGACCAAATACTCAAGATGATGAGTTAAGTCCAGTCAGGATTACCTACTTACAGACCAGGAACTATGATATTGATGAAATCATCTCCTTCCCCTTAGAAGAGTTAAATGAACTGGCTGACATGGAAGTGTCAAGAGAGATGAAGGAGAAAGAGGATGCAAGGTACTTCTCCAATTCAAAGAGGAGAAGAGACAGAAAAGACTTTACAAGCATGCTCCCACTCTCTCTCCAGTTCAAGAAAGTCCTGCACAGGAAGATGTGGCTCCACAAGAACCTCATGTAGATAAAGAAGAAGATAGGATCAAGATGATCAACTACCTGAGTGCCATAGGCTTCTATCAGGCAGATGCACTTCTTCCCCTGTCCTATGACTTCATTGAGTTTGAGTATCTAAAGCAACTTGAGCTTGAGCTAGTCAAAGAAAGAAAGACAACCAAAAGGAAGCTAAGGGAAGAAGCTGCAAAGTCAAGAGCCATCATTCAAAAGAATGCAAAGAAGTCTGCTGACAGACAAAGAATGATGAGCTTCTTGAAGCTATATGGATTCTCCGGAAGGAGACTTGGCCCCATGTCTCTATCCACTATGGATGAGCATATAAGGGTGATCAAGCAGAAGATTAAAAGTGGAGAACTGATTGACTTGCACTCTCTTCCAAGTCAAGTCCCACCTGAAGTGGAGGTCAAGTTTGAACAACCAGAGACACCTCAACCAGAACCTCCAGCTGAGCCTCAGCAAACTTCATCTTCTGATCCAAGGCAGGGTCAAACTCCCTCTCCTTCTGAACCTATGAGGGAGGAACACCCAACTGAGAAAGACACTGATGATAAACATGGTGCTGCAGACCAGTCTTCTCAGTTAAAGACATCTAAGAGGAAGAAGAGAATGGCTTCTAAACCAAAGACTAAGAAGAAGAAGCCAAAGTCATCTACCTCTACACCTCAGACTGAATCAGATCAACCTGAGGAAGTGCATGATGAGGCAGCCCAATCAACTCCTATGCAAGTGGCTCCTCTAACAACTGAGACACCCATCTTGTCCTGGACTTACTCTACTAATCCAGAAAGATGGCATGTTATCAGAGATCAAGGTGTTGAGAATGTCTACTCCTGGCAAGACATAATCAACTTACCTCTGCATGATCTCTTTGAGATGAGAAGATACTATGAGAGTCTTGATGATCCTGACCATCTAATGAAGAAAGGAATGGTCTTGATTGTACTGAAGACTACCAACATCTGAAGATCTTCTAAGTGTTTTGGTAGCATCAGCCTAGGGGGAGTTTGTAAGGATTCCTGAAGTCTGATGCAACCCAAAACATCCAAAGTGTCTCTGCAACATGCACTAAGTACTGAAGTGAAGAATGCTTTGAAGTTTTACACAATGCATTAGAAAATACTCTAAGTGTAAAATCTTCCGAAGCCAAGACCAATATCTTCCGAAGCCAAACATGAAGTCTTCCGAAGCCTCAGAGACAAAGTCTTCCGAAGCTTCAACCTATGAAGACAGATTTCTTCCGAAGACTTTTAGTACACATGCTTTATCTGATGTACTGTTCCATAAAGCACCTTTTCCGCTGCATCTCTGTAAAGTCACCAACTTACATGAGTTGGTGAAAAGGTCCATGCTTTTGGTAACTGTACATTGAGGTCTTGAGTCTGTAACTTTCCACTTTATGTACTTTATCCTTTTTGTAATGTATAAGGATGTGAGCTATGACATGTCATAGTCACAAGGTCAAAAGGCAGATATGCCTTTTGATCCTACAATTGATTTTGTTAGTGTCTAGTCAATTGTATCCAGCTGGCTTTCAAAGTATAGCCGGCTGTAGGTTGTAGTATAAGTATTTCAAGTTCTTGTATCTTTCTTTATGCTTTGTAACACTTGCAAAAAAACTTGAGAAAACAATATACTGCCTCCTTGAAACCCATACTCTCTTGTTCTGTCTCTTTGATTTACTTATGTTCTTTGTATCACTTTGGTTAACCCAGTTCACTGTTTGATTAAAGTTTAGTTAATCTCCTCATTGTGTTGTTGTGTTGTAATTGTGTTAAAGCCCTTAAACGGTCCTGCAATATATATATATATATACATATATACATACATATATATATATATATATATATATATATATATATATATATATATATAATATATATATATATTATTGTTTTCATTCATGCATTTTAAATTATATAAACTAGGTTTTTTTCATGGTGCGTGATGCGCACTTGATAAACATGTTTTTTCCATTGCCACAACCAGATCAATGACACCATAGCATCGGTTCCTACGGGCAAAAACTAAATCTAAAGATGGTTTGGCTGGAAAAGAAGAACAACATCCACCACCTCCTCGATAGCAACATTACCATCGCAGATTCACAGGGGAGTGATCAAATGTGAACTAGTTTTTTTTGTGAGAACTCTAGAAACCAATCTCCACCACTAGTTCTCAATTTCGAAATTGTAATTAACAAAAACATATTTAAAAAATTTATAAATCAAAAAATAACATAAAAATAAAAAAAATAAAAACACAAAAATGTTCTCCTACTTTCCCTCTTTCATAAAAAAAATAAAAAAAAATTCTCTTTTTTAACGAAATTGTTTTACACATGTGTAATATCGGATTTACACATGTGTAAATCCGATACTACACATGTGTATAACTAGATTTACACATATGTAAATAATTAATTGACGATTTTCTTTAGAAAAGTATATCAATATGGTAGGCGTTGGAAAGATAAAAAATACTGAATTTTATAGTGAATTTTTTTGAAAAAATGATATCGTGAAAAAAAGTTATGAACGCTTTAAAAAAAGGGGCAAAATGACATGTGATTTGCATATGATAAAAAATGAGTGGCTGAGATTGGTTCCTAGAGTTCTCATAAAAAAGGTGGTTTTCATTTGAACTCTCCTCTATATATATATATATATATATATATATATATATATATATATATATATATATATATATATATATATATATATATATATATATATATATATATATATATATATATAAAGCATATGAGAAGGGTATTTTAAGATACCATTAAATTAAGAACACTTACCTCACTCAATGCATAAGATACAACCATTTTTAAGGGTAAAATAGTATTTTTAACATTATTTACAAATTACCCCTTACAATTAGTTACATAATAACCTTATAATTACTATAAATTACATAAAATTTTACATTATCTACCCATAAACTAAAAAAACTTAATTTGTTTTAAGATTTATGTTATATTAATCTATCATGTTTTAAACTTTTTGATACTACAATCGTAAATGTGTATTTTTTAAACGTTTTGGTGTAAATGTACAAGTCATCATGCAAAATTCATTTATTTGGTGTTTTAAATTTTAGCTTAGAAAAAATATAATAAATTTTTGTAAAATTGCTATAAGATTAAAAAAATTAGAAACTTATGCGGATGTAAAATATTGTCCCGCCGCATTGCGCGGGCACCCTTCTAGTATATATATATATACATATATATATATATATATATATATATATATTATATATATATATATATATATATATAATTGTTTTCATTCATGCATTTTAAATTATATAAACTAGGTTTTTTTCATGGCGCGTGATGCGCACTTGATAAACATGTTTTTTCCATGGCCATAACCAGATCAATGACACCATAGCATCGGTTCCTACGGGCAGAAACTGAATCTAAAGATGGTTTGGCCGGAAAAGAAGAACAACATCCACCACCTCCTCGATAGCAACATTACCATCGCAGATTCGCAGCCTAGGGCCAAAACCGGTGGCGAAGGCACATCCAACAAAAACAAATCCAAGAGAAAGGCCGAAGTTACAGAGCTTATTGGAACTGAAGGACTCGGTTCAGGCGGATACAAGGCCGAGGGGCCACATGTTGCAGCCGTCTGATTCCCTCACAAAGGGTCTCTCTCTTTATAGATGAAGACTCAAGCTCCCTCACAAGCGCTCTCTCTCTCTACAAATAAAATTGCAGGCATAAAAACTTTTTAAAAGAGTAGAAATCAACATGCATTGAAGAGTAGTACATGACTCATAATAAACTGTAAACAATTGTTCATTTACTATTCATTCACTTGGTTTTTAAATAGTATAGTAATAGTAATTACATAAATAATTAAATTATATAACTTATATTCATATATAATACGTAGATGAAATAATTAAATATATATATTTATTATGTTAATTAAAAAATCATATGTATATGTATAATTGTAAAATACATATATTAAGTAAACGACTAAACGATAAAAAAGTTATAGAAAACGTTCTTTATGTTTGGGAAAAGTTACACTAATGGTCCTTTAGAGGTAAAAATACCAAATTGCCCTTGACCTAACAGAAAAACTTAACGACAGTTAGTTTAAATGACGAAATCTGTTACAAAATGTTAACATATGTAACACCCGGAAATTTACTATTTTGAAGCCGGCGAAGAAAGAGAAGAAAATAAAGTCCAAAGTCGAGGGACCAAACTCGCCAACGAAGAAAAGTTGGGGAATGTGGTGATATGTGTAGGGAGAGGGCAGCCCACTCTCCCCACAACCCACAATTTCAGCCATCTAGAGAGAGAAAGAAAGAAAAGAGGAGAAAAAGGAGAAAAAGGGGTGTTTCGGGTGATTCGGGTGTCCAAATTCGTCGAGTAGCAAGCCAAATCGAAGCCCTTGACGTTGTGCTCGATTGTGTGAGTTCTAAGACCCCACTTTTACTTGTTTTCAACTGATTTTGGGGCTGGAAAATGTTCAAAACCCGTTTTTTGTGTGTATGTGTTTGACCCATTTGGGTGTGATGTGTATGATGCGTTTAGAGTATGATTTCGGGCTTGTGTGTGCTTGTATGGTGTTATGGCATGCATTTCTAAGGTCCAGGAGGGTTAATTTAGGCTTAGAATGGGTGTGGATGAGCTTGGAGGCCGAAAATGGCAGATTGGGTTCGGGATGAACTCCATTCTGCATCAGCTAGGGGTAGGCGACCGAATGAAGGCCATACGGCCGAATGAGAGGCGATTGAGGGTCATTCGCACGATTGGGATTCATTCGCACGATTGAGGGTTCAATCGCACGACTAAGGTTTAAGTCGCACGACTGGGAGTCCAGTCGCATGGGGATTGTACGACTGAGGGTTCAGTGGCATAGATGCTTAGTCGCATGAGTCCATTCGCATGAGATCAGTCGCATAGGTGCCCATTCGCAGTAGTCCCATTCGCACAAGGTCCATACGCACGATTGAATGTTCATTCGCATAGATGACCATCCGCATGAGTCCAGTCGCATGATGTTCAGTCGCATGGAGGCCATGCGACTGAAGGGTGTCCATACGCCCGAATAGGGCCGTTGCACTCGAAGGAATGTGTAGTTTGACTTCTGGACTTTGGGGAAAGGTGCAGATGTAAGTTTTGACGTAAAGTTTCCCGTAAGAGCATGTAAGAGAACGGTTATGGCCTTAGTGAACATGTAGGGCATGATGATGATGATGATGTTGCATGTTTATGCATATTACGAATGTACGATGTTGCCCTGTATGATGATGATGAATGTGTATGATATGTTCCTTATTATGATGTATGCTTATCTTTCTTGTGGCTTTACGTGTCATGCTAATGAATGAATGAATAAATGAAGTATTATGTAATGTAAAGCGAAAGATAATGAAAGAGGAACATGAAGTAAGAATGCATGCATTAATGAATGATGAATGAACGAAAGAAAGGCTTGCAAGCATATATATTGGGGTGAGCGACTTTGTGTTGCAAAAGACTCGGATGAAGTGCAATCATTTAGATTGCCTATGAGGTGAGTAACCTTGTCGTTGCAAAAGACTCGAGTAAAGTGCTATCGTGATGTTGCCTTGGGGTGAGCAACCTTGTTGTTGCAAAAGACTCGGATAGCTTGCTATCGTGATGGGCAATGAGGTGAGCAACCCTAGGGGCGCAAAAGACTCGGATAGCGAGCAATCATTGAGATTGCCATTGAGCTGAGCGACTATGTTGTCGCAAAAAACTCGGAAGAAAGAATGAATGAAAAGAATGGAAGATAATGAATGAGATGAAAGATAATAATGATATTATCTGTGTATACGTATGTTGAATGATCGCATGATAAAGGAATGGTTTTCAATGAAAGTAAAGTATATTTATGTTATAAAACTAGAACTCACTCAGCAACGCTGACTTTTATTACATTTTCCAGTTGGCAGGTAAATGATTGCTGAGGATGGCACGGCAAGGCTACTCAGCTCTTTTTGGGATGGCACTCTTTTAATTAATGTTTTTGCATTGTAATGCGAACAAGCTATTTTGTAACGAATGTTGTATTAACTTGCAAAAGCATTTATATAGAAATGAAAGTGCACTTTAATGTTCCGCTGCAATGTTTTTACGAGACAGATGTAAACATGTGTTTTATATGCAATGAATGACCAACTGTAAGCGTCCCGGGAACGGGGCCTTACAACATAAAGGATGTTTCGCACTTTTTAAAAATAAAGGATGATAACTACAACTTTATATAAACTTAAAGGACGTTTTCTATAATTTTGTCTTTAATCAATATATGTACCACAACGGTTAGACTTGAGATTTCTTATAAATTATAATACCCAACTAGAAATTGAACCCCGCGCGTTGCTGCGGGGTTCTTATGTAACAGAGTGATTGTCTTTCTCGTTTAAGATTCTGATCTTACTTCTCCTCTCCATCAAATTAAGTGAAAACCAATAAACCTAACTATTGCATTGATTAGAGAACTATCAATACAACATTTATGCATTTGCATTCTTTTTGTACAAGCTTGCTTCCATTTACTGATTATGGTAATCATGGTTTTCATTAAAAATTGATGTCCCTCATAACTACACTCTAATCTCACTATCAATATCTCAATGCACTCATGAGTTGTACTTATGTGTCAAGAGAGCCAAACTAACCTGGTTTTTAACATATCAAGGGTACCATGGAACCTTTGATTTCTACTTGATTTGTGTTATTGCATACCTGATAGTTATGAGAGGGAGAATAAACATCTCATTACATTTTACAAAAGAAAATCATTAGTTAAAACCAAATGAGGATTTTGTAATTTTGCAAGCACCGATAATAATAGGCACACAAACATTTTTTGAGTTAACTTAGTATATCATTCCACCAGTGCATTTCAAATTATTCCTTGGATTTCTTAGCCTTTATGTACACATTCTACTAACTTGCAGCTACTAATATCTGGTAGTAAGCATAGCACAAAGTAAAAAGGTGGAACATTGTTTCATTATAAGTTGACAAATACAAGTCTTTATATTTTGCATAAATATATATTTTACATATAGACTGATGACTTCTTTTACATTTTGATGCATTGGAATTCATGTTAAATTGTACAATCTACTCTATGTCAAATTAAACATTTCAATTGATTTTTAAGTTATTTGTGCATCAAGATTAATCTTGCATTCTGACCCAGGGATGTGTGGGATGCTACTAATAAATTTAGATGTTTGTTATTGTGTTATGAGTTTGAAAACTAGATTGGAAATTGCCTTTGTTGGGTTGATTTTGAAGTTACCTATTTTGCCCAAATGCCATTCTCAGTTACAGCATTGCAATCACACAAAGTTGTATTTTCTAAAATCCTTGGCTATGCGTATGAAACCTACAAACTGAATAACTATGGACTAATGTAATTTATAAGTGGGCCAAATTGTTTATTATCAGCATACTATTAGTTTGCGAAACCTTTTGCAAGTGAATTACATTTTACATCATTCGAAAAGAGATGAGAAAATCTGTCACCGACCCTGCGTGTGATGAGAAAAGGCTGTATCTCTGACACGTGGTAGGGACTATATTGCATATAAGTTAAACTTTGATGTCAAATGTCTAAAAATACAAAAGGTGACTGTAGTCACCGACCTAAGTTTTTAATATATATTATAATACACGTCCGGATCTCAAAACGACGAACCTACTCAATGGGATACGAGTGCACGATCAACACGTGTAAAGACACGGACAACCTGAATGAAATAGAACATGATACGGGACATGAGATCACTTATAGTATTTAATTTAGTATTGTATGTTTTACGTTCAATCTCATAATTATAAGTGTTGTTTTTGTTATATTAAGGGGTAAATGAACGAGAAAGTCAAACGAGGATGTGTAAAAAATAAATTAATAAGTTGACACAAGTAGTTGTGAGGATAGTAATAGGTTACTATTCTATCTACTATCACCTACCACTTAGAGCGTTTAAGGTAGTTGTCTCATTTTGATATAAGTGTGTGTCATATATTATGAGAGATAGTATAAATGGTTGTGAGTGAATGAGAGATAAAATTTATAGGGATTGTAACATGATTCTTCATATTTAGGAAACATGTTACAACTTGCAACCTCCATAAATATTTTAATATTTTTAAAAATGGTTGTGAGTGGAGGTAAAAAAAAAGTAATAATAAAAATATAAAAAATATTATTTAATTGAAATAGAGAGTAGAAAAGTTGTGTTTTTAGTGTAAATATGGGTATGGAAATAAGTAGGGGTGTTTAAAGTCGGATATCCGAAATTTCGGATATCCGAATTTCAGATATCCGAAAATTTCGGATAGTGATTCGGATATCCGAAATTCATTTTTTTTTTTTTTATTTTTTAGTTTTTTTTTACAATAATTAGACATATAATACTATAAAAATAATATAAAAACCAACTCATATCATAAAAGTTACAATATACACTAAAAAATCTCAATTTAAAGTAAAAATATATCTAAAATTCAAAAAAATAAAAAAAAATTTTTTTAGTTTTCGGATAATCGGATATCCGAATATCCGAAACTTTTGAAAATCACTATCCGAATCCGAATCCGAATTTTCGGATATCCGAAAATTCGGATATTTCGGATTCGGATTTTCGGATTTTCGGATCGGATTTTCGGATTCGGATATTTTTGAACACCCCTAGAAATAAGGATTTTAGTGTGAATGCTCTTAGGCGGTTGTTAAAAATTGGTTACTAATCTAACAACATCTTCTAACGATCATTAGCCCAAGTGATCAAAGTGATGTATCATAAGATTTCATCAAAATTGATGGAGATCGTAGGTACAAGTCCTACTTAGAACACAAAATAAATAAATAAATAAATAAAAGGTTCAAGATTGGACATAATGTTTTTCACCTAAGATGAGTTTTATCGTTGCTCGACTACTTGAGAAATGAATGTGACCGGACGGGCCAATTTAAAAAAAAATCAAAAAATATCTTCTTTATTGTTTCAAAAAGAGTCTCAAAATATCCTCCGTAAGATCGTCGTCATCCTCCATTTGGCC
Source organism: Flaveria ramosissima (assembly GCA_025215565.1). NCBI lineage: Eukaryota > Viridiplantae > Streptophyta > Magnoliopsida > Asterales > Asteraceae > Flaveria > Flaveria ramosissima. The sequence continues at coordinate 11,638,917 of CM046036.1, forward strand.
ACCATATTTATACCTCTCAGCTCCCTCTGTTTTCTATGATATTATCGTCTTAATTTTGACTATCAGATCCGCTTCAATGGAGCTAAATTGATGATCCACTGGTAACGATCATGCTTCTTACACTCCTTCAACTTCTTTTGCCTCTCAATTTCATTGCTATCAAGTTTTAATTCATTATTTTGTTGCTTATACTGCAAATTAGGGTTTATTGTACTTGTTTGAATCTCTAATCTTTGTTAATTTGTAATTGAAACATAATTGCAGCTTCAATTTCTTATTTCAAACCTTGAATTGCATGATCACTGTTGTTTTCGAAATTTGCTTGATCATGCGTGATTGCTTTTGGTTTAATTGTACTTTGTCCACGTTCTTATGTCCTTGAAATGAATTTTTGATCGATGAAACCGTAATCTCTCAAAATTTGAATGTATTATCGGTTATACTGCAAATTAGGGTTTACCGATCATGTTTGACTCTCTAATCCATGTTAATTTGTAATTGAAATTACAGCTTCAGTTTCTTATGTCAAACCTTGAATTGCATGCTCACTGTTCCTTGTTTTCAGAATTTGCTTTATCATGCATGATTGCTATTGGTTTGATTTAGCTGATTGCTTTCGACTTCATTTTGTTTGTTTGGCATACGGCATACCGGTGCTTGACTTAGCTTTCGTTTTACGTAGGGTTCGCGAGGGGCCCGATGGCTTCACGATCTAATTTATACAGTCTTACCTTTGTGCAGGAAGTTGTTTCACGGCTTGAACCCATGACCTGAAGGTCACAAAATAGCAACCATACCAGTTGTTTCGAGGTCTGCCCTTCTATCCAAAAGTAGTTATAGCTTTCGAATTTTGAGATTTAGTGAAATTTGGTTAGTACTTGATAGAATATTCAATAGTTTTGCCTTTTGATGTTCTTATGGTTGTTTGTTATGTAATAAAGTAGGCATTCAAAGATCTGAGTATGGATACAGATAGTGAGTTTCAAGAATCAGTGAGTCACTCCTGTTTAGACAACAACAAATGTGGTGCAGGAGTTTTCGAATGCAATATTTGCTTCGATTTAGCTCGAGATCCAATCGTGACACTCTGTGGGCACCTCTTTTGCTGGTCATGTCTGTACAAATGGCTGCAGTTTCATTCATACTGTCATGAATGCCCTGTTTGCAAAGCCCTTGTAGATGATGATAACTTGGTGCCTATTTATGGAAGGGGTACATCAGGCCCAGACCTCAGGGCTAACCCTTCATCCAGAGATGACATTCCTAGCCGCCCGGCTAGCCAAAGACCGCGAACGGCTCCAGCACCAGACGTGTCATATTTCCGCCAAGATGGGTCTGGTGCACCAGAAGGGTTTGTGCCAATGGCAACTGCAAGGCTCGGGGGGATGACTAGGACCTCTCTAATTGGTGCCATTTCATCTCTTTTGAATTTTCAGGTTCATGATCATCGTGGCAGGAGTGCTTATGCACCAGCGAGCAGAGTTGATTATCTGTTATCATCTTATGCTCATGGAGGTTATGTTCATGGCTTCCATCACTACCCGATTCATGTACAAGGTACTAAACTGGTTATCTTGACATTATGTTTCTTGTTCCTCGGTGTTCTTGTTGTTCTTTTGCTTATTGCATCTACATTGTTTTAGGGTTGAATCTTGTGTGTACTCTTGGTATGTGTTATGTTCAGTTAGTGTGTCAATTCTTTGTATTTGAACATACTTGGTGAAATAAGCACACGATATGGGAGGATAATCATTTCTTACATCAGATTATCATCTTGTGCTCCTCGTAGTGTAACTGAAATCGAATGAACCTTGCAAAGCAATATTCTATGGGACCATACTGAATTTATGTAAAACTCGGTTAGAATACTAACGTGTGCTACATTCTCATTGGTGGATCACTAATGAATTCTAAAATCCGACTCGACTCCATAACACACATGTTGTTCCCTTGTTGAGTCGTTCGTTACAATGTCACCTGGCTATATGCGTGATCCGTTCATAATAACAATGCCCTACATTCATCAATGGCGTAGGCATGAACGCCCTTGTCATGTAGAACATAAGGCCTTTAAAAGGAATGTTTCGTAAGAGTGTTCGAGCGGATTACAAAGAATGGATAGATGATGACCAATTTTATTCTTGTTATAATAGCACTCACAGTAGATTAGGTGGGTAGTTTGGATGTTTCAAAAGGGTCAAAATATGTTTGTTTTAGCTTTCAAGCTTCAAGCTGAATGTTTTGTAATCACATGACATATTGAAGGGCTCTTATTAGAATATGTTCTTAGAAATAAATGATTAGAAACTGATGTACCCTTTTTATAATAATATAACTTGTACTAATTCAACTAACTTTTACAAACTCAATGGCTAGCTTGACCAATCATTTCTAATATGCATAACATAATGCTCATTTGACTAAAATTTAAAATATAAACGTAAGATGTTTACGCTTCTCTCTAAGGAGTATATCCCAGCAAAAATGTTAGGTGGATTGTTATATTAAAAATCTTGTCGTATTTAGATAGTGTTGTAAAATTCGGGATTAATCGGCAATTAATCCCTAATCGCCTCTTCACCTAGTACTTTTGATCTAATCGGTCAATTAGTCAACATTGGACAAAATCAGACCTAGGCGGCCCTAATCGGTCAAAAATCTGTTATTCTGGCGACCTGGAAAAATTCCGGCCAAATCGAGGAAATTCCGGCCGAAACTTAGAAATTCCCCAAATATGTGTATATGCATGAAACTTTTGAACATTAAAAAAAAACACATAAAAATGTGTATTTATCTATACAACTGAAATTTATATGTAAAAATCCCAATCCGATTACTCCCGATTAATACTTAGTCGGTACCTTACAGCCCAACTAGTGACTAGCAATTTTTACAACACTCCGTACAAGGTTGAAAAAGCGACAATGTCATGGTTGAACGAACTACACATACATGACACGCCATAAAGCAAAAATGCCCGGAGTAAATGTCTACAAAATTGAAAAATCTCAAAAGCCTCGACCAAACCAAAAACCGAAAAATACAGATAAGAACTTAGAACTGATCTGAACCCCCTCGGTTCAAACAATCGTGAACCAACATGTAGGGAGAAGGGGGAAAGGCCCCCGTAAGCCCAGTAGAAAACCCGTAAACCTGAAAGAACACTAAAAAAAGTTGATTATCATTAGGTGAAATATTTGTAAATACAATACATTGTACATGATGGTTTGCAAGATGAAAAGATGCCTTGATACTCACAAACTTAATTAACTATACTAATTGACTCTCTTGTTGGGTTTACACCCCTAATCTATGCGAGTTGCAGGGCTTCTTCACGTTTGATCTCGAATACCCTCAGTAGAGCATCTTCAACAACCTGCAAATATCCATGTTGAACATATGAAAATTAACCGAAAACATATTTAGCAATTTCAAAGATAAGTCTTCTTTATTTCTCTCACAGTCTTAAAGTCATTCAAAGTGTATTTATTATGTACACAACTTCATAAATCATATAGATATAACATGTCAATTATCTATTAAAAAAGATGGATATTTGGTTTCGGGTCAACTACACCACGACCTGATCCAACCCATACCAAAACTTACCATTTTGACCCAAGCCTGTTATCCGACCAGCCCATTGAAACTTACAAAACAGACATGTATTGCATGTATACGAGTAATACCTTATCAGGGGTAGATGCACCAGATGTGACACCAATCGTGACCGGACCCTTTGGTAGCCAGTTTTCTTTCTCAACCAGTTCACCATGCTGTTACAGTAGACATGTTAAACATACTTAAGTACAAAGAAAAAACTAAATCAGAGTGATTAACACCAAATGTTAGTGTGTGAGGTGAAAGTATTACCAGCAACTTGCAAGATATTCGGTTTCCAGGGCCTATTCTTTGTTCACTGTCAATCCAATAAGATGGAATCCCACGCTCCTCTGCAATCTCTTGTAAATGCGAGGTGTTGCTTGAGTTCCATCCACCGACTACTAACATAAGATCTAGTTTTTCATCCACCAATTTATACATGGCATCTTGTCTCTCCTACAAGTATATAGATTACATCAACATATTACATCTTAAATACAAACAAACAAACGTATCTAGCAATATCCCCTCAATATTACTTTTTAAATATAGAGTACAGAACGTTTGTACAATGAAGATGGAGAAGTGAAAATCAAGCATGCTGTGAATTGTAATATAAGAAAAAGAAACTATAAGAACTTGCCTGAGTAGCATCACAGATGGTGTTAAAATTCATGAAGTGTTTGTTGATATTTTCTACTCCAAACTTTTGCATCATAGTCCTCTCTAATAATTTCCCTGTTGAAAAAGATTATTATTTGAAACAATGTAGTTTTTGACGTTTGTAATTATATTTGACATGCTAGATAGTAATAGGAACAATTGGATTAAAAGTGTTCTAGAGTACCAAAAACTACCCATTTTAACTAGTTAGTCGACACGTCCGACCTACCCATTTTGCCACCAACTACTAGTAACATACCTATCTCCTCTGTTTCCCCCTTTAGCATTGTAGTTTGGTTCGCAACACCAGCTTTGACAAGATCTTTGTCCGGATCGAAACCTTTAGAAACTGCAAATTTGAATTTCTGCAGTCATACCAAAGTTCAAAGCTATAATTAGAAGTCGAAAAGAATTGAAAGGAAAAACAGAAAGAATCAGTTTGACATATGTAAGAGATCACTATTGAACCGATTAAAAAGAATACATCACCTCCATAAAAGCTTCTTTGGTTGAGCTAGATCCATTGAGTTTACCACCAAGAATGTAATCACACACATATGTTGCCTGAATGAAGTAAGAAACCATTTGATTCAGGTATATGGTTGTGATTTGTGAATAAGTGTTCTTCAAAAGAACAACACAAATTAAGCCTACCTCATCCATGTTCTTCACAATTACATACTTTCCAGCAAAAGATGCTGTTGCTACCGTCTCCTCATGAGAATATTTACCATGAATTATTGAAGTATACTCCCCCTTCTTGTGTTTTTCGACAACATTCCACACCTTGAACCCCAACAAATATACATATGAACATGATACTTATGATTTAATGGTATGCAAACAAGAAAAAGGGGGAAAAATGTTACCTTTGATACCCAAGGGCATGTCGTATCAACTATTTGCACTTGTTTGTTACTCAAAGTCAACATCTCGTCTACTGCAGCTCCAAAAGCAGGAAGAATCACAACATCGCCCTTATCGACAACATCAAACTGTTTCTCGCCATCCTCAATGGGGATATCTTTAACTTCCATCTCTTCTAGCCTCTAACAATACAGAATTCAATTTTTATACCATCTCTGCTCTAACAGTAAAAAAAAACAGATTATAGCAAATGCCAAAACACGAAAAACAAAATATGTAAAGAAAGAACAGGACTAATGCAGACAAAACATCCATGTGGTGCTTCATCTTCATCTGTGGAGATATCTCAAGTTTTAAATGATGTGTATAAATAACAGTTAAGATCTGATTCATAAGCTAAAGCTACAGGTAATCATGAACTTTAACTCAGAAATAAAAATCAATACCTTATTAACAGTCGGGTTGTGAATAATTTCATTCGTGATCCATATCTTCTCATCTGGAAACTGTTTCCTCGCTTCATACGCAATCTGTACGGCCCGCTCAACGCCCCAGCAAAAGCCATAAGCCTCTGCAAGCTTTACAGTAACATTCCCCCATGTATACTCATAGTTATTTTCCTTCAAAGTCTTTATGATATCACCTGTTTATAGTAATAAATAAAACATTAGCATACAGAAAAATGAAATCAGCCAGCATTATGTATATATCCAACTTAAACTAACATGCTCAATCACTTATGAATTCAATCAATCAAACTACTTATTAATCATATTTAGAGTTTATAACTACACTACAGAGAGGATTCTTAGAGATCCAGCGGTTAACCGGATATAAAACCATCACTTTGCATGTACACACAATAGAACTGTTCAAATAGCTCTAAGCTCGGAGCTCGCTTGGAAAAAGCTTGAAAAAGCTCGCTCGAATGTAGCTCATTTACAAATTGAGCCAGCTTGGCTCGAATCATTTCGAAAACCAAGCTAGCTCAGCTAGACTCATTTAAACTCGAGCTAACTTGATTTTGACTTGAATTATTTATTTTAAATTAAGTAGGTATATATATATATAATTACTTATGAGTGGTGAATGCTTTCGATTAGTCTACTCATCGCTATATAATTAACAACAATTATATAAATTTAAGTTTATATCATAATTCTAGCTAAAACACCCAGTTTCTCACTTGTCATAACCGAGTATACAAATGTTCAAAAGACTCGTGAAAAACAATATGTAAATTCTAACAACATCACATAACAATGATATAACATTATGATATAATAATCAGACGTAACAAGCTGTAAGAATTCATGAATAATAGAAAGTTCATGAAGGAAATTAGTTTTTGAAGAGAGAGATATATGTAATATGTTACTGGTATACTCTTGACTCATGAGCTGGAGAGTCTCCTTCTTATGACCGAAGCCTCTGCGGTTATAGTTGTGGCTTCGGGTCAAGTTATGGCGGAAAACCTTGGGGTCAAAATCACTCGAAGAAGATGAAGATGAATCGGAAGAATCTCCGGCGGAGCATCGGACGGAGAGGGGATTCCGGCAGCGGAAAAGTTTGATGATCGGAATAAGGAGATCTGTGCGAGTGGAGAGAGGTGATACTTGAAGAGAAGCCATTGGAGTAGATACAACAAATGGTGTGTGTGTGTGTGTGTGTGTTTTTGTAGGGAAGAAGTAAGATGTGAGAAGGTGACAAATTGATATTGTTATGTTTCGTCATCCGGATTGCATTATGATTTCGTGTCTCTCGTTTTTCTGTTATTATTTTGGACCTTTTTGTTCGGGCTAGTAAAGTAGGTTTTATCATGTTTAACAGGTTAGAGCTGACGCGCATAACTCACGTATCAAACATACAAAAGATTTGTTTAACTACTTATATATTATGCTTATATTTTTATATGTTTTTAGAACAAAAAATGTAAAATAATAGAGTCTAGCCTTCTGATTTTAAGTAATTTCAAAAATGTGAAAAAAATAAAAAATATATTTTTTATTAAACAGGTTTAATCGTGTTATAAACAGGTCGGGAATTGTCAGCCCTACCTTTTGGTTTGAGTTAAGTTTGGTTTTGTTGGGTTTAATAAAAATAATTATTTTTTTAAACTTTCTCAAATTAAATATAAATTTATCATTGAATTTTTTTAAGTTTTTTCAGTTTTAGTTCAAAAGTTTTACTAGTATTTCAATTTGATCTAATATAATAAAATTTTTAGATTGAAATTACAACAACTTTTAGAAGTAAGTTGATGTTTTTAATATGTTGGAGGAAAATTGTTAATATTTTAACTCTTTTGTTTCTATGTATTTTTTTTATTTGGAACGGTTATTTCTATGTATTATGTTGTGTTTAGGAGTTAGGATCTATGCTTGTAAATGAGTCGGATTTAATTTGAGAGAGTTTGAACAGGAGATCAACTCATTTCAAGTTTTATTATTTTTAAAGTTTAAGTTTGACCTGAAAGTAGTTTTCCGAGCTCGGTTTTAGTCGTTTGTTATTTGACTATTTTATATATTATATATACATTTATAAATATTTTTTACTATAGTTCTAGTATATATTATTTATTGTGTAATATATACTTAATATATAAAATAGAAATAATCTAAGTAATAGACTAGTTCAAAGCTCGCAGTTTATCAAGCTCAAAATAGCTTGACATTGTTTATTAAATGAGCTTTAATTTAAGCTCGAGCTCGTTTACACTCAACTTGATTTGAGCTTTTAGATAGCGATCTCAAGTATCGTGCTAACGGGTTGACGTATTTACACTCTTGATATTTTTATCAGAATAACGGTTGATTTCAACCCTTCCTTCTTTAGTTTTTAATCTCACTTTTTAAAATGTTTAAATTGTGATATTATTAATAATATCTATTGATTTTGTGACTAAATATTCACCATGTAAATCTTACATTGTATAAAGTTAATATCAAAAATAAAAAGAACCTTTTAAAATCAAACTTACAAATGTTTTACATAATAATATTTAGTAAAGTATGGGTATGTAAAGCTACCAGTTTCAATGGCAAACAAGTTAATTTGGGTAAATGTTTGACCCAATCTTCCTTAAAGGGTTTATATGAATACTTGAAAGGTCCTATATATTGATCACTTACAACTATATTAGTATACCAACAATATAATGTTATACTACATTTTATGAATTCATTTTTAAAAAAGTATAAAAATAAATACAAAATTGTTGGTTGGACAACCCGACTGAAGTGTCGACATAAGTTGCTATACATAACTACATATGTAAATCTTCACTTGAGTAGCATGAACAATGATTCATTTTGTTAAATATACAATTTGTATGAGTCTCTACTCTGTCAATTAATTAATTTTTCTACAATTACAAATACACCTATTATTTCAAAACTCATTACCCATATGGATGGACAAAACCCATTTCAACATCAAAAAGAACGAAAACGAACGGGGGCTTTTGAAGAATACAAATAGCCTCTGTTTTTTTTTTTTCAAAACTGGCAATCGTTTAGAATAACTAACGGATTACAGCTATATTGTATTGCAATTGGTGCACTAGTTTTTTTTACTATTAATGTCTTTTATTGGTTGGTTTAAAATTTTAAAATATAGAATATGTTAGACATGCATCAATATTCTTTTTGTTATAAGAAAAAAAGCTATAAACATCATTTATAATTTAACTTAGAAATAAAAAGGTGAACAATTAAAATTTTTAATACTTTATTAAACTAGAGTTGTATTTTAAAATTGTGTTTCTATTCTCTAGCGAAAAATTAATCTAAGGATAAGAGCATCAGCAATACATCTTCTCACGAACAACGTCATCTCGGGCTTTTAGCTTGACAAGCACATCGTGTTCTCTATCCTTCTCCTCTTAGAAAACCTGTAAATAATGCCCCGGACATGATATCTCTCTAACGCCCTCTCTTCACATCTAACCCTTTCCTTCGTCTCTCTTTTACATCGGAGTGTACATCGGTCCACGAAGCTCCATCGGGGATGCTCTAAATATACCTTTTAGGCTGTTGATGTGTAAAGCTGACGCCCAGACAACAAATACCAAGATCAAAGCTAGTGCGGTAAAATATACCCTAGACCATACCATATGATTTTTACAAACATTTTAACCAATAAAAATAATTAGTTACCTTCTAGCTAATTTGCTTTTACAATAACATTGATATATTTAAAATAAATCAATCAAAAAACAGGCCTAATAAGTTTACCCTTGCATTTTACAAATTGTCTCCCAGTCTTTGCTATTGATTATGCTTATCAAGATAGCACATTTTAACAAGTACTAAAAAAACAAAGACATAATAACAACCTGTTTTGACATGTTATTTAACTACAAGTATACATAGATTTTACCTCCTTTAGAATAAATGAACATCCAAAAGATAAACAATTTTATAAACCAATCCCCTCAAACCTGCTTCATTACAAGGCAACAAATCCACTATACATCACCATGAGAATCATAAGATCTTATATAAATACCAAAAAGTTGCTAGGTTTGTCTCCTTTATATATCAAGTAGTTACCAAAACACTGGGGAAATGAGACCAATTCATAATATAGAGTGGCTCCTAAGTCAGAGCTATACACTTGTTTATAACTAGAGTGATGAGCAACTCCAATCGAGTTTCGACCACCTTAGTTTCTATCAATGACGTCTGCAGGCAAATTGAGGTCAAACATACCGTCTCCAAACCCGTCTTTTCTGGCCCTCTTCATAGAAGAAAATCCGCTCTCTTCTGAGCTGCCAGAGCCTGAAGGCCGATCAGATTCAGATGTGCCACCTGTAACATGCACGAACATCCACATCAGATGGGTATGTTGAGATCACTTGTCAATTTTCACTTTTTATGATTTGGGTGTAACAATTTTGAACAATGGATTGTCGATTCAGGTTTCACACGTGTTGCCAAAAGATAATATACATTGGATATATACAACCTCTAAAATCGTTTTACTCAAATTATAGATTGTTACTGAAATGACATTGATGTTGTAATCAGATTTAATAAGCTAATTACTAACATTAAATTCAAAATTAAGGAAAAAAACTCTGTAGAAAAAGTGTAGGGAAGACCCGAGCTGCCCGATATCTGACTTTTGCCACATCAAATTTTTAGCATATATTTTGCCATTAAGATATTAGCAAATTTAGTTAGAAGTGCAACTGGCATTAAGATATTAGCAATTACTTATAAGTGCAACCCAGTTACACCAAGTCTCTTTGTATTGTTTCCAACTTTATGTTGCTCCAAGGCTCACCACTTCGCTACGTGTATTGTTTTCCAACTTTATGTTGCTCCAAAGTTCACCAACTCACTAGGTAAAAGGTGGTTTTAGCATCCCATATACATCTCTTCCAACAAAGCAAACAGAATGCAAAATCCTATCTTCTGTCTTTTGGTTTCTGGTAAATTTTGTTCAACAAATCTATAATGCCTGTGCAAATAAACTTTTCTATATGACCCAGACAAAATATTGGAACCTCCAGCCCATAGAAACACACCCAATTGATAGTGCCTAGAGTGAGTCAAAGCTAGGGTTTGAAGTTTCATAAAGCACTACCAAGAACTTCCACTAGACCAATCTCTTGAGGTTAGGCCTCATTGATGTCTTTTTAGTAACCATGCTACATTAATTTATGAGAGCTAAGTGCATACCATACACACTCAAAACACTAAAATAGTTCTTTCTTGGAGAAAATTGGTGTGAAACACAAAAGAAAAAAATGGTACCCAATAGACGCGGTGACTTAAGTAAGCAAACCCTTGGGGTTAGGGTCTCATTTAAATGAAATAAAGAAAGTTGAGATGTGTCACCCAAAACTGATAATGGGATATGTGGTGTAAACAATATCATTGATCAAACTAGAGGTCTAGAAGTGTCAAGATGGGTGGGCCAGTCAAATGGGTCATTCTAAGTGTGTTTACAGTATGAAATGGTAAGGTTCATTGATTTTGAAGAGGATTCAATGAACCTTAGCATTTCACGATGTAAAGCCAGCTAAGGGAAGAGTTAAAGATGTATTACCATTAGTTGGGTCTTCCAGCTTATGACGTTTATCAGCATTGCAGGATTTCGCAGTCCAACTAATCGGAAGCTCTGTAGCTTTCTCAATCCCTTTTGAGTGATATGGAGCTATGTTATGAATGCCAAATTGTAGGGAACCCAACAAATCTGTCTCAATACATTCATACCTATAAATGAAACCGAGTTAATACATCGCCCTTACTTTAAGAAAAACTTATTAACATCCATACTTACATTTTCTTGCACAAGTTATCAGTGATCACAGATAGATTAATAACTTGCATCCGGATTTCCATAATTCTGTGCTCAGGATAGGTATCAAATGGTTCCTCAATAAACTTAGATAGTTTCTCAACATTAGTTTCAAGCTGCTGTTGTTGATCCTCGAATAAATGTTGTTTTATCTCGAGATCTTCTTTTGTCATCTCATCATTGAAAAGCTCTTCACCAAACATATAAAATGCAAATGGGTATGAATAGGAAAGTGCCCGCCTTGATCTGAATAATCGATAGAGCCCATTTGTTACCCAGCTAAAATCTCTTAACTGTGAATCTTTTCCCTCCAAAAATGCAACCTTGTCTCGTATGGTCTCCTTAAGCCTAGATTCCTGTTTAAACGAATCTGTATGAGCTTTGTAACGATTATGATAATGCATATACCGATAGAGATCCCGCTTTGCACGCTCGGACTTTTTTTCACGGTCTTCCTTGTACCGACCACAACTATGACCAGTAATATTTGACCAAGTATGGTCCCGCCCCGTTGCGCCACCACATAGCCAACTAGTTCACATGTAATAAAAAAGAAAAATGAGCATCGACAAACAACGGCATCAATGCTACATATTATTTGGACAACTAAAGCAGGCCAATGAACATATTAGGATTTTCCAAAAATTGCATTCACATAGTAATTATCATCACTAAAGACTAAACAAATGCATCAAACCTTTTCCCCAGAATTTGAACACTATACAAAATAATTCTCTTACCAGAATATTTGAGGGGGACAAGATGGCGGGGTCAGGTAACACGTCAAAACAGGTCATATTTAGTTCAAAACGAACCGAGCGGGTCAGGTTTGGGTGACCCCGTAAACACTGTTTTGTTCATTATTTATATAACGATTACATTTTATATATGATTACAAAAGCAGTATTGTTACAATAATAATCTTAATTTTAGAATGAAATGATATTGGAAATTGAGGCTCTAAAAATACACTTTGGCCAACTTTCAATCGTTCAGCCAACTTTCCTAATTCACTTTTTAGCAAAAAAATTCTATTTACCAGCTTGCGATTTAAATAGCACATGTCAAGCTTTATAAGTAAATCGGTTAAAACTACCACCTTTACAAAAGGATGAATTCACTTGAATAAATGGAATGAACAACAAGACTGTGCTCTTACCAAAAGGCTTGTCCACAGATGCAGCTGACTAGATTGCAGCCACCATTTTTCTCAACAGGTTTATGACACTTAGGGCAAGGCTTTGTGTGAACTGTAATCCAATTGACTGTTTCTGATTCATCTCGGCATTTCTTAGTCCAAAGTTCCCACATCACACAAGAACAAGGAGAATGAGCTTCACATAAGCAACTGAAACAGAATTGATTACCACAGGAACATTCTACTTCACAAAATTCATCTTCTTCGACACGAATCGCATTTCCACAATGAGGAGTACTTGGACACCATTTTACCATTTTATTATCCTCGATATATGACTCAAGAAGAAAACGATCAAATTTCTCAGCCAAATCAGGATGCCTTTTGTTAACTAGATTCCGGATTATTGCCTCGTCACATATAGCAAAACATTTATGAGCCATGCATCTGATTCGCCTACTCTGCCCCTCATTTATTTTTACAATAAAATGCTCTGTCCAACCTACCAAAAAAATTAGCATGAGTACCTAGTACCCTTCAATCCAGTAATACAAAAAACCAATTGATTGAGGAATAAGGATCTCTTACAATTATTGCAAAAGCAGTGCCCACAATCCATTTTTGTCATTTCACTGGACGGCAAGTCCTCCATGCATATATCACACATTGTTGTTGAAGTAGATTCCGATGAGTCTGGATTATGAAACTCAAGAATAGGCACACCAGCCTCTGTAAACAAACGGTCTTTTCCTTTCTCTACAAGTACTGCAAATATCTTCTCAACATCCCAACGATAATGTATAAGTAGCGTCCGTGCATGGTGTTCCCTCAAAGACAATAATTCCATAACTCTACGCAAATCTTCCCTCTACAAAAATAATGTAAATTATCAATATTCAACAAGTAGATAAGGTGCAAAATAGATGATAGAAACAAAAGGTAACCAACTTGGGCTAGAATTGTAGAGTTCTACCTGTGCAGCCAAAAGAGACTCTTTTGTTATGACCTGTAAAAATGCAAGAAAGATTTAAGAAAACTTGATAATAATGAAATCATATTAAAGAAAAAATTATCAACAGTTAGCTACTGCAAAAAGAATGCATAAATATGTAAATCTAATGATCCAAGCTTGATTCAGCTTATAATATGTTTAACTGTAGTACACTAGTAATTGCTTTACTTTCTTAATTAGACTGTGTAATCACTTGGCTTGACTATATTACGCGTGGCTGTCTTTACCATCTCCAGATATGCAGGAAAAAAGGGAATCTTTCAAAATATTTTTCCACCAAAAGAAACGTGGAGCACCACTATGAAGAGTTGAGCTGTCCGGTTGCTAGATTTTAGCCAAGGGATGGAACAGTAAGTAGGTAAAAGACTTTTGTGCATCAATAGAGGTAATTCCACTAAAAGCTTTGATAAAACAGAATTGGCAAAGGCCAAAAAGAGATCTGTTTATATTTCTTCAGTAAAAAAACGAAATGATTAAGCTAGTGTCTTGAGCAAGTAAAAGAAAAATAACTGAAGTTCATTAGAAACACATCAGAGAGCTCATATTAAGCCGTATCATATAAGCTTCTGGACCTATTGATGTGACAAAGATGTCACCTATGTGGTGAAAGAAACACCTGTTAATGAGAGGACATCGCAGAAAGAAGTATGGGACCAAGCTTTGTTTACTTTGTAGGAGAAAAAAAACTTCTGTGAGCACCAAAGTGCTTTAGACCTAATCATCTCACTCCCATAGATAGAAAAAAAATTATATTGCTAATGAACTAAACATACCAGCTAAACAGAATTCAAGAAACACAATAAAACATTAACAAAGTACATATGCCACCAATACGATCCAAATAAACATCCCACTGTCTGATCAAACAACCCGTAAGGCAACACTTGACATACATCTACAGTAGTTTATCATGTCAATTTTAGACATTCGAATTTCAAAAAAGAACTGCCAAGAATGAACAAACAACATTTCAGAAACACATTCCCCGCACGCCACTCGCAAAAACAAACCCGAACCGAAAGAACACAAAAGAGCAAAAGAAAACCCCCAATCCATCCACATTTCAAAACAAAACCATCAAGCTGCAATATCACACACAACATAAATCTCAATCATTCAGCTCATACAATTTAAACAATTCAATCTTAAGCCCACATCCACACTAATTACCAATTTTCCACCCAAAACATCAAACCACACAGATACTGCCACAACAAAAAAAACGCACATAACCCGATTAATTACATCCAAACCCGACTAATCCCTCCAAATCCAAAACTAATCGAACCCTAACCCCAACAAAACCCTAATCCATCTTACACACACAAGAAAGTAAGAAACTAAAAAGAATATGCTATATACCTTAGATGAAGAGCCTTTGGGAGGAGCCCACTGAGGATCAGATTCTTCGTTCTCGAGCGCATCGTCGAGCGAATCACGATCGGAGCAATAATAATCCTCTTCGGCGCCGCTGCTCATGCAATCCTCCGATTCCATCGCAGTTGAACAAACGGCGAGTGTAAAGGTGCAAAATTCGATCGAAAATCGCGTGTGAAACAAGAATCGATGAGTGTGATGAATTGAATTGAAGCTAAATGGAACGATGAGGGTTAAATTGGGTGAGCATACCGCCGGCGAAGAGGCGAAATGGGGGAAAAAGGGCTTTACTTTGCGACGATGATGAGGCAAAGCTTAGCATAAGAGGCTCGATTATTATTATTATTATGATTATTATTGTTAGTTGTTATTATAGTGGTGTGTATCAAGACTCAAGAGAGTATGGTGGAATAGAGATGCACATTTCGGGTTTTGGGCCGGACCCGGAACCGGGTTCAAACCGGGTTCGGTCCAGTCGGGTTTTATTGTACTCGGGTATTGGTGAACCCGGGTACGAACCCGGGTCGGGTTCGAGGTGACTAATACCCTACCCGATATACCCGGTTAGGGTAGGGTCGGGTCCAAAACCCGGGTACAACCGGTTTTTATTATTATTATTATTATTATTATTATTATTATTATTATTATTATTATTATTATTATTATTATTATTATTATTATTATATTATTATTATTATTATTATTATTATTATTATTATTATTATTATTATTATTATTATTATTATTATTATTATTATTATTATTATTATTATATCACATTAAATAAACATTAATTTATCATTTATTTATTAAAACAACTTAAAAATACATTAACGAAACAATAAAAAATAACATAAAACTTTTATTTAACTTATCGTCTAATATTTATTTTCTACGAGTGGCTTCATCAAATGCTAATTCTTCGTCCGATATACCAGAAGAGACTCCTTCTTCTACCTCTTCATCGTGTACTTTAGCTTCGAGTGCAATTTCGTCTTCAAGGTTTTTTTTGTCTTGTATACGATCCTTCGCGTCTAAGTGGTCCTTTAAACAAATGCACATCTCCACCGCTTCCAGAGTTAATCTTGTTCTCCGTAATGATATTACCCTGCCACTAAGAGAAAACGCAGACTCCGAAGCTACCGTAGAAGCTTGGACGCTTAGTAAATCTCGGGCCATAACGGAAAGAATCGGAAATTGGGATTCCTTTCCTTTCCACCAAGCCAAAATATCAAATAGATGGTAATCTTGGGTAGTCATAGTGGAAATAAAATCCGTTCCACCATATCTACCAAGCTCACTTGTTGGGGCGTTACCCCTTTGTCGTTTAGCCGTCACATCCCGAACAACATTTAACATAGTTAAAACGGGGTCTTTAACCGAGGTACTAGCACTTGAGGATGATTCTCTTTCCGTAGTTATATTTACGTTTGGCCCATATTTATTTAAATAAAAATTATAAATTAATTTTAAACTTGCATTAAAATTTTCTTTTGGCTCGGTTGAAAAATTACGGTTTTCGTCATGTATATCCAAATTGTCATTTATCTTGTCTATCAAACATTCAACTCCCGCAACATTTAAGAAAGGATTTAAAGCAGCGGCACAAGTAAAAACGGGCGGTAACTCAAGAAAATATTTTTTAAACTTGTCTTTCATTGGTTCTATCATTTCTCTAAACATATTATTTTTATTTTAAAAATTTTTTAAATTCAAAGCCATGATATATAATTCTTAAAGCACCGAATAACTAGTGGGATAATAAACTCCCGATAATTTTGTAGTTGAGTTTTTAAACACGTCAAGAAATTCGGATAAACGTTGAATATTTTTCCAACCCGCATCCGGAAATAGGTCGGCTTCGCCGTTATCCGAAAGACTACTATGAAAAGCTTTTAAGGTGCCTTTTTGTTTTAAAGCACAATCAAACATGTGACAAGTCGAATTCCACCTAGTAGGTACATCCCAATTAGGCCCTAAAAATATAGATTCCGTATCCTTACAAAGTTTTTTATAATCTTGATATCTTTTTCTACTTTTTTTAAAAACATCGTGTAACATAAATCGAAAAGCTTTTATAAAGTTATCAACAAATGGCACGGATAGGCCATCTTGCACTACTAAATTAATAATATGTGCAACACAACGAGTATGAAAAAAATCACCGTTTGCAATCGGAAGATATTTTAATTTTAATTTTTCAACCGCGGTTGTATTGTTGGAGGCGTTATCAAATGCCATTGAAAAATTTTTATTTTGTAAATTAAAAGTAGTTATTACATTATCCAAAAGTAAAATAAAAAATTCTCCGGTATGTGGATACGGAAATAGATCAAATGCGATCGTACGTTTCATCATTTGCCATGAACTGGGATCTACCCAATGAGCGGTGACGCAAAGGTACGATTCGGGCAAACCGTGCGGAGCCGACCAAACGTCACTAGTTAAGTTTACACCGGTATTTAAATTTTCAAATAATATAATTAAATCATTTTTTGCTTGCTTCCATAATTTTAAACAATAACGTCTAAGTGTAGTACGACTTACGTGGGCGTAACGAGGTTGAAGCGTCTCTCGAATTAAGTTGGTTAACCGAGGATTGTCGAAGTGACTAAAAGGTAAAGCTTCTTGAATCACGAACTTCGCCATTCGATCTCGAACCTCATTAACGTCGTAATTAAATATTCCACCGTCTCCACCTAATTGTGTTTGTTGCGAATCCGGATTATTTTTCAACGACTTACAAAACTTCTTGCTAATGTGTTTGCTTAAAGTCGTGTTAGAATCTTTAGCAAGCAAAGCTCCACAAAACTTGCAACGAGCCTTTACAGACCCGTCACTCAACTCAACCATATCTCAATTGCACGAAACATCCATGTTACGATTGTGTGCAAGAACACGAACGACGGTTGGGGAGTTGGACGAACCTTGACCAACGGAAGATTGAGAGTGAGCCATATTGAGAGTAAAAGTGTAAGACGAGAGAGTGAAAATGTAAAACGAGAGTAAACGAGAGTATTTTTTGCGTATGTTTTTTGCGTTTGATGCTTGGGTACTCAACCATATCAACCCACACCTATTTATACTAATTTAAGGGGCAAAAAACACCAAAAAAACGGCCACAAAAGTACTAAAACGGCTATATAGCCGTTAAAAACGGCTAGTTTTAAAAAAAAAAAAAAAAAAACGGTAAAAACCGGGTTGGACCCGGGTTCAATCGGGTCGGGTTCGGGTCGGGTTTTTAAAATTCCTCCAAATCTCAAACCGGTTCCTACCCGCCGGTTTTTAACGGGTCCGAACCGGGTACACCCTATACCGGGTTGTACCCGAACCCGGGTCCGGGTCGGGTTCACCGGGTCGGTCCGTACCCGGGTTTTTTGCCCATCTCTATGGTGGAATATGAACATTGTCAAAGTTTGATTATTATTTTATGTAAATGTAAATTGTTTCACTCATAGACATGTTGATTGATTTTTGTTAACGTTTAAAGTTGTGTTTTTGTCTTAAGTTAAAGTTTATGGTTGTATGTAAACCAGATACGATTTGTTATTTTGTCTAGTCACAAGTAGATATGAATATTATATGTTTATTTGGACAGTCTTAATATGAGAAGTGTGGGGTCAACTAGTTTCGTGGTTTTTATTTTTATATGTAATGTATGAGAAGTGTGTGGTCAACTAGTTTTGTGGTTTTTGTTTTTATGGTTTTTCGATCAAGTTAATGATTTCTTAACGTTGCTCTTGATAATTTTTAACTTAGCTGGAAAAAATTGTGAATGTTACGTTTGGAAAAGAAAAAGGAAAAGCAAAAATATGAGTATGATCTCTGATCAAATGCTTCAGATGTTTTTTTTCTATATATTTATTGAACGTTGTATTGTCTTTTTATAGTTATGATTACCTTAGAAATCTAATTGTAGCTCTTAGCTTTGCCGGTTGCAACAACTTACATTACTTGTATGACATGACTCAAAAATCCAGATGTCGAGTTAAGAGACATTTGAGGATAAAAGAAAACCGACTTAAGTGGAAGGTTATCTTAGGTTCGTCACTACCCGTTTAATTCAAAATTATTCTAATTTACCAGTTTACGCTTAAAAACTTGAATGTCAGAAACAATTATCGTTTAAGTTACGCTTTTTTGGCTAACTTTTTTTCTTATGTAAAGCTTTAAAACTTCAAAAATAAATAAATCAAAGTTACTCAACAGGTTATAATAACTTCTTTGAATAAACATGTGTATGAAACCTATTGAAACTTAATTAAGATAGTTCAAATTAAACCCAAACTTATAAATTTATGCATTATTTTTATATCTAAACTTCACAACCTAATTGAGAGTTCATATAACCGACCATTATAATGATATGATATTGACTTTCGAACACAATCATCTTAAGCCATGTAACAATCTTATAACTTATAAGAGATTGAGCGGGCCCATCCCACTATGTTTAAAAGAAAGGTTTTGTAAATTATTTTATTTTATTATGCCTTTTTTCCTTAATCATTTGAGTTAATTACATAAAAACTACATCTAGTTTACCACAATCACACACTTAGATCTTGAGATGAAAATGTTATAGGTACGATGCACGTGATTTTTAATTTCTAAGTATTTGGAATATAATCTTAAATTTTGTTAAAAACTTTACTAGGTTTGTATAAAATAATGATTTTACTCTCTTACAAAACATAAAAGATTATTTATATAACTTGAAATTTCCCAATCTCGTCCGAGAGATCACATCACATCCATCACCAACCTCCATTAGTTTTGTTAATAATTATTTATACAATTGGTAGCGATTAATCTCGTAGTATATATATTTCTTCATCTTCTTATACATGACTTGGGATGTTAATATTGTCTTTTGTGGACGGAGACATATACCACACAATTAAGTTGTTTTGTTATAAGTGTTGGGGCAGCAATAGGTAATAAATTTTCGGATAAATCTATATATGGTTGTGATTATAAGTTGTCAATGATATGTGTTAGTAACAAAGTGCATTGGATTAATATTGTTGGTTAATTGACTAACAAATGCTCGTGTCGTTGCCACAAATTTAAATGCATCTGTCATTGACTATATAAGTTATGATGGATGTTATGTGCTAGCGTTGAGGATTTTAACTATTGGCTATATAAGTTATGTTGGATCTTATTCACACGAAGCACATGAATTTTGAATCTTTCTTAAGTAAAATGGAGGATATTAGATAAATTAAATACAAAAAATGCACTGCAAAACATCAAAAGAATGATATTTCAGTTTTCTTTTGTGTAGCTTAAAACTCCTGAATGGCTACTTGATGAAAACTGTGGAGCTAATGCATGAGTTTATGCACCATAGGACCATATATGAATTTAGTTAAGTGTCATTAGTGTTTTAATCATTGCTTAAAGTACTTTGTCACTTGGGAATTTTAACAAACCCCTAGAATGCGGTTCTTAGGTGCTTTTTTTAATATCAAAATTCCATTTTATCAAACGGATTTATCATGAACTAAATAAATTTGTATAAACTAAGGAAGTCATTAGAAAAGAACATGTGGAGAGCAAAAGACGACTAACCTTACGCCTAACCTTATGACATTGCATTTATCAGCTCGACTTGGAGAGGAGAAGGAAAGGCGTGTGATGAATCAACTTGAAGAGTATCGTGCAATCAATTTCCATCAAATGTGGAGAAGGTTAGCAAATCGATTTAGAGAATGAAGGGAAAGATCAATTGAAGGTCGGTGTTAATTCCCAAAAGATGTATATATTTTTTTGGTAGATGACTCGATGTATATCAAAAGATGTAGCAAATCGATGACTCGGTGTTAGTTAAAAAGTTAACTTACTTTCCATTGATGGTCGTTCAATGCTTCTTTCTTTGGTCTTTAGCTCTCTTGGAACTAAATCACATGTCACTTTTTTATGTCAAAACAAGTTAATGAACTCCTTGTATCCCTTCGTGCTTCGTTTGTTAGGAGGTGATAATTATATAAAAAAATATCATAGGTTATATGGGGCTTGGTTGTTGCTTCAAAGAAAAAAGTATAAAATGTAGGTTGTATGTTTAAGTAAAGGCGAAGGGGACATATTGTGAATTTATAGTTTTGATAGTTTCTAAATCACTGTCAAAATTCACGGTTAAATCAGTCAAAAGATGTTAATGTTGTGTTTGGATTTGTTGAGATTGCAAACGTGACATTGTTTTGTTGAAATAACAAATAGTGAACGCATTATTGTATTTTGAAAACATTTTGTGGGTTTCTTTGGATTTCTTACCATTTGTGAAGGATGTTCGTTGTAAACAGATTGTTTATTCTTTGTATATGTGTCATATGTGCCTTTTGTATTGCTCAATTCATGAAGTTATGTAAAGTTTTAGGACATATTTGCAGGAGATTGGATGTTATTTGTAAGGATTCATGTTGTGTTCTATATCTTCTTTTGAAGGGTGGTGTTGTGTTCTATATACAAATTAATGCTAGTTTAGTAGTTTACTTCGGTCTATCGATTAGCTTGCATTTTGGTTCTAATTAGAAGTTAATGTACTGGTGGCTTTGTAATAATGATTAAAAGCATTCATATCTCACTCCTCATCTCCATCTTAATAATTTATAAAAAAACATTATTTTTCTTAATTTACCTATCTTTTTTAAAACCTCGCATATCCCATTCCTCATATCTTTTTATATCTTAATTAAATAATACTTTATTTATTTATTTTTAATATCATATCTCTCTATAACGTAGAAGATTCAAAAGATTTACACATAATCTAAATGATTTTACAAAAATTAACTAAAGTATTTTGGATTGCTTTGTTTAGATCAATTTAACAAATAAACTCAAATTCAAGACTATTAAAACAATATAAACACAATTATGAAATAACATGTCCTAATGTTGAGAGGTTAGACAAATATTCATATTGAAAAAATTCGACCCAGGTTCAAAATTGAAGAAAAAACATAGTAGTGCATAACGCACACATCAAGGCACATCATGAAACGCAACACATTAGATATTGCGATGCGCTCGCATTAGCACATCAAACTCTTCACGCATTATGTGCGCATTTTAAAACCAAGGTCGACCAAAATAGGAATATGACATGATGAAATTAGAATGTTTTTAGTGGTTACCTAATTGGAAATTTTTTTGATAGTATAAGCATGTTTATTTGTGTAACTAATCGTTTCTCGCTTGCGCTTCGCAACGAGGCAGACCGGCCTAACAACCGGGTAAACTTGAGTGAAATGCATCACAACCAGTATTTTGAAACGTATGAAACCACCTAAAAATAACAACAAAATGAAAGAAAAAACACGCTCCCAGACATAATGAAGTTTTTGTGGCTCAAAACTCTCAAAAATCATGGTTGCAAGGCGAGTTGTAGGTTAAAACCCCACCATCCACCATTCTTGCCACACCATTTTCATCATTTGGTGGAAAAAATTTAGAAGTCATCATAGCTGAGCGATAAAATCTATGATCACAGTCAATCGACAAACCCATAATCAATTATCAATAAGAAAAACTCAGAAGGCTCATATTGAAATCATAGCCTTTTAGATTTTATTAACCCACCCCGAAAAACAAAGCTCTATATCACAACCATTTGAATGTAACAACGAATGGTATTTGAAAGTTTTGAAAACACCCATCTCTAAGAACAACAACAAACACAGGCGCCAACATCACCAACACCCACCATAAAAGCATATCATCAACACCATATTAGGGGTCTTAGATGTGCGATAACCATCATCATCGAGAAAATGATGAAAAAAACAGGAGCCTGCCGCCACGCAGACACCATCAAAGGTAGTCAATCGGCGACCGACGGAGTTATAATCGACAGATCTAAGCTTGTATGGGCATGCATCACCGTCCATGGACGGCGGCCGACGGTCACAGCGTTGCAAGATCACCGAAACCTCTCTCTCTCTCTCTGTACAAAAGCACATCATCACAAACCAGATTAGGGCTCTCGGATGTGCCTTGTGCCATTGCATCAAGCAAAAGATGAAAAGAACCAGATGTCACGATCACGTAGACGCCACCAAAGGTGGTCGACAGACCACCGACGACATCGAAATCGACAAATCTAATCCGATTCCAACATGCACCACCGTCCATGGAGGCGCCGATACATGGGTCCACCGGAGCCGCCACTAACACACAAAACCACCAACCCCGCCGACATGGACTTCGCGTGCCCCCCTCTCTTTTTGTCTTCGGTAGTGTTAAACTTTAGTCCGGTAGTGTAAATTTTTGGCCCGATAGTGTAAATTTTTAAATAAAACTCGAGTTCGCCCCCTAACAAAAATTAATTTCGTCCTCGCCCCCGCCTACTGGAGTGTTCAAGCTCCGCCGCTGACAAAGGGTAACAAGTTCTCAAGCTTTATTGTGCTGTTGTTGACTTGTTTATAGTCCTCGTTTAATTAGTAAAGACTAAAACAAAACATTATAAGCTTTAGACCTTATCAATTACATAACTTATTGGAAATGCATCTTCATACATGGTTACTCCCTTTATCGGGTTTAACAAGGTTATATGTTTTATCATATCTAAAGCATTTTATAAATCAACATTTGTACATAACACAACTAATTTTTATAACAGGTTGAAATATCGCTTTTTTGGTTATTTCTAAAGTGAATTGTGAACTCTTTGTTTTAATAATTTAAATACGAAGAAGTAAATATAAGGTTGTTAAACATATAAGTTACACGTGAAACTCATTAAATGACATCATTATAATTAAAATCAGTTAAATATATAAACTAATTCTTATCTCTAGGACCGATTTGCCAAATATGTGTAAAAGAACTACAAATGCATATCAGGTGGGCTTGTCCCTAGAGCTCTTTTTGCATTTTTAGTGCGTCTTTATGTTTTTGATAGTTGTTATCATACAAATACATCTAATACTTATTTATACAAACATATGAGAACAAATGTTAAAATAATTAAGTTTAATAGCTAGAAACGATCACAAAATGGTCATGTCATTGTTATAAAGCGGCTCCAAACCCGGTTTCTCGAACTGGTTTCATCAAACCCGGTTCCACAAGGGTCGTGTGTAGAAATGGCAAACCACTTGTAAACCGGCAGTTCTAATCGGTTCGGGCCGTTTCAAGAATTACCGGTTATTTTTGTGCATCTATGGTCTAAACTTGGTTTTTACTTGGATGGGCCTGGTCCAACAAAATGCTTGAGTAAATGAAGCCCAATGCCGATTCTCGAAAACTGGTTTGATTTGGGCCCAATGCACTATTCAGTTTAATATTCAAATACTTATTATTAAAAAATGGTATGTTTCTAAACTTTAATACCAACACCATTCAATTCAATACACAGAAATCAAATCTTATAATCAGAAATTTTAATAAGTAAAAAGAAATGAGTAACACCATCATTATAGAGAAAAAGAAACACGTCAAATACTTTTTTTACCATAGGTGATTATATAATACAAAAACGTTGAATAATTTAACTTACATGCATGTAATTAATAGAAAATCAATTTTATGTAGAGTAGTACAAACCAATTACTCACATATCAGGAAAGAGAAAAAAGATGTGACTATTCGGTTACACGGTCGTCTTATGTATGACATTTAAAGTTACGATTACACAATTCTCTAATTAACTTTGATTATGTGGTCAATGTCATCTTGACTAATAATATATAAATGTTTGCATTGCAGTGCTAGATGTTTGAACTAAACAAAATCTTGTAGTCGGGTCGCCCTTATTAAAGGATTAAGACTAGAGGGAACATATCTTAATATGACCCGAAACATGATGAAGATTATTTAGGTTTCGGTTTCTGTTTAATAAAAGGATTAACTTAAAATTTCATTCTTTTCTCATGACTACATATTTACTTCTTGATTTCTCAATTGTTTTTCATTGTTCCCTAATATCTAGCTTACAAACTCAAGTTTATTAGCCGAAAATATAAGACAATGAAGAAAAATAATTAGAAAACATCACTTACAAGAAAATTACTAACCTCAAGTTAATCATTGTCTAGATCTTGATTAAGCTAACATACATTATTCATATTTATAAACCAACTTTTACCGCTCCACCACAACACAACATGATTTTAATCGTGTTTTTAGAATGATAATAGTTTTTAACATGAATAAATATAAAATCATGTTAGGATTTCTTCATTTAACCGATCAATATGCCTACCTTAAATACTTCGGTTCGCTTACGCAACACGATTACTAATTTACGAACCATCTTGATTATGTATCTCTGTCGTTGAACTCAAAACCTTGTCACATGTGTATGCACCCATAGAATATGGAAATCTGTACAACTACCAATGCTGCTTATATGAATGTGTGTGTTTTACTAATTAATTAATTACTTATAAAAGAGATAGTAATAAAAAAAATCACCTTATTTTCTGTGTTATTTCAGCTTAAAAAGTGGAAATGAAGAAGAAGAAGAATGGATAGAAGAAATGGTGGTGTTTTCAAGATTCTTATAAAAGATTCTAATTTTTTAATTTGACTGTGGATTCGAGTTCCCCCTTTGGTTTCTCCAATGTCTTAAGATTCGATTTTAGCTTTTACCAATTAATAAAAAATGTAATTGTTCATATCATACGTTTGAATTTTATAAATAATAAAGAAAAGTAGGTTTTTAATACGTTAAATACATTATACATACCTTATAGGTAAAAAAAGCTATAACTTGTAAATGGTCCTAAGACAGTTTCGACTTTCGACATATTGTTCAACTGATCTAATTTTAAATAAACGGATAAATATGCCAACCAAACATGACACACTTAATTAAACGAGTTATATTGATCAATTCAAACTATAATAAAATGATTTAAGCATGTAAAAATTAAAATCTAAGTACTTTCGTAGGCTTATTTGGACTTTAGAGGACATTGATGAAAAATATAATATATAACAATAAAATGGATTAGACGCTACCCTATTGATAATTCTTTTAAGGAATTTCTATCAGTTTACGAGTTTTAATAAATAATGAATTAGTAGCTTTTAGTTGGCGCTAAGTTTTCTTTATGTGCTCATGTTACTTATTAATATCATTAATTAAATATTTTGCTTAAAAATGTCTTATCAAATCAAAGGTTGCAATATTTTAGATAAAGAAAAAGATGTTTGTTTTTTTTACTCTTTACAAATCAAAAAGAAAATGTATCACTTTTGAAAACATCATATCTTATAGCAAATTATATTTTAATAATTCAAATTATTATTCATTAAAAATAATTCATATTAATAATTTTACTATTAACACTCTCAACTTTAATTTTGTTACCAATCACGATATCAGTAACATAATCATCAAATACTTGCACTTGATTTTCATTTTATTTCATTCACGATAATGATTATGAACGAAAGAAAAACATACAAGCGTAATCAAGCGGAAAACAAATACAAATCGAATTTGAATCAATTATAATTATGCTTCTGGATTGTTATTGGAATCAAAAGTGAAATTAGATGAGTTAATATTGATTATTATTAGCGAACGAATATTAATCTAGCATATTAAAATCCAATTTTTTTAACCTTATAGTATCCGTTCATATTCAAAAAATTACTGTAGTAATTTAATATATTTTTTACAAAATTTACATAATAAACTATTGACACGCATTTAAAAATTCACCAAATATGTTCTTAAGTTCCTCTACACCATCTTTGGCTCATCGCGTGTGTAACAAAATGTATTTTTAACTAGCTTTTTTCTTAGTGATTCACGTCTACACTTTGTTAACAAATAACTACTTATCCGTGTGTGTTCACCTATACATTATTCACCACTACACAATTAACTTATATTCGCACATAGTCACTTCGGTAACACAATGTCATTGTTTATATTTAGAAAAACTACTTTGCTACACAATGATAACAAAGATAAACTTAACAAATTAGGTTAAGTTTTTTTACTTTGAGATAAAAGGTTAGATAAAGTTTGTTTTTTTATATTGGCAAACACAAGTATTCACTGCTCTATATATATTATATATTTAAAAACATCACACTTATAATGTGAAAGTTTTAAACTTACAACTATTTGATTGACGAGTACATCACTTTTCTACCACGATGTCTCCGAAAAATGATTATTTTTTGTAAAGTGTTTTAATAAAACTTTTGATGAGAAATGAACTTGCTTGGCCTTCCAAGGGAGAATACAATGGACCAAAAGGTCAAATGCAAATGGAATCTTCTAATCCAACACTAAACCCAAAGATTTAATTTTGTCTGCAAGTATGTCTGTCATCTTACTCACTAATCAATATTCAATACCCATGTTCACTCCCCTATACAAATTGCCTAAATTTTACCCCTTTATATAAAATTATTTTTTATTAAAATATATTTTATCTTCTGTTATTTTACTTATATAGCTGAATACAGCCTACAATATTTATTTAAATATCAATTTTTAATATTAGTATTACTTATTTAAATAAAAATTTAAATTATTTAAAATGACAACTAACACGCTTATCTACATCTACTCATAAATTACATTGATTTTTTAACTATTTTGTTTCAGAATTTGAACCCTCATCCTCTCCCCAAAAGATAAAACATCGTACAAATTTTGAGTGATACACACCAATTTCAAAACCAACTTCGTAAATTTACAAAAGTAGAATATTCTAACTGATGTCAATGAGTTCTAGATCAATTGATTTAGGAGGAGGCACTCTATAGCTTTCCAAAATTGAGGTTATCGGTTGGAGTCTCACTAGCTGCAATATGCTCCTAGTTGGCCAAAGGTTTTACCACAGTGGCCTTTAGGTGGTGGGTTTTCCTAGGAATGGTGGCGAGCGGGGTCACCAGCGCTGTTATGTTCGCGGGCGTGGGTGGCCTTTCGCCATTGGGTTTACACGGGTGACCGGGCTTAAAAATTATTCGTTGGCCGTTCAAAAAAAAATAATATTCTAACTGATATGTTAATAAAAATTAGTTGAAAAGAATAAAAAAATAAAAATAGTTAAAAGAAAATTAGTTGTGATTCTTAACACAACCCATTAACAAGACATAATTCAACACAAAATTAAACAAGTTAGGGTCGGGGGTAAAGAAGTTGAGGCCGTAAAGAGAACTACATTTTATGTACACATTTATGAACATATCTAGACATGCTTGTCTAACTTGTTTATGGGAGCATAATATGTTTAGCTAATCGTGCTAAAAAGAGTTAACATTTAACAAGTTGACAAATTTAACATAAGTATATCAAAAAAACATAGTTTTATAACTAAGCTCTCTTTCCTAGGCTAACTTTAATTTTAAACTTGCACCCTCTTGGCTTCTTGAAATTTTAGTATTGTTGCTCGTGTCACTTGAGCATATAAAAAATCTTGTTAGACATGTTGTGTCATTCATTTGTAACAATACAATGTCAGGTCGGTTTGGATTTAGTTGATTACATAATAAAATACGACTCATAAAAAACATATGCGTTAGAAAGCACATAAATTTTGACTATCCTGCAACTTTTTTCGTTGACTCGTTTTTATGTTTGAGATAAGAAAACAACAAAATCGAGTTATTTATAAGTAAATGTTTTAAATTAAACGATCCAGAAAAATGAAATAATTACTAAAGTCACTAATGGAACTGGCAGGTGTAATATTAGAGCACAAAGTTGGCCTACTCTACAAAAGTTTATCAGTCAATAAGTATCGTTGAAATATCTGTCAGAAAAAAATGAAAAATGTCATGTAATCACATACATAAAACACAAACTTGGGTTTTGTGATTCACTCACATATGCTTAATATCGCTAAAATTTAATAAAACCAGGATTTTCAACGTTCAAGCAGATTGAATGCATGCAACAAGAATTTACTGAATGTAATCAACATGAATAGTTCATGGGAAGCTTAAAGCATAGAATGAAGTACTAGTGCTTAAATAATTCGACTAAAGAAAAGGAGATTCGGAAGCAAATGAGAGGTATAAGGTAAATATGAGACGATTTAACGAGAGAGATGAGAAAAAGATTGATATGATGATATTTAGATTCAAAGTATGATGTATTCAAGGGAAACTATAAGAGACGAGAGACAAAAGAGTTTAGGGGTTTAAGCTTTTGTGTGTTTTAAAAGTAAGAAAAAAATCAGGCGAACAAAGCTAGTTAATATGTAGGATTGTTAAATTTTGGGAAAAAGATCCAGATCAGTTAAATTTTCATCCTATACACTCTATATAAATTCAAAAAATCAATGGGACATTTGACATTATCCTACATATATATAGTAACTCCTACCATTATTGTCATTCATGTTATTAAACTGTTTAGTTAATCCTATGAAATGGATCATGTCAACGTCATTCGTATAATTGAATTGGTTGTATTTAATCCTGTTAAATATGTCGTGTAACCATTCTATTAGACATGTCGGTGATAGTGTTTAAATAACTGACAGTTTTAGTTAAACAATTTTGTTAGGGTTCAACGTGTTAAACATGTTGTATCGATTGATTAAGATTGGTTTAACATAGCACGGCGATTTTTACGTTTTAGTTATCATTAGTTGTTATAAGTAATTTTGATCACAATAAAAAAAAATTAAATTTATATCCGATAGTATTCCATTTATTTGTTAAAATAACTGAATTTATAAACTACAAGTCAAGTAAACAAAACTTAATATGAGTAAAAAATTGTTCAATCCTATACGGTTATGCTAAGTAGAAAATTAACAACTATGTTAACATGTACTTTTTAAAATATTATTAAAATTTAAAATGGATCAAATTGATGTTTGTGAAAAAAAAAGTGTAGCTAGATATTAAGAGAAGACATGCTTATATACGTAAATTTTATAATCAACAAAGTGTATATGTGTCTATGTATATGAGTTTTTAGTAGTAACATATAAAAGTTGTACACACTACTATGATAGGCTAGACGCACAATTGTTATGAGGGAGGGGCGGAGGGCTACTTTGCGTGGTCGAAACTTGTTAAATCTCAAATGAGCCCTGAAAGCTAGATGCATCGTAGTGAATGGTGCCAATTGTAATCACTGGTTTCTTTCATTTTTTTGAACGACAAATGTGCGACCCTGCTCCGAAAGATAGGTGCTACCTTAATCGGGCTCACCTATTCGTTTTTCAGCCGTGGCCGCACCCCCAAACCCCTCAGGAGAAAACTCGTTACTGGGAAAAACCATTGACTCAACTCTGAACATTTTGCTCAGAATGAGACTTGAACATGTAAACTTTTGATATTTACATACCATGTGTATTATCATTGGTTTCTTAAATATAAGTTTCAATAATGTATTATCTCAACGTAATTTTAAATTTTTATAAAGTTAAATGGAAAAGTATAACACAACTAGTAGATGCCTTTATCATGAATGATGCCATGTGTTTGACTTCTTGGTTTTGTACTTAAAAAAAGAAAGGTGGGTCTACGGCAACAATAAGGAATCCTAAGGGGGTTTATGGAAATAAAGTCAAACCCTAAACTAAAGAGATGCTTCTACGATGCTACTTTTAACTAATTTACATTTAGATCCTTAAGGTTTCAGAAGTTC
Source organism: Flaveria ramosissima (assembly GCA_025215565.1). NCBI lineage: Eukaryota > Viridiplantae > Streptophyta > Magnoliopsida > Asterales > Asteraceae > Flaveria > Flaveria ramosissima. The sequence goes on from CM046036.1 coordinate 11,669,469, forward strand.
TCAAATCAGTCCCTCATTTTAACGACGGCGATCATTTAAGTGTGCCCATCACACACCTAGGTTGTTGTAAGTTTTATTTATTAGATATAACCATCTAAGCTTTATTTATTTCGAATGACTATATTAAAGAAATTGAGTTACAACCAATATTATCATGTTACAAAAGAGTGAATATACTTAATAAGTTAAATTGGGTACTAGTACGTACCCATAGTTTTCAATTGCTTATAAGTTATAAAGTCTTCATTTATACATATTTTAAGGTTAACTTTAAGTCTAACAAAACCAATGGGTCAACTCAAACCATTTTCTAGTTGAACAAGATTTGAGTCCAATAGTGCTAGGGTCAAAATTTTTGACTCAAAATAGGTTATATAAGAAAATATTAGTTTAGTTCGGGTTAAAACAAGTTTTAACAAAAATAAGCTTATTTTGAAATGTGTCGGTTTAGAAAACAATATCAAAAATAAGTTTTCTTGCTATATTTGCTTGTATGTTGATTGGTGGTAGGGCTGATGGTGTAGATGATAGCGATGACAACAATGGTGGACGGATGTGACTGTGGAGGGGTGACGGTTGTGAGAGAGGGTGTTTGTAGCAAAATGGTCATGATGGCGGACCGGCGGTGGCGTCCCCTACTTGCCTGTATACATTTTACATGCATAACACGTTACTTTTTGGTTATTGCTATCACGTGATACATTTGTTATCAAACATTAATAATCATATTATAAAATGTAAAAAGAAAAAGAAAAAGATTAAAAGATAAATAACTTGAAAAGTTGGTAAAGGAAATCTTGGGGAAGTATTTTTATGAATTTAAAGTGGAAGAATATCGTGTCGATATATATATAATAATATAATTTTTGGACGTTGCATGAAAAAAGTCGAGAATAATCTTACTTATCTCACAAATTTGTTGGTCAAATGTGTTCTATAACCAATGTTACCTTTTTTCTTGGTAAAATAACAAGTCACAAAATTATTATGAATAATTAATTATTTAGTTTGCAGGGATATCTTTTTCTTTTCTTTCTAATTCGCATTTTTTTATCTTTTCTAAAATTTTATAAACTACAAAAATTAAAGAATTGTAGAAAAAATCACACATTCACACCCACCAGCTACTTTATGTCACAATCATTGAATGTACATACCGTTTATTAAAATTTCCATATTGTCACATTTCTAATTAAATAAACTTGCATATTATTTCTACCTACTATTGTAATTACCTTGAAAGAGAAAAAAAAATGTTTCCAAATGGTATATTTCTTTTCCAAATCTTTTGTTTTTCCTTTTAACTTTCACTTTTCACCCCTTTTAAGAACATCAAGAAAATCTTTTATTTTTGGGTCTTTTAGATAAAAATATGTTATTAGATTAAAGCTTAGTGGTACTAAGGCTTGTTTTCTCCACATTCGATTGATGTTTTATGTCTCACAATCAATAGAAATATATCTAAAAATAAGATGGGATATAGTGATAGTTTAGCCGTTTTAAAAATTGAACCTAGACGAACTCTAACTATTATCTTCATTCCTTAATCATATCTGTAAAACAACAAACATGAATAAGCATCGTAAGAAACAAAAAGGGGTATTATCGATCATCTTCTTATGAAGTTATGGCGGGATATCAAGCAGATCTTTATTAAGCAGTGGCATCTTGTCTGATTGTTTTTGTCTTGGTTGGTACGCTCCCCTTTATGAAAGAAGTCCTCTATCCGCACACTAACCTGAGAGACTTTCACCCAGTTCCCCCTTGAGACTTCTAAGCCGCTTTAAATTGGTCTGTGCCCGTTGATGAATCATCAATCCATTTAGCCGTCACGTCAGCCGAGAAGACAAACTTGCTGGTATCGTCAAATAGATTCCTAACACATTCTCGTTTACTCATTCACTCCGAACCTTCCTTAAGATGGTGATCGGAAAAGGACTTTTCTTCAAGAGCTTAGTGGGAAGAATGGACGCTCTACTGATAAGGGATCAAGCTACATACTTTTCACCAGTTAATTCAGTGTCCGAGCCGATGATCGGTGCCGTATAGAAATAATTGATGAGGCCCCCTATGAATCCATAAATATGAGGAGCATGCCACAACAAAAGGATGGTCGCCCCCTTAACTCTGATCATAGTCGTCTTGTCTGTTGCCACCAAGTTTGCGGTTCGCATCCGGGCGAGACTTTCGATTTGGAGGCTTGGGCTAGAGCTCTAGCTAGTTGGACTAGAAGCTAGTTATTTCGGCCTACTTGAACCTTCCAGCATGAGAATTAGTTTATGTGTTAATAAAAATATGTTAAATAAAAAAACAAAGTACAGATGTAAGTATGGTGTTAAGAGCATAGAAAATGTATCATCCACGTTCATTGTATGTATAGTTTTTCAATTAGGTTTTACTCTTCATAAGTACATGAGCATTTTATAGTCTACATTCACTTCAAAGGTCATATGGTTAGGCTGTGTGTTGTGGTAGCATGAACATGGGGCGCGACCCACGTGGCTGTGCACCTTTGTCACGAACACCGCAACACCAGGGCGTGATCGGGGGAGCGATGAGCATGGTGTGAATGGGCTCGTGGAGGGAACTAGTCGTTGGGGACATGGGGAAAACAAATAAAGCAGCTGGCTCATTAATTTCTTTTTTCAAAATATTATTTTTTTACCATAGAAATACTACCCCCTCTCCTTTATAAAAATCACAACTTTCATATCTACTTTATCTCCTTCCTTTCTAAAATTTTTAGAAATCCTTTCACTAGAAATTATAAAGTAATTGAGATGGTTCATTTCACAAAGTTTTGATCTCACGGACGACAAGGCTTTTACAAGCTTTACGTTTAGTCCATTTGATTATCCCGACCAGGTCATTCCAGAGGCACAATCGACTCAAAACGAACCGGTTGAATATTCATTATGTTTTTTTTATTATGTGTGTTTTTATTTTTTTTATGCTTATAATTAATTTTATTTGATTATAATGTTTTATTTTATATTATTGTTTTACATTTTAAAAACTAAATAAATAAATTAATTTGTTAGAGTCCTGATCACCTAATCCACAATAAAGTCAGGCTATTTGATCATGGGCTTTATCCAGTACCCAGTCAACATCCAATCAACGTCACATGTCGTAATATTACAAGATAACCACACAAATACACAAACACGTGAATAGAACCCTTACACAACACATAACCTTATAAAATTTGGATGTTGATCAGTGATGATGAATTTTTGTCATTCTCCTACCACCTATCTATTTTATGGTCCTATATTATAGTCATATTATGACTTTGGGGCGAGTATTTCCGACTTATATTATTCACAAACCTATTTTATTATATATATTTTTAACAAACTATTAAACTTAGGTGCAAAATGTCCATTGGAGTACGTAGATAGATGAGTAATATTTAAGCATTGAAATCCATTTTAGAAATTTGCTTCTTTTAATGCAAAAGACACTTTGCAAAAGCTACCACACATAAAGGCACTATCACTTTCTAAAACCAGTGTCTAGTCAAAAGAACTACAACCTCCTTTCAATCACCAAACACACACACCGATTCCAATCGTTTCAACCCAAGATTTTTCAGGGTTTGATTCATCAGTGAATTTCAATGAAACCCTTTTGATTTAGGGCTAAATTGATCGATTTCCAGTGAGAAATTCAGTAGAATTCGTGAGGTTGAAACGTCGTTCTCTGTATACCAACATGTACAGTGTTTCTGATTGGCAGAGGCGCGAATAGAATCTTATTGATTTTGTTGTTCTTCGTGTCATGATCTCTGCAATATGATGTTTGTTGGGTGATTTTGATATTTAAATCTGGCGTTTTGCTGGTAGTTTTGTCAGATTGTGTGGTTTTTTTTTGTCGTTGTTCATGTTGTTTCACTGAGGGTTTCTGAAACATCGGCTCGTGAAATTCGAGTGTAATAATAATATTATTATTGTCAATCGATCTTTGATCTTCGTACTGCTGTTACCTCTGAAGCTACTGAAGTGATAATGGGATTTACTGGTTCAACCCACAAACGAATGAAGAGGTATTACTCCATTTTATGGTTTTATATTTTTATCTCCCTAAATGTAGTAATATCAAATGTAGACATCAGTTTTTGTTAATTTGTTCTTCAAATTGACAGTGATCTTGCTAATAGACGAATTCATGATGATAAGAGCATCATTCTCAATGCACCTCAACCCAAAACGGTGAGAAATTTTCATCACTTTATAACTTTATAGCATCTGAAATTGTTATAAAATTTGACAAATTATGCATAAAATTAATTTGTTAAAATAGGCTATGGAGCAGGTGAAGAGTGGTGATGAGGCTGATCAAAGGAGATTTGGAAGCACTGAAGTTAAAAACTCTCTAAAAGAAGAGGTAATTCCCTTTTGTAAAATGAAAATTTGACATTTATGTGAACTGTGAGGACTTACTGTATGCTCATTAGGTTCAATTGTTTTAATATTTTGTAGATTGAACAACTCCAGAAGGAACTTGAGGACCAACTTGTGATTCGAAGTGAACTAGAGAAGGCGACGACTAGTCAACCTTTCTTTCAAGATCCTGTCGATGAAGCCTCGCTTACAAAGGTTAGGAATATTTTCGACACAGAGTGAAAACATAAAAGAGAATAGTCTAGGAAAAGTTTTGATAAATTTATGAATGAAATAACTAGTACATCATGACAGGAAAGCTAAATTTGATAGTCATGACCAAATATATGCCTTTTCACAAAGAAAACAATGTCAATAAAAATGGGTAAATTTGGGGGAAATAATTTGAGTAAAAATCAGAGCTCCAGATTTTGGAATTTGGCAGAGTCAAACAGCCTGTGGCCGTTTGTCATAACTTCCAACCCGTTATGCCGTTTTCATCCATAGTTTACGGGTCAAAAGTTATGCATGTTTTAAGTTGGGACCTTTTCTAGCCTATTTACTTTTATTCAGTTGCTCTGGATGCTAATCTGCCAACTATGTATCATTTTTCATTATAATATGTTAAGAGTTAGGATATATGATTGTTAAACATGATCTTTGTTATAATATGTTTCCCTTTTCTGCTTCTGGTTCAGTCTTCTAAGGATCTAATCAAGGAGATATCGATTCTGGAATTTGAAGTTAAGCATTTGGAGAAATATCTTCTCTCACTATACCGTAAAACCTTCCAAAAGAAGGAACAATCTGTATCTACAACCGAAACCAAACCGAGATTGAACTCTGCTTTGAAGGAACAACAATTGTTGGTTGGCAACTCAGCCAATTTTATCCCAGCTCGAGCCTCAAATGATAATCCACCAAAAGAATTTTGTCCCATTTTGGAATCACAACCGATGGAAGATTCTAATGTTAATCGAAGCCACTCATCACTTTCATACAGAACTCCACCTCTTTACATGGCTGCTAATCAAGCTATTGAGTCATATCATTCCTTACCGTTAGGAATGCTAGAGGTAAGCCTTTGAATCTTACATAAAGCAGTTAATCGATCAATTAGGCTTATGATCAAGAGGTGATATAACTTAATTACCTTGATTTACCAGCTTGCTAAGGATGATTATTCAAGTGTTAGTTTGGCTGAGCATCTTGGAGGATGTATTTCTGATAATGCTCGAATGTCAGCGAATTGTCTTTCTGAGGAAATGATCAAGTGCATATCGAGCATTTATGGTCAAATTGCAGATCCACCTTTGTTCAATCATGAATTCCCCTCATCTCCCATATCATTCCCATCACCACCTAGTGATTCTTCCCCAATAGACCAGTTTAGCATGTGGAGCCCACATTGTGAAGGAGCAATGGAGTTCAGTGGACCCTACTTTACTACACTTGAAGTTCAAGGCTTTTGCAAAAGTACTCAGAGGCTAAGTAGTGTTGAACATAAGCAACAAAATTTCAGGCAAGTATATTGTATACTTTAACTTTTTGACCTGAACCCACGTTTTATTTTTGAGTATTTCACTTTTCTTTGCATGCAAACCAGTAACTTTAAGTGTAAAGTAAGACAGTTTTTCTGCATTTACATTTTTGTTCAAGTTGCTCATGATTTCAAACTATCCTGTGTTCTTATGGCATTTTGCACAAAGAATGGCTAATTTGCAGTATTAAAAGTTCAATTATGATAGTTCAAGATATCAATAACTCTTTTTTTAATGCATATGGAAGTGATTCTTGTGTTTATAATCTATAAAACCCCTAAAAAAGTATCATTCTACAGGTCTCTTATTTTACAGTTAGAACAAGTTGATCCTAGAAAGTTGAAACACGAGGAGAAGCTGGCATTTTGGATCAACATACACAATGCACTAGTGATGCATGTAAACTTTCCTTCACTTTGTCTTTCTTTGATATCAAATATGAATAAACTACTTGTATTTATTCGACAATTAGAACAAAGGGCATGATGAGTATTGAAAATATAATTAGAATCGGTGTTAGTATTGTTGTAAAATATAATTTTCTCAAATACAAGTTTGACTTTTTAGTCAAAAGAGCTGACTTTTTTCCCTATTATTAAGTGATTTAGGTGGCTTAATTTGAATTATGTTAAATTCCCATGATCCGTTACAGGCCTTCTTGGTTCATGGAACTCCTCGTGGCGCTCTCAAGAGGATATCTTTAGTCCTAAAGGTTAATTTAGACATTTAACGTTTCCATGAATACTTCATTTTTCTTAATTATTGAAATATAAAGTGTAGTGTTACATGATACAGGCTGCTTATAATATCGGCGGTCAAAAACTTAGTGTTGGAGATATACAGAGCACAATACTGGGATGCAGGCCGCCTCACCCTGGTCAAGTATATTTTTTTCCAGATTATAGTGGTTTGACGTGCTTGTTTTGCTTTCAAATACCAATGGAAATACCAAAAACTATGTTTTTCAAAAAATATCGTGTATTTGGTCTTTTTGCACTTACATTTTCAATAATTTCCCAAAATCGTTCATTCTTGTAGACTATGGCCTCATTTGCAACACTCCAAAAAATGTGGAGATTGTTAAGGTCATTGGCAAACATTTAGCATATGTTTTTGTGGTTTTGGTTTTTAGAAAAATTGGAGACTAATGATCTAATTTCTGCTTCTAGTGGTTTCAATCTTTGCTATTTCCAAGTCCAAAGTACAAGTCGAGAGATGCACGAAAAGCATACGCAATGAAGCACCCACAACCTCTTGTTTACTTTGCTCTTTGTTCAGGAAGCCATTCTGACCCCATGGTACACTAATTTTGAATCTTTAAGAGTTCAAAAGGCTACACGTTCAAAACAATATTTTGCAGCCTTCATTATCTAACGCCTTTTAAATCAATCATGTGATTCAGGTGCGCGTATATACACCAAAGAGTGTTTTCCAGGAGCTTGAAATCGCCAAAGAAGAGTATATTCATAACAACTTCAAGATACAAAAAGAGCAAAAGATTTTACTCCCAAAGCTTGTTGATCTTTATGCAAAAGAATCAGGTTTAGGTCATTCTGGTTTAGTGGAAATGATCGAACACTCAGTGCCTGTTTGTTACCAAAATAGCTTCAAGTCGATTCAAAAAGGGAAACTATTGAAGAAAATTGAATGGGTCCCACACGATTTCACTTTTCGCTATCTACTTTCCCCTGATTTAGCTAGGTAAAGATTGAAATATCGAATGCGGGTCATACCCTGATGATGACACAAGATTTTGAGGGTTTCAGTGGTGGTTACTGAGATTTTTGAGCTTGCTATGATGAGTGTTGTTGTTTGATGATTATATTTTGAAAGTATGATGAGTGCCATTTTTTGTTCTCTTGCACTTCTGTAAATTTTTTTCAACAGCAAGAGATGAGTTTGATGAAATGTTATGTATATATTTTCTTTATAGTTTGCAGTTCTGCAACAACATTGTTGGTTGAATCAAAATGTATTGCAACATATTGTAATTGACTTGAAGGAACAAGTTTATCTCACTATAGGTAAATGTTATATTTTACGACTAGTTGATCATGAGTTCGTGGCGTTGATCCATTATTATTATTTTTCTTTTTGGGGCAAACTATAGGTAATGTCGGCTAGTGGTGGTGGTGGTGTCGGTGGCAATGTTGGCTTAGGTGGCGGTGGTGGTGCTAGCTCATTTAGACCTGTTTTAAGTTAGCAGTGACGAAAAAAAGGTTTTGTAACCAAATCAAATTTGTTAAAGTATTGAGTCATGATCACCACATCTACTTTAAACAACTTTATATACACTTTAGCATGCCTATCATAAAGGTCACATGTATCCACTTATTGAATCATAGATACCAACTTCATATGCATAATCATCTTATAGATGATGCCTATATAAATTAGAGGTATACACCCTTATCTTTTACACATACACTTTTTTCTTCACCATGGTTGACTTAATCATCATAACAATTCATAGAGTCCAACCCATGCAAGTCCTCTCAAGTGTTTGCTTTATGTTTTGAGGATCACCCTTCATTATAGTTCAAGCTAACTGTTTATGTTAGTACTCGATAAAGTTCAACTCGATCATGACATGAATCTTTATTAAAGCTCGACGTGTTTATAGTATTAGTAGTCCGTATACCCAAAAGAACATATATTTTTACAATAAAAAAACTAAAAAGAACTCATTTTTATTTGTTTATTTATTTTGTCATTTGATAAAAAGAGGTGATTTTTATACATCAAAATTATGATACACTACAAACTATTTATAGTACCGCAATGTAAAGTGTAAAACATAAATTTATGACATATGAATATACGTACTAGTGTGTATTGTCACTTTAACATTGACGAAACCAAAAGTCATTAGTCAGTGGTCATCACAAGATTTTCCTTTTTGTTAACTACAACTACAAGTTCGACTTATATTTTTGTTAAAGAAAACTTCTATTTCATAAAAGAAACTCCGACAAATTTTATGACTAGGGGACGACTGGACGAGCATACCCTCGGGTTCAACGGCTTTGAAGTTTGCTCTTCACTTAGAAACGACGTCACGTTGCCCCTCTCACTCGTCTCCAAGCTCAGTTCTTATAGTTCAACTAGAACCAAAGAAATTATAACATATAACATTCATACCAAGGCATATTTTTATTCTTCTAAATAAAAACTACAATGGTAACATCAAACACATATATAATTCACATTCACCGTTTTGTCTAGTCCGGTCCGGTCCGCTTTGGTTTTTGACCTTTAGGTTCTGAACCAAAGACGGACCAACCCTACTAACCTTCGGCTTGAAGTGCAGAGCCGGCTTTAACGGCTAATGAACACAACTCTTGCAAAGACAAAGGGTTGTTCAAGTTCGAAAGTGGCATGATAAAATAAATTTGACCCATTTGAAGTTCTTCATTCCCGCGCATTTGAGGCAAGTAACATCCCACAAACATGGCGTCGCTACTGCACAAAAAGGCGGTGGGGTGGCCCGAGAGCACGTGGCTTGCTTTGATTGGCTGCTGGAACTCTTGCAGCCGCCCGTCGCCCGAATTGATCACCTTGACTGTTGTAGACCAATTGGTCATAAATCTTCCTTCTTTGGTGGTGAAATGACATGATGCACATAAACCCATTGTTATTTCTAGTGGTTATTTTTGTGAAACTTGAGTTATGGTTAAGGATTTAAGGGAACGTGTTGACACGCGATAATGTTTCGCGAAAAACATAAGGTTTTAAGCTTGATTGGTTATGTTTGATACCCACACGACAGATTGTTGAAGAGACTTGAACTTGTTTCTTTAGAATTTATTTGTTTTGATTGATACCGACACAAATGTTACTTTAGAGATGTTGAAACCCGACCTAAAAGTTGATTAGATTAATCCAATGCGTACACGTTTTGATGGGAAACATGAATTTTCAAGAAACTCATGTTTTTTTCATTCGAATGTACTTGATTTGGGTGATTTTTTTTACTTCAAACACACATACCGTATACGTTACACCTACCCTATTTTGAATATTAGCACATTTGTATTTTGCAGAATTTGAACCATGACTATTGGGTTGGGAGTACACTAATTTACCATCAATGGGAAATCTAGGCTGTTCAATTAGATTAAAGCTCACTCGAAAATAGCTCGAAAAAACTCGCTTGAAAGCAACTCGTCTACAAACCTAGCTAACTTGACTCGAATTATTTTAGAACATTATACCTTATAATGTTTAGGGGCAAAGTTCGCCCCTAAGCAATGGGGTTCCAAGGGGGCGTTGGCGGGGGTCTGGGGGCAACGCCCCTAGTATCAGGGGTTCAAGGGGTGACTGCCTCTGGCGGGGTCCAAGGGACAGAGCTTCTGGCTGGAATCGAGCTGTTATGTCAGCTTAAAAATTTTGTATCTATGTTAAAATGGGTTTATTAAAATGTATTAAAAAATATATTTTCAGAATTTCACATGTGAAATCTGGGTTTGAAAAAGACGCAATTTTAAGCCATTATGATTTAAAAATAAAAACTGGCAAATGGCAGTTAAGGATCCCAATCTTCAAAAATCGGCAGACATTTGGCCATTCTTCTCTCTTTCAAATTCTCTTCTAGTTCACGAAAATCACACAATCATTCATACTAATATTTGATCTCGTCTGAGTTATATCCGATTGATTTATTCGAATGAACCACCAAATAATGTAACTTTCCTACGGTACACCGTGTTTATGAAAAACTTATACAAACGTACAACTAGTAATTATGAAATCTCATCCTCAACATATGGTTTTTTAGGTAAGGTTGATGAAACACATAACTATATATCTCCTTTTGAACTCAAGTTTACTTGATTCACGTAGAATATGATAAGACAAAGACCAAATCGATGTCCGATGGATATAAGTAAATAGAGAGAGAAAGAAGAGAGATAGAAGGGGAGAAGAAACTCTACATAACATGTGGGTAGGACATACTATATATATGCGTAGAGGAAAGTGATATAAATGATAAAATAAAGACTTGATCTTTCGACAATTGCCAAATTAATTTTATACAATTATATAAAACTTATCGATATTATGTGTTAGGATTATAATATAAGGGTTACTCTTTCTATTGAGTGTGTTTATTGACGATTACGCCATATGTATCTATCTACTCTAATAAATAAGGTTTTAAGTTGTCACTTGTTATAATATTAGACCCCTTAAGTTTAATTTTTTCGTTTCTATCTCATATTAAATATTTACATTAACTACTAGTTATATTATTTAATTCTTTTTGAGATTAAAATAGTTTTTAATAAATTAAGAACAAGTTCTTTTTATAAATGTAATTTCTAAAGAAACAATATTTTGTATAACATAATTAATTTTTTAAAATATCACACTTTTTTAAAAATACAAAATATTTAAAATCAGTGTTTTTAGAAATTAAATATTTTATGAACCATAAAAATTTAAATTTCAAAGTTATAATAAGAAATTTTAGAAAATAACATTTATTAAAAACATTTTGATTTAGAACGATTCTTTTAGATAAAAAAAATTAAAACAAAAGTTCAAAGAAAATAATATCATTGTTTTATTATTTATAGTACTTACTTATACGTAATTTCGATCATATCATATTTCAAAAATATCATATTATAATTAATAATGATTATTCTAATTACTTAATATTTTATTTATTCAACTCATGTAATACACGAGGTACTAACCTAGTTAACTTATGTAAAAGTAATTATATGTTTTTAAGCAATAAGAAGAGTGTTATTTTAAAAAGGCTCAAAGCTTATAAACTATATGAAGTTATAAGAAAATGTTATGTGTCCAATGAAGAAAAATGATGGAAAAGACAAATGCATCTATTTATAAAATATCTCTGTACATACAAGTCACATGCAATCCTTCCCTCACTCCAATTATTTAGACTCTGTAACTTTCTTAAACATCATTTTTTTAATGACACAGTAAAATCAAACGTTTTTTTTTATCTTTCAAACAAGTATAATATTGTTGTATTTTTCTAAAGACAAACAATGACCTAATTAATATGGGTGACACTCTTTGGTGTTTTAGAACTAGATATTTTTATGACGTTTTAAAGCTGAGTGATTTTATGATATTTTAAAACCGTGTGATTTTATGATGTTTTTAAATTGGATGAATTTATGGTGTTTTCAACCTAAGTTACAATAAAGGAAAAGTTATTAAAACAAGATAACACAATTACAAACTATAAAGAAGCATAGTGAGAATCATGATTCATGAGCATGAAATTACCCGGTTATAAAACACTGTAAAGTTGTTTAGTTATAATTAGTTAATCAATATTTAACTTTATAATTGGAAAATTTTGTTATGTGAAGTTATATCACTATGGGAAAGTTTAAAAGAGAACTTCATTTTTATCTTGAGAACTTTAGGAACCAATGTGAGCTACAAGTTTTCGATGACAAAATGGTAAATAATGAAAACATAAAAATATAACGAAAAATAACATAAAAATAAAAAAACTAAAAACACAAAAATATTTTCTCGTTTTCCTCTTTCATAAATAAATAAAAAAATTATAAGAAAAAACTCATTTTCTTTTAGGATCTTCGTTTTACACATGTGTAATACCAGATTTATACATGTGTTAAATCGGATTTACACATGTGTAAATAACGGGTGAACAAATTTTTTTAATAAAGTATGTCAATGTGGTATGTGTTGGAAAGATAAAGATATGGCGAAATTTTTTTGAAAAAAATAATGTTTTGAAAAAAAGTTATAAATGTTTAAAAAAATATGAAAATGACACGTGACTTGCATGTGATATTAAATGTGTAGCTCATATTGGTTTATAGGGTTATCATAAAAAGAATGGTTTTCAAGATTACTCTCCCTATACCACTAAATGTATTAGTTAACTATAGATGAAAAAAAGGTCTACATCGGAACTAATAGATGAAAAAAGGTCTACATCATCTTCACGTGGACGCAACAAAAGGCAGTTCGATCTAAACCACCCACATCACCGCGACGAAGACACCACAGAAGGCGGTCATTGGACCACTGACGTCGTCATATCCGACTGATAAAAAACATCACCGCCACGCACACGCCTCCGAAGGCGGTTGGCGGGCCACCAAGGCCGTCGTCGGACCACCGGCGACGTCATAATTAATGCATCTAAACTGATGTCAGCTTGCAACACCATCCATCGACGGTGGCAATACATGAAGCCATCAGGACTGATTCTGTTGCTGCTACCGCAACGGCCGACGACAAAGGTGTGGCATCAACTAACGACGAAGTTGTCCCCTTCTCTCTTTGAAAGAACCGGAGGGGATACAGGGGCCCAAATTGCCAGCGTCAATAACGGAATCACCCATCACCGAAGGGGGTGGGACCACTAGTGACACTAGAAACGCCAGCCAAGTCGAACGACCTCCACCTCTGTCATTTCCACCACCAGCAACAACCACATGCATTGTATCTTTCTACAATCTATGCACTGCATATAAAGATAACACGGAGGACCAAAGTGTACGACACAATAGACGGTTGCGGTGCAACGATGGCGGTGCGACGGTCACGATGCGATGATGGCAGTGCGACAGTGACGGTTCTTCCCACAGAGAGCCTTTCTTTCTCTACAAAAGAACAAGATGAGAAAATAGGGAGGGTTCTCCTCATATTTCCTCTTTAAACTCATATGAAGGGAAAAATGCACAACTCATTAAACTTGTGTGGCCAAACCACAAACACAACTAAACCAATTGTTGGTCCCCTTTCTTTATTCATATATAGAGTAATATCTACCTTACAAAATTATGAAATAAACAACCATAAATAACATAATTTCAGTTTATTGAAATCTTTTCTTTGTATTGTTTGTTTTATATACGTCTTTTTAAATCACATAATTTCACTTTATTGGACTCTTTTGCTTTTTGTTGCTTGTTTTATATACACCTTTTTGAATCGATAACAAGTACTCTTCCAACATCAATCCCCACATATTTAAGGATAAATACACAAGAACCTACATTAATATGTCTTCCTACTTGTTCTTTTAAGAAATGAGTTATACAATCCTACTAGCTCTTTTAGAACAAGTTAAATTCCTAGAAAAAAACATGTAGATTCTATTAAAGTTTTCACATGGGACGATATCTTGAATTTTAACGAATAATGAAACTAATCATTATTTATGTTATTTGTTAAGTAAGAAAATAAATAGAAATTAAATACAAAAATAGTTATAATGATGACATCTGGATGAGGTGGTGGTGGGTGGTGTCAACCGCTGGTGGTGGTGTTGGTGGTTGTGGTGGTGACCAGTTATAGCGGCGATTGAAACTGGTGGTGGCGGCTATGGTGGTGGTGGTGGTTGGCGACGGTGGTGGTGGCCGGTGTTAGTTGGAGGCGGCGGTGGACGGTGGTGAGCAAAGTTGGAAAAAAAATGAATGAAAAAAAAATTAGATAGGATGAATTTGGAAGAAATGTGATTAGTTATGTAACGATTTATTTAATTTCATTCACCAACCAAACATGTCTTTTTCATTCACTATTAATATTCATTCTATTCTAGTATTCTGCCGCTCATTCCTTCAAACCAAACGCTACCTTAGTGATTTGAATTAATTTATATCTCAACAAATTACGCAAATCATTAGTGTTTTGCAAAACTCCTTAATGTTTAGTAAACAAGTTACTATGACTGTCAAAGTTTGTTTTGAAAAAGGAGAGAAGTGCAAGGTGCATGGTTTAAAACTGAAGCGTAAAAGCCAACATACGCAAAGCGCAATGTGATTATATAACTTTTTTTTATATTTCTAATAGCTTTTTAGCATTCCTATCCAAAAATTTAGCAATAAACTACTTATATAAAATTTATGTATAAATTACCTACATATACAACCTAATGTTATACAACTTCCTCAAGCATAATAAGTCAACATGTACATGAGCGCCGTGCCTCACCTGCAGTTTTTAGCGCCCCACGATGCGCTTTCGCCGCCTTTAAAAAGCCATGTGCCTTTCCATGTCATAAGCGAGAGCCTAAAGTCGCGTTGCACTCACGCGCACTTTTTAGAACCCAACTGTCAAACAAGATCAGTTCTAAATTTACATTTTTACAATGTGTTGTGTTAATTGTCAGTTCGTCACACACATCAAACCCCGCTGTCAAACATGATCAGTTCTACATACATTTTCATAACGCCTTGTGTTTATTTTCAGTTCACCACTCAGCATGAAACGTCAAGTCAATGTCAAGTTGGTGCCTCGACAATAAGCTTTTACAACATCAAACATGCTGGACATACAGTTTGGACCAAACATGCACATGCCACTTGAGCAAAGCATATACCAAATAATAGTGAAACCCTAAACAAGTAACATATGTTCTGAGGGCGAATTTATATAATGCAATAGCAGAAATATACTTTCCTACACTCAAAGTTCAAACATAACAATCTCAATAAAATAAACTAACCCACGAGTTTGGCCATCAGACCACACTTGTTTCTCAGAGCCTTATCACACCATAGCTGCAAAACAAGAAAACGATCATCAGTTGACAGCCATTTGCCCTACAACTAACAAAAAATTTGTTGAATTTAACTGTGCTGGGTACGTTTCTCAGAGCATTCAATATTATTCTCCATTGCTTTTTATGATTCATGTAAAAGTAGATGTGAGTTTCGCGAGTTTTTTTGATAGTATATAGTTTGCAAAAGTATAATGCGATATCTTGCAGTTTCCCAACTTCTTGAATCTATAACTAGCCAAGAAACTTTCTTTATAAGGAAAGACAAGGTTTTTCAATAATCATACAAGTCTTTAAAGCTACATCATTGATGATGCCACCACATTATATGTGTAGCATCATTACAATATGACCATCATGGCAATGAAGCGAAGAACGAAGTTTATATCCCAACTTATGGCTGCACAAGTGACTCATTATGCTTCCCCTACAGATTTAATTCGTTCTACATGTTATAGATAGTTAATATGTTAAACACGAAGTCACTAACTATTCAACCATTATCAACTTGTTCATAGAACTATTCTCACAAATCCCAAAACTATCTTTACATCAATGAAACTAACTAATGATATCATAGAAGTAATGCTATCAAATTACAAAATTAACTATCACATGTTCACTTAATTCAATTCAAAAGTAAAACATAACCCATATATCAACAATCAATATGAACAGATTATGTCAAACAAACAATTATATAATCATTCAAAAAGTAATAAATTAATAATCTTGATCCTCATACGTTTGCACAATCTAATCAACAACCAATCCTACACTTTGATCCCAACAACTACAGCTTCAAATCACCAAAAATTAGCATCAAAGTATCAAACCAAACGATTCAATTGGGGGTTTTGAGTGATTACCTCTAAGAATCAAGATACGACTTGATAAACAAAACTAGATATCAAGAACAAGCTCGTCTTTGCTGTCGGAAAAGTAATGAAGAACATATGGAGCGACCCGAATAGCAGCGACCCACGCTCCGAACAACGTAACATGAACACGAAGCTGCTTCAGAGCGGCTTGTTTGTCGGGTTTTCGCATGAACATCCCAGGAAACATCTTCGATCCGATCGGTGGTTGCTTTTTCTTCTTACGATTGTTGAGATTTTAGCGAAACTGGAGAAATTGTAAAACCCTAACGCTATTTATGTTCAAGATATCAAAGGTGGGCCATGGAAGCCCACATAAATATTAATCAAACTAAGCCCATAGCGGCCCGGTTGTTATAGCGAATACTTTTAAGCACGGTCACCAGGGTAAACCTAATGGCGAAAGATCACTCACGTCCACGAACACAGACAGTGCTAGTGACCCGATCAGCCCAGCATTCCAGGGGAAACCCACCGTACAAAGGTCCACTGTGGTAAAACCTCTGACCCACTTGAAGCATATTACACCAAGTAAGACTTGAATTCATTACCTCCATTTTAAAAAGTCATAGGGTGCATCCTCCCACGCCAATTGATCTAGTGCTTATTGACCTCGGTTGTTATAATTATCTTTAGTATTGAACGAACACAACCTCTATACTCTATAGATACTCGAGTTGCTAGTATTGGAATCGTTACAACTGTATTTTTTGAGATATGAACCTTGAATAATTTATTTGAAGGGTAAAGCAATTTAGCATTAATATGTCTCAACGAGATGTTCTAAATCGTTTTTTTACTTTAAATAAGTTTGAGAAACATAAATGATTAATGATTTGATTGGGAAGATTAGATTGTGGTGGAACTATCAAATGATAAGTTGATTTTTGGTCATAACTAGTATTAAGTCCCCCGTATTGCGGTGGTGGGCGTAAAACCATGACAAGTAGCATTAATTGCACATCATTATCAGTGACCACCAACAACGAAAAAACTTGTATTAAAAATATAAACGGGAAAAATAAAACTGAATAGATAGTAGAGATAAAAACGTTGAACCCCGCATGTGAAACGTAAAAACATTAAAAACAATAACTAAGTCGATCTAAGAACTGTACATTATGACGAATGCCATCGGTGATGATGGGCACCTCCCTCTTCTCCATCTTCAAATCTCTCGTTACTTTCTCTCTCCGTAAGTTTGAAAGGTAGATAAAGAAAGTAATGCATTCTAAACTTCTAAACTCTCTCTCTATAAACTTAATATAAAAGGATAAAAAATGTCAAAAGAATAAAACCACAAAAGCTTTGTGGTGAAATTAAAAAGCCACAATAATAAACTGGTTCCACCGAACAATATTTTTAATAGATATTATAATTTAAAAATTATAATATCTAAAGCTAATTTATCTCATATATTCTTGGATGATGACATCTTACATTATGAAAATAACGAAAAAAACTATGAATGAATTGGTAAACACATTGTCTCTTCATTGAAACAACCCGAGGTAATTCCAAATTAAGTACAATCAAAATACTATAGTCTTCGGTCGAGAAAAAAACCATTGATCTCTAGCAGCTAGATTGGAAACTTGTTATGTTAAATATAAAGTCAATATTTAGTAGACAACAAATGAAATTTAAAATAAACTTAGACTATGTGTAGTGGTTTTAACTAAATTTATAGTTAAAATACCACCTAGATGCCATGTAGACAAAAATAATTTCACTAAAATCACTTTTAAATCAAGTGTAATGGTTGTAACTAATTGAAATTAATACTCAATCATTTTTTATTCAATAAATATAAAAATTTTGATTCATAAAACCAAATAATAAAATACGATAACATTATATATCTATTCGAAGACCATGAGAAGGATCTGTATTTTGCAAGCAATTCAAGAATTTTACAAGTAATTCATGCAGGAGGTACAAGTGAGTGATGCATAGGTTAGAGTGTCTGGTAGGTGATGAGGAGGCCAATTATATAATTCCACCATATACATTTGGTCACCATGTGGTTTCTTTAGAATCTGCCACCAAAAAGAGAGTGACATTGTAATAGAGACAATTTTTTTGTTATAATAAAAATAAAAGTGAGATAAACATTTAACCTTGAAAACCCCACTTGCAGGTTACATCTTGAGAAAAAACCAACTTGCATATCCAGAGAAAAAACCTTGAAACCTCAAGAACAACAAAACAAAACATGAAAAAATAGAATCTTTATGAGGTACAGATCAATCTTGTAGCAACCCACCCTCATAAATCAATTAGATAGCAAATAACGAGATAGAGAAAGGGATATCAAGTCAGATGGTAATAAGGCACAACCAAAAAGAAGAAAACACTACAAAAACCAGCAACATTACAAGGGAAAAAATGAGCTTCAAAAAGAGAAAGCAGATTGAGTATGATATCCACAACTTATGTGGTTGAATTTTGCCAGAATTTGTCATTCGGCTAGCAAAATGTAGCTAGAGATCTACCGGATTTCACTCTCATGAACTCCGGTATGCTCCAAACGTATTTTCTTATTCGATTTTAGTTACTCGCACAGTAGATGCATTCAGAAAGAGAGGGAGAGAAGTAAGCAGATATAATGATATATGGTGGGAGAGCAGATTGGGGTGTGGAAAATCCTAACCTTCACGCTCGCCAAGAGGTTGGCGATGATCCATTTTGGCGCCTTTTTCATTCTCCACGTAGTGGCTTTTAGCGACATATTAAATGCCATATCATCACCTTTGGCGACACTTTTAAGGCCACTACGTACGGTCTTAACTGCCTAGAAAATTTTAATATACTAAAAATTAACAGACAAATAAACAATAATACACCGGATTCTTTCCAAAATGAAATATTATTTTCTCTTTCAAACTTAATTATATTCTCGTGTGTGTTTTTATATTTAATTTCCTTTAAAGAATTTTATCTCATCTCTAAAGTCCAAACAGGAGAACGTCGTGTAGATATTATATTCAAACACCGTAACAACTCAATATATGTCTATAATACAACCTGCTCCACCACAATAATAACCAGACACGATCAAGGGTCTGCAGATATATCAACAATGGCAGCGTCACCTGCATCGACCGGAGTCGCGGTTCGAACGCTGGTGTGCTTATTCGGTTGTGTGGGCTTTACTGGGTTTGTTTACGTATTCGTAACGGATTGCTACTCTTCTTGTTTCGATATACAAAACAGGTAAAGTAGAAGCTTTAGTTGCTGATTTATCAGTTGAATTTGAAGTAACAGTTGCTTCTTTAATATGTTTTTTTACGTATTTGTTGCAGGTGGTTGATGGCTGAATATGTGTCACTTTTTATAAATTTGGGTGTTATAGCGGTAATGAAAAAAGAAAACCATTTTCAGTTTACTTCTAGTAGCCATACAAACCAAATATACGTTGAGCAAGTTACTCAAATAAACTAATTGATGCATTACTTCCACTAATTAAGTCGTTAAAACCACTATGTATTAGTTAAAAGAAGCTTTAAACTCATTTTAAGCCAAAACCATAATGTGCGTTAAAGTAGATGATTGAATTCATTTTTGCTCACTTTTAACTAAAAAGGGTAGGGGTGTTAAAAAATATCCGAATATGAAACCGAATCCGAAATATGCGAAATTCGAATATCCGAAATTTCGGATTCGGATTCGGATAGTGGTGCCCATAGGGGGCTTCAAAGTTGCTGATGCTTACACAATTAGGATGTTAAAGCCACTACGTTGTAATTAAAGAGGGCTTCAGACTTATTTTTAGCCAAACTTTTAACGGACGTTAAAAATTAAATGAATTCATTTATCTCACTTTTAACTAAAAAGAGCTTTAAACCTATTGCACTTGATTTATAATGACTTTAATAAATTAATATTTGCCTATGTGTCGTTTTAACTAAATAAACCACTACATATAGTCTAAGACGAGACGTAGTGGTATGTGTAGTGGTGCCCCCTAGCTAGAGGGCTCCAAAAATTTGGTGATGTGGACATAATTGAGTCGTTAAAACCACTATGTACTAGTTAAAAGTGGCTTCAAACTCATTTTAAGCCTAAACCATAACGTGCGTTAAAGTAGATGAATGAATTCATTTTTGCTCACTTATAACTAAAAAGGATAGGGGTGTTCAATAATATCCGAATCCAAAACCGAAACCGAATCCGAAATATTGGATTCGGATTCGGATAATGATTTTGAGAATTTTCGGATATTTCGGATATCCAAAATATTTTTTATAAAAAATTAAAAAGAAAAAATATTAATTACGAATTTCAGATATTTTGAATATTTTAATAAAAGTTTCGGATATCTGAAAAAAGATTAAATAAAAATTATTATATTTTTATATTATTTATTAAATAATATAATTTTTTTGGAATTCGGATATACAAACGGATATCCAAATCCGAACCCGAAATTTCGGATATCCGATATCCGAAAATTCAGATTCGGATAGTGAAATCCACTATCCGAAATTTTCGGATATCCGAATTTGAAAACCCCTAAAAAGGGCTTTAAACCCACTATACTTGATTTAAAATGATTTTAAGAAATTCATATTTGCTTATGTGACATGTTAACTAGATAAACCATTACGCATGATGTAACTAATTAAACAAAACAAATGACAATAACCACTACTAATAAATGGTGATATACGTGGGTGGGATCGTGGGCACATATCACAAACCAATTAAAGTAATGTAGTTGTATATTGGTTATTTTTAGACTTGGGTTTTCTACAAGGAATCAAGTTGGATCGTGGCAACTATTTTAACGGTTTTATTAAGTGTTTTTGCAAGGTAATATAATTTTTTTCTTTTATTAGCAGTGTAATTAATATGAATGTTTATAACTGTTTTCTTTCCTTCTACAGTGTTGCTACTTGTTTATACATAATCACGCAGTTCCTCAAGTTGTCACCTGAAGAATTCTCAAAGGATCCATTATATTTTGTGTTGGTGAAACGTAAGAAAGGGTAAGAATCACATATATATTTGTCTATTTTACACAAACAAAAAGCAATTAAACGTTAAACCAGGTCAACTTGAAACATGACATGATTTGAAATGTGTGTTAGTTCACATATATATTAAGCTCGTCAACACAAGAATTTTTAACCAGTCAACTCGATATGATTGACACTCAAATCCTATTTCTTTCATGGAGCGGAAGAAGTTTAGACACTTGAAGAGAAAAATAAAAAAGTCGTTTGTAGATGGATCCATCCAAAATTCATTTCATCACGATCCATATGGATTGATCCGTATATATCATCACTATTAACATTACAACCACAAGCTCTAACTAGCTATACGAGTGTGATATGATATCCTTAGTTTTTTAAATGGTTATTGGATTTTAATAATCTATTTTATTTATTGGTTAGGGTTAATCCCAACTCAGTAAATGTTTACAAACACTCTGATGTGTGTAAAGTATATATATATTTTTTATATGAAAATTCACACAATTTATTTTAATTTAAAGAAACGATTATCACCTGTATGAGTCATTGACATATAAGTCGAGCCGACTTAGACTCAAAATTTTCAACTAACTTAGAGATTGATCGCAATTGACTCCCCTCGAACTCGAGCCAACTTGATGCTTGTAGCTTAATGATTTTGTTTGTTTTCCCCAAAGTATATATGATGATGAAAGTCTTTTTGAAACTTCAAATAATAAGCTTACAATAATTTCAAACATCATAAATCTCAAATAAATAGTATGAAACCATAAATATACTGGAAAATAGATTATACGAGCCAACTAGCGAATTAGTCAAAGTCAAATCAACTCGCGAGCTGCCTTGAAACCAAACTCTCAGCTCAGACGTCTATGCGATCTACTCCAAATCCGACTCATTAACGCGTCTATTTTTATTGTACCCATCCTATAAAACAAATGACACATGTCATGCACAAAATATCAAAATTCTTTTTCTTTTTTGTTATCATGTCATCATAGATTGCATATACATCATCAAACAATATGTTATGATATTCACCTCCAACTGTATAATACATTTGGTCTAGGGATGCAGTCATGAGACACAAGAGGGGAATATCTATTGAAACTGTCAAAGTAATATTTTCTACATTAGGTTGCCTGATGCTTGGATGTTTTATCTACTTACTTACTGTTGATGGATCTCCATTTCGCGCTAGAGTATTCTCATCGTAAGTATATTCCTTCTCTTAATGTTTCTTGTGATCATATGCTAAAAACCGAAAAGAAGGCTACATATTGAGTTTCATCGCCTCTTCGATCTTAATTTATGGTTCTCCTTCGTATGCAACATAACTAAAGTCGAGATTAATATATACTTGCAGGTGCATGATAGGAACATTACTCGACTTCTATGCTACCGTTGCTGTTTTATCGGTATGTCTCGGTTATGATACAGTGCTGCTTTAAGACCACTATACAACCGTTGTTGTTTTAGTTGGATACTAACTTGTTTTACATTTTTTTTATATATCCTCTGATCAATTAGTGATTTTCAGTTGTGGATAGCATATAAGGAATCAAGCTGGATAAGTGTTTTCTTTTGGATACTCTTGCTTGTATGTTCTCAGGGGTAAGAGTTTATATATTCAAACTAAATCGTCATCTTTCTGTACGTGAAAAACAAACATACATACCTAACAAAATCTCACTCGTAGGTCTGGGGAGAGTAAGATTTTGAGTGTGTACCCTATACATCTTCACATGAGATAAAGAGACTGCTTACTGAGAGACCCTCGACTTAATAAACTCTTTAAAATACAAAAACAAAAACACACAATAAGAAAAACTATCTTTGTGTGATGTGGACTTTCTTTTCCTTTAGATGGCTTAAATTGTTGTTACACAAAATTGTATCATGCATCTATATGCAGTATTCTTTGTCCATGTACATTTGTGATTCATGTTTTGATCATGTACGTTTGAGGCATATGACGATCCGCTACATTCAACTCTTTCGCAGCTTTGGTACGTGTGCATACGTCGTGTGGCAGCTGTTCTCTTTGTCACCTCAGCAACCTGTTTCTCTTATAATCTTCAATAGCACTCACAGGCAAGTCTTACGAAAAACTTAGGTTGATTTTGATGATATAAAAATACGGTACATACGAAGATCACTTGTTTCTTTATGTTTAATTGTATATATCAATTCAACTTGCAAGATGATCTAACTTATGCATGGGGTTAAGTGAACGGGTGAGTTGGGTTAGGTCGTGTAACCAGTCAAAACGGTTTGGGTCAAAAACAGTGGTCAACATGGGTCGTTAGTGGCGACAGTGGTGTGGTGGCAGCATGGTGGATGTTGTGGCCCGATAACAACCGGTGGGTGGTGACAGTAGGAGGGTCAGCTCTACGCGTTGATTTTTTAGAATTACGCCTAGGGCTCCCAAATTATTGGGACCTCGATTTTTTATAAGAAAAAGTTATAAAAATATTCAATCTAGGTTTTTGTTTAAGATATGAAAACATCTAATTAATCCTAGTCCAAAACTATTCTAAAGAAAAATATGAGCCCATAATTTTTTTATATATACACTCGAATCCTGTTTTAACGAAAACTATGAGCCTAAAAAAGTTTATTAAAAAAAGGTAAACTTTTAAAGTTTTAATAGAACAATGTATAATACATGTTTGTTAGAAATCTCATACTCATTACTCAATAGGAGTTGCACCATGTATAGTCTTATGAGAGAGGGAGTCGTCTCGTTTTTACCAGTTTATACTGTATGACATATTTGCATAGACCAGTTTGAAAGGTGTCGTTCCGTTTTCCCCCATTTTCCCCACATTCCTCTTATGTGCATTGTGTATGGTAATTTGCGTACATACCCATATAACCGGTGAGTAACGATGAATATTCTCGGGCCAGAGGTTAATTTTGTTCACCGGAACACCGGGGATTGGTGTTCCGGTGTCCCCACCTGGGGCTGAGTTTCACTCCGTCCCACCTTACCTAGTGAAAACCAACGGACCAACGTATTGTTTCTTTTTATGTTTTGATTGCAGAGATTTATTATCAAGTTATCCATTGCTGGTAGAGCATGCCAATGATTGAGTACAAACTACAACTGATGATTTCAATAATCATTGTTTTGGTCGAACTAATAAGGTTATTGTTTCTATAAAATTTGTATTTTCATGATCATTAAGACATCATATGTCTTCCTTCTATGACCAAAACATTAAATAAATATGATGACTTGTACGTTGTTTTCTTCAATGAAACATGAGATAAATATATAAACACTATTGCAACATATGCTCTGATTCAAACTATAAAAGAAACATCAATGCTTCAGGGCACCACCACCATTGAAATAATCTTGTCATGATTAAAAGTTAGAGGGGAAATTTTAGAAATTTGTTATTTTGATTGTTTTGAATATGCTGATTAGTAGGAGTAGAATTATAGTTGTTTTCTAATAAGGGGTCATAGTTATCTTGTTTTGTTATTGTTATTTAATTATTTTGTTTGGTTTCTTAGCTTGTAAAGATTAGGATTGGTTAGCATAAATAGGGTAATATGTTGGTTGTTTTTGTATTGTTTTATCAATTAATTTGAAAGTGTCGCAGCAAAGGTTTGACTACAGATCAATCCGCTTCTCTTTTTTTTTTTTCCGGTTGCGATTAACATATGATATCTTTTAATTGGTATCGGAGCTTGATGTAGATTGTCGTGGTCTACTAAAAACAAATTATATTAAGACTTATTTCACCTATACTAGTACGGGTAAGTAATGTCATCTTCATGAGGAATATGTGAAAAGTATATTTGTAGTTCATTAACGTTAATTTAAATTAGAAAATAACCTTGAATTTATGATTTATTTAGAAAACAAAATTGTAAAGTAATAAACTTGATTAGTTTTGAAAACAATAATAAGAAGAATGATCCACTTCGGGTTTCAGGTTTGTAAAACAAAGTTGTAACCTATTTATTCTTAGCAAACAATCACATACATAATTGTATTGGTTTGATTGATTTCAGTGATAGAGATGGAACGGGTTGTAAACGAACCTATTCACAAATTACCAATTTCAATTTGCTAATCAAAACCTAAGACTCACAATGCTCATGATGTAAAGAAACAAAAAACTGATGAGTATTAGATTAAGACTCAAAACAAATAAAAACCATTTAAAGTAATCAACCAATAAATGAAATCATATGACTTAACATGCCAATCAAAACTTCAACCCAATCTAAGAACAAATAGAGTTAAACAAATGTCATAAACACAAACCCTAAACCTGGAGAAGATCACGGGTGATTTAGCCGCTCATGGTCGTCATGGAATCGAAATTGGTTGTCGCAGGAATCAATTGAATGAAAAGATGGATCCGTGGGTCTTCTTTGCTCTCAAAATTGCTCCTTGGATGGCCAAAAATGACTTAGCGAATAGACCTCCCGTAGCCCCCTTTTCCCCTTCAAATAGGTCATAAAACCCTAAATTTGCGTATCTGATAGCATAGGGACGTAATTAAATTCCCCAGGGATGTAGTTTGCGTCCATAGGGATGTAATTTACTTTCTTAGGGACGTAATTTACTTTCTCCTCCCCAAAATCAACATTTTTTCCTTCTGTTATGCGTCCTAGTTTACGTGCATCCTGATCACACATAGGATGTAATTTACGTCCATAGGGACGTAATTTACGCCCCCTTCACTTTTTTTATTGCTCAAGTGTTCCCTTCTTCGTGAGCTTCCGGCTTCAATTCTAACTCCCGAAAACACACGAAATGTATTCGTTTTCGCTCTGCAAGCCCGAAAATCATTTAACTCTCAAAGTAATTGTGTTCCACTATATTAAGCACATAAAAACACATAATTAATATTTTAAAATAGTAAAAAACACATACACATCAGAGCTTGATCAAGGGAAGAAGATTGGGTTCTTATTTGAAATTTTAAAGGGTGCCATTGTTTGAGGTTGAAGATTGTTGAAGTTATTCAAGTCAGAAATCAAATAGTACACTTGTCAACCATGGATCGAAGAACAAGAGGTTAACCAACAACCCGAAAGGGAAGGTCAATGTTTATGAAACAACATGTGAAAGGTAGCAAAAGGTGTTTCCGGTAATACTTTCAGTGAAGGTTTTTTCATGATCATCATTTCTTGGTAGAGCAGTGGATTGCAATTGTTGATCAAAGCCCACAAACACCACTTACATACAATAGAAAAATATAAAGGTCTCATATGGATAATCATGTCGTGGCTATCGTTAAGGAGAATAGCATAATCTCTTTTTGATGTCTTGTGTTGTCTTTAACAAATTACACAATATAGGCCATGAGGATGCGGGTTATTTTTAATGTTCACGAGGTGTGAAGACAATTAAGCTAAAAACTAATGTAGATGTCAAGAAGAATCATGTTTCAATTGCTTTTTTGTTTCAATCTATACTCAAGAAGAATATATTGCAAGTAGGGAAACTTAAACCGCACAAGAGATGTGAGATGTTCTTAAGGCCCATCATTTGGGTGCAGATCTGATCCAAAAGGCACAACTTTAGACTTTAATGGCAGAGTTTGAAATCTTAAGATAAATGATCAAAGTGTTATAAATGAGTTTGGTAACAAATTGTCATGAGATGCCTCTCTCACTTGGCTTGATTATAGATGAATCCAAATTGGTTGAGAAGTTTATTAACGTATTGCCCAAACCTTTCATTTATATGGTGGCTTTAATAGACCACGTTGTGGACGTGAAAACAACAAGTTATGATGATGTCTCAGGTCGACTTAAAGTTTATGAAGAATGGATTAAGGATGATGAGACCCAGACCGAGAATCAAAGCCAACTATGGTTTACAAATTAAGATGAAAAGGCAAAGTAAAAGGAGAACATGTGTGAGTATTGAGGATGTGAAAATTCAAACGGGGAAGATCTTGGACGTGGTCGAGGTAGAGGTCGAGGGATCGGAAAATATTGAGGAGATGGTCAAGTACAACACGACAAGAGCCATGTCAAGAGTTACAAGTGCATGAGCTTGGGTATTACATATCAGAGTGTCCAAAGTTAAATAAAAATGAAAACATTGCAAATTTGATTAAAGATGATGGTGATCTAATAGTTTTGTTAAGGGCTCACGTGTCGAAACAAAATTAGGGGGTGATTGTTGGGTTAGTTTTATCACAATTATATAGTTAGAGGGGGTATTTTTGGGAAACTGGTTAGTTTGATTGTTTTGAATCGACATATTAGTAGGAGTAGAATATACTTGCTATTTTTTTAAAAGTGTGTCATAATTATCTTGTGTAGGCTTATCTTGGTTATTTAATTGTTTTATTTGGGGTGATTGTTAGATAAACTTATCATAATTAATTAGTTAAAAGGGGTATCTCTAAATGAGTTATTTTGATTGTTTTGAATCGACAGATTAGGAGTATAAATTATATTTGCTGTTTTTTTTAATTAATGTGCCATAATGATCTTATATTGTTTTAGATATGTTTATGTTAGTTATTTAATTGTTTTATTTGGTTTCTTAGCTTGATAGTATTAGGATTGATTAACATAAATAGTATATTCTACTAATTATTTTTGTACAGCTTTATCAATTAATTTAAAAATGTCACCACTGGCTACAAATTAACCTGCTTTTCTTTTTTTCTGCTATAACTAACATCTTAAATCTTTCAACCACCACCACCAATGACGAAGACGATGACAACAACAACAATATTATTATTATTATGTTGTTAGAAAAAAACTAATAATACTAACACTATTACACTAAAATAATGGATACTAAATTTTTTTTATTAACATTAACGCTACGGTTTAAAGTTCATCTTAACACATGACACATACAATCGTATATACTTTGACCATCAAAGGACCGAGTACAACGGAGATTGTTAATATGCATCAAATAACACTAAAACATGTAATTGTAACATTCAAGTGTATGAATGGGACCACATCAAAAGTATGAATCCCATATTACCAAAAGGATGAAACTTATATCGCTCTCCATCTACGATGTTATGCCAACTCTCATACAGAAAATGTTCGATGAATTAAACCAAGTTACATTTAACTCTCATTGAACATGTATACCTTAATTCTATTGTTATTATATTAACTAACTTTTAACATACTTCATCCTTGAAAACTTTAATTATATAGTAAACACCAGTAATAGATAAACTAAATGTGTAAAGAGAAATTTGACCAAACTTCAAGTTTAACAGAAACAAGCCTTAGAATCAATACAACACGAGTAATAGAAGTGGCGGATATAAGTGGTTTTATAGTGAGTTACCCACACCCAAGCACAATGGATCTTAACTTGTTTAATCTCTCATGAGCGAACTCAACTAAGTTTGATCTTTATAATCTATTTTCATATTTATGGTTTCTATCTTGGTTACTTACTTAATAATAACCAAATTTCTTAAATATTTTACTAATGTTACTTACACCTTTTAAGTATAAAAACAACTTAAGTTTCAATATCATTGTGTTGTTGTTAATGTTAAATTTTAAAATGAACGACTTAAAACAAAATTTAATATAAATAAAACTTGGTTACTATTGATTAATTTATTTAAAATTTAGCATGTAGTATGAAATAATTGTAAAGAAACAAATAATAACCGAGTTTCATAATTATTTTATTCATGTGAACGAAAAAAAAAACACTTAATAACAATCAAGTTTCGTATATGCTTTATTTAAATTATTTAATTTAAATTCAAAAGCTTTTAACATATAAAAAAAGTTTATGACAATAAAACAATAACAAAACTTCATTGGTTTTATAGTTAAAAATAATATTAAAAAAATTACCCTCAGTTATTGTCTAATGATTTTAACCCACTAAACTATTCTATTCATAATGTTTCTTAGCCCAAATGGCTAAAAACCATACTTAAAACATGTAAACATGAAGACATGTTAAGTTCAAGTCTTTTTTCTGAGCAAAAACGTTTAGGGTTAAACCACACTTATGAGTTTCTTTTTAAGTGGGTTGGAGGTGCGGTTCTTATTAGAAATAAATAAGTAAGACTGATTAAAATAACACATATTTTTTGAAACAAGCTAGTACATTAACCTTAAAAAGTATTCTATTGGCATCGTGTGTTCGACTCCGAAAGTTGTAAAACTTAAGGTGCTAACTTTGTAAGCCTGAGACATTTCAGGGACCCGAACAATAAACACCCAAACGTAACCAATGGTCCATAGACATTAATGGTGAAAGTTGTACACCTTTCTTTCGTCAAACTTCTTACTCATCGTTCAACGCGTTGTCCCCAAATTCAAACCTTTGAATTCGTCATTGCATCACTGATGGAGACATTTACAACTTCTTCTTCGTCGTTCATAAAGTCAATCCTTCGTTCTTCAATCCCTCACGTCATTGCTGTTTATTCTAATCTAGGGCACATTCATTCCGCTATGATTTTTCACGATGTTGTTAGGATTATATACTCTTTTTTAACCGGTACTGTTATTGTAATTGATATAGTTGAATGGGTCGTTGTAGTGGAGACAATTAAAAGTTCATGGCGTCTTTTGAAGTCAAGTCTCCGTTCTTAAATCTGTACGTCACGCCCCATTATTTAATTAACTATAACAGTTCCGGTAGAAAAAGAGTATATAGTCCTTACAGTTTCGTGGAAAATCATATTGGGGATAATAATGTGGTTGAATTGGTCGTTGCGTTTGTGATGGAGACTTGCTAAAGCTATTAGCATTTCTAGTGAAGTCAAGTCTTTAGTCTACATTTATGTAGTGTATTTTAGTATATAGAAGGTTAATTTCACATTTCCATTAGAAATTTGACTAATCTTTTAGGTAATTTCTGTCTTTCACATGTGATTTTCCATGAACTTGTGTAGATTATATAAACTCTTATGTTCAGGGTAAGATTTAGTTCAGGATCACTAGCTCAATTTTGATTCAATCTGTTTGTTCATTCTTTTTTTATTCAGAATTAGTTAGTTTAGTGAAATGAGTATCATTTTGAGAAGTATATTACCAGTTAGTTCTTCAAAAAAGGATGAAGATGATGAGTACAATGTGGAGTACTCATTTGCCAGCGAGTACACTGGTCCTCCGGTTTCTTACGATATTCCTAAGGCAGTTCCTGTTGATGTTGGTTGTATTCCAACCGCGTCTGTTGTTTCTACACCTGTTAATTCGGGTAATCTGTCGTTACCAGTTGTTTATCCTGTTGTTAAGAGAACGCGCGAGTTTGTTTCGTCTGAAGTTAAGGGGAATAGTTTTCGTGCATCTAGTTCACCTGAGAAAGAGAGGAGCTCTAATTCATTAGGATTTTCGGATAGTCGAGAGAATTCTCATGAATTCTCCATGAGCTCGGATGGTGATGGTTTGGATAATGACTGTCATGAGATTGAAGAGCTTAGTGTCTTTGAAGATGATCACACGCGCCAAGAGGTTTCGGATTACGATAACAGAACTCAAATTGTGACTTTTCTTGAACCTGAGTCTGGTGCTATGGTTCAAGATGAAAGTGATTATGCTGATTCGAGAAGCGTGATTCAAGACAGGCCTCGTGCTGACCCGAATGTTAAAAAAGGGGTATGCCACCGTTGCCATAAGGGAAACCGATTCACTATGAAGGAGTCTTGCATTGTATGTGATGCAAAATACTGTAGTAAATGTGTGTTGAGAGTGATGGGGTCAATGCCAGAAGGTAGAAAGTGTATTACTTGTATCGGCCATTCGATTGAGGAGTCAAAACGCGGGCAGTTAGGGAAATGCTCAAAACTTCTTAAGCATTTGCTCACAGAATCCCAAGTTGAACAAGCAATGTTTTTTGAAAAAACATGTGAAGCAAATCAAGCACCATATTGGCTCATTATTGTTAACGGCAAACCTCTTTCGATACAAGAAGTGTTTCAGTTGCAAACTTGTTCCCACCCGCCAAAAGGACTTGTTCCAGGACGCTATTGGTACGATAAGTTGTCTGGTTTTTGGGGAAAGGTGAGGCTTCAGAGTTCAAGCTCTTTATTAATTATAATCGTACGTATATCTGATCGTGTTTTTGCATAAACAAGAATGATAACGATGGTGTGTAAATAAGAATAACAGAAATACCTGTTGGTGTAAATATATGTGATTTTGAATAACGACGAATGTTGTGAAATTTTGAGCAGGAGGGGCATAAGCCGTGCCAGATTATTACTCCCAGACTGTCTGTTGGCGGGGCCATCATGGAAAACGCTAGCAATGGAAACACGAACGTAAAGTTCAACAATCGAGTGATCACCAAGGCCGAGCTGCGTATGTTAAGGGTTGGTGTCTTTTAAACTATTTTACTTCGGATCACTGATTATAGTTTTATTGGTCATTATCTGACTTTCTTGCAAACTATGCAGTTTGTCGGAATCAATCACAAAGGTAACCCTCACTATTGGGTAGGCCACAATGGATCCTATCAAGAAGAGGGTCAGAACCAGATTAAAGGGAAAATATGGGAAGAGGTATGTAGTTGATTTTATTTGGGCTCTGTATTATCCTATTTTCGACTTAATTCTCGAGTGCTGACTAGGACAGATTGACTTACCTTGGTTCGTTATCTTTGGTTTCAGCGTGGAATAAAGATGGCTTGTTTTCTCTACTCTTTGCCAATGCCACCGAAATCTTTTATCTCATCCGAGGAAGAAATAGTTAACAATGGCAGTCAGATGGAGCCAGAAAAGAATGCTGCAAAACCGCTAACGAAAATACTTCTAGTTGGTCAAGATCAATCTGGCATAAGTGCCATCTATAAACAGGTAGAACATAGTGAAAAAATTTTACTTTTACTTCTTTCGTCCCAAAAGAAACGCAACATTTGACCAAGTTATTGGAAACGTTTGGCTATAGTAATGAAAATGAAGAATTTTATATCAAGTTGTCAACCGATTTCAATAAATTTTGCGTATGCTGTTCTTGATGATTGAGCTGATGAATGTGTTTTTTTCAGGCCAAGATTCTTTACAGAGTTCCATTTTCTGACGATGAACGTCAAAAAGTCAAGTCCTTGATCCAGACCAACTTGTATCTTTACATCAGTATTCTGCTCGACGGTCTTAAACAATTTGAAGAAGAATATTCAATTCAGATTAGAAGAAAACTAACTGATCAACCTAGTACATCATGTATGATGAGTAGTTATACTACAATTTCAAGAATTTCATATCTACCACAAATTATTCTAATCTGAAGCTCTTTTATACAGCTGCAGGGAGTTTGGTTGAAAACGTCGAATCAAATATTTATTCTCTAAGTGCAAAGTTAAATTCATTCTCCGAATGGCTTCTGCAAGTTGTGAACTCAGGCAATCTGGAAGTCATTTTTCCAGCCGCAACTCGCGAGTATTCAGCACTTGTTGAGGAACTGTGGAAAGATAAAGCCTTTCAAGAAACTTATGCTAGACGACATGAACTTCCCGCACTCCCAATAGTTGCTGATTATTTCTTACCTCGGGTATGTGCTCACATATCATATTTTTGTAGTTAGAGGTTGAAATTTTGACCTGTTTACTTATAAATGGGTCGATTTGGGTCAACCTGACACTAAAAGTTTACCCATTTTAACTAGTCACCTATCCGCCCAGCCCGCCTATTTTCACCATTATTATTTATAATTTCATATAACAATTAGATGGAGTATATGAATCAGTTTTCTGGATCTTGTGTAGGCGGTTGAAATTTCAAGCCCCGCTTATGAGCCATCTGATGAGGACATTCTGTATGCCGATGGTATTACATCATCAAACGGGCTTACTTCAATGGAGTTCTTCGTTCCCACTTCACAACCAAATAGCTTCATGGAGGCCACTGAGCAGACTGATACCTCACTGCAAAGGTTAGTATTATATCACATGCGTGTGTACATAACTACATATATATCTGTACATATATCACACGTATTGAATGAATCTTTTTAAATACGATCCATATGTTTGTAGGTACCAACTGATTCGAGTGAATTCAAGCAACCTAGGCTACAACTGCAAATGGCTAAGCATGTTTGAAGACGTTGACCTCGTCCTCTACTGCGTTGACTTAACATCATACAACGAGTTTTTCAAAGACAACAACTTGAATCTCAAGAACAAGATGTTAGAAAGCAAGAACACCTTTGAAAACATAGTCACACATCCAAGGTTCAAGAACAAAGCATTCCTTCTAATACTCAACAAATTCGATCTTCTAGAAAAGAAGATCAAAACAACCCCTCTTACGCAATGTGAATGGTTTCACGATTTCAATCCGTTCATCACCAACCACACGTACACCAGTGGGACCTCAGACAATAACAGTAACAATAACAATAACGCGTCAGTAGCACAATATGGTTTTCAGTACATTGCTGCAAAGTTTAAGAAGTTGTTTAGTGACTTGACCGGGCGAAAACTGTATGTTTCATCGGTTACGGGTTTAGATGGGGATAGTGTTGATGCTGCTCTTAAGTATGGGAAGGAGGTGTTGATGTGGGTGAATGAAGAAAATAAACCCATTGCTAATACCAATGAGTGGTCTTCAGGAAGCACAGAAACTACTATATGAGGTGATTAGGACATAAGCCCAACAGTTGTTTTTTTTTTTTTCATTATTTTGTTTCTAATTGACCCATGTAGTATCAGTTAGAGTAAATATACACAAATATCAAATAAATTAAACTTTAGAGTTACATGGTTTGATCTATATGTGTTATGCTCATGCATTAGACCTGAGGTGTTAACCAATAATTTTTAGTCGCGAGTGGTAGGTGATGCTCGATCTATTTCGCGGTGTCAAACGAAATTTTAATTTTGGGTCTTAATTAAAAGAAAGATTAGATGAAGTTATGTAATCAAATTATTCTAATAAATCTACTAAATTATCAATCCACATGGATATATAAGAAACGAAAAGATGAAATTTTAAAAGTATCTTTACAGCTATTTTTTTTTCATCCACTTTGATGAAAGTGATGCTAGAGATATCCATGAAGTATGTTTCCAAGGAAGAACATGGTACTAAAGAACATTGTAATAGAGTTTGGATAATTGAACTTTTAAAAGCAAGTTTAATTAACTTTTAACCACCATTTAACCTTACATCAATTATTTATCAATGCTACAAGACTACATGGTTAAGTGCATCTAACAATTTTTTAATAGTAACAAACTTACGACTGTGTTTAAATTCACTAAACATGAAACATGAACCTATTTGAATTTTTTCCTAGGCAAATTGGATTTTAATAATCTAAATTATTACCTATTGGCCGATAATAATTCATACTATTAATTTGACAAACAACACTTCCAATTTTCACTTTTATTATGAACAACAGTCACAGTGACATAATTTTTAAATTTTACGTTCAATTTGTATTTATTTTAGGCTCAATTTAATTTGTATGTTTTCTCATTTCGTTCATAATCATTATTGCGGCTAGAATCGATTCCAAACCAAACGTAAAAAGTCAAAAATTATATAATTGAGACTATTGTTGATATCAAAAATGAAAGTTAAAAGTGTTATCGGCCAGATTAATATTATTGCGTTATTTTCAACCAATAGGTAATAGTTTGCATTGTTAAAATACAATTCGTCTTTTTCCTAAAAAAAGGAATTTATATTTTTCAATTGTATTTTTTATCGGACGAGCACGTCTCCACTCAAAAGTTATAAGAGCCGATCAGCTCGGCTAGGCTCGGCTCGGCTCGGGCAGATTTAAAACGAGCTCCTTTTAAACTATATTTACTCGTAACACCATACGAGTGTCGAGTCATAAAATCAGATTCTCAAAAGCAAAATAAGATTCCATATGAAACTGATTTACAAACAGAAAGAAATATCTACATACATAACAAGATCACACGATCATTTACAAATGTACACGAGCGTAAGTAGGGTTCAGAAGTCATCATCAATCAATCAATCAATCAATCAATCAATCAATCAATCAATGGATGATCTCTAACAAGGTGCAAATCGATCCATCAGCCAAAACACCGTCTCTTCCGACACCTCCTTCTCCGTCACCGGCGATTTCAACACCACCGACGCAGGTTTTCCGACGCCTAATTCCTCCTCATGTTGTTCGATCTGAGTTGTTTGTGATTTGAGGATGAATTGATGATGTTTCTTCAAGTGGATCTTATCAGTAAGCTTCGTGAATTCTTTAATCCATAAATTCACCACCATCGACATTTTGTCTCTCGAGAACAACTTCAAAAAATATCTTCTGAACTTTTTTATAAAATGTTATGCTGTGATTTGATGAATAGAAAATTGGAGTCTATTTATAGCGATATTTTATTGAGATTGAGATTAAAAGATATTTGATCACAGAGGTGAGGGTGGGGCCCGATAATCACACCACCATCCAGTTGAAAAAGAAAAAGTGAAAAACGCGTTCGGATGGTGAAAATGATAGATTTTTTTTAAAGGCAAACGTTTGACCCTGATTCGGATAATGCATGTTATTTTAATCGAGTTTATTTATACGTTTAATAGCAGGGATCGTACCTCCAACATTATCAGAAGAAAACTTATTATTGAGAAAATCCACTGGCTCAACTTTAAACATTTTGCTCACATAAAATCATACACTCCTCTTATTTACATGATAGATATAAGAGTATTTTAAGATAGCTTTCCTATAATCTTGTAAGTGTATTTTTTATATTAGAAAAATTAAATTTTATTAATTCAATTTGTTATTTATTAACCGAAAATAATTCATACTATTAATTTATTCGATAATGATCTAAACTTTTACTTTTGTTACCAACAATAGTCTCATTAACATAATTATTAAGTACTTAGTTTGATTTGCACTCGATTTCGTTCATAATAATGATTATGAATTAAATGAAATGAAAAAACATACAAGTTAAATTGAGGCTAAATACACATTGAGTGTGAATATATATGATAATTATACTATTAGGATCTCTTTGGTATGGGGTAATGGAATGAACGAATGAATTGAATAAACGAATGAATGGAATGAATGAAGAAATGAAACGGATGAGAAAATGAAATGAATCATTACATTGCATTGTTCTGTTTGGTTACCCTGTACGAATAAATTAATCATTACTTTGTGTTGTTTGTTAAGTATGAAAAAACGAATCAATGAAATGTAAAAGTGGTTATGATGGTGATACCGAGCGATAGTGGTCGCCGGTGGTGGCCCGAGGGTGGTTTCCAGAGGCGGTGGTGGTCTCCAGCGGTGGCGGTGGCCCGAGGGTGGTGGCAAGCAGTGGTTTCCAGAGGCGGCAGTGGCCGGCGGTGGTTTACGGAGGCGACGGTTGTCGGCGGTGGTTTCCGGAGGCGGCAGCGGCCGGCAGTGGTTTCGGCGGCGGCGGTTTCCGGAGGCGGCTGTGGCCGGCGGTGGTTTCTGGCGGTGGCGGTAGCCGGCGGTGGTTTCCGGAGGCGGTGGGGGCTGACGGTGGTTTCAGTGGTGGCGGCGGCGGCCCGAGGGTGGGTTCCGGCGGCGGTGGTGGTCGGCGGTAGTTTCCGGTGGCCATGATTTCTGGCGACGGAAGTGGCCGATGGTGGTTCCCGGTGGCGGCGATGGCCTTCGGTGGTTTCCGGCGGCGGCGGGCTCCGACGGTGGTGTTCCGAGGCGGTGCTGACCGGCGGCGACGGTGGTTGCTATGGTGGGTGAGTGAGTGGTATGGTGACTAATGATGGAAGAATGGATGGAATGAAAAAAAGGAAGGGGTGGTGGATGGAATGCATTTGAGGGAATGGAATCAACTATGTAATGGTTCATTTCATTCCCTTCACTAACCAAACATGTTTTTGTTCATTTACACTCAATGGTTCATTTCATTCCACCCCTCATTCCTGCATACCAAACGCTACCTTTGGTTGCGTTTGGTTGGAAGGAATGAAATGGAATGAAATTAAGAAACTAGTATAATTTTCAAGTAAAATTGTGCTTGAGTGAACAATTAAAAGTAAACCCAATGAAATGTTTCACCTCAAATTCCTTTGATTATGGGATTTCTAAATCATTCCACCTAGAGAAGGAATTTAAAATCCCACAACTAAGGAAATTTGAGATGAAACATTCCCTTGGGTTTTACATTTCATTACTCACTCAAACATAATTTACTTGAAAATTATACTACTTTTTCAATTTCATTTCATTCCTTCCAACCAAATACAACCTTAGGATTATCATTGGTAACAAAAGTGAAAGTTAAGATTACTAAATGCCAAATTAATAGTATGGATTATTATCGGCGA
This sequence comes from Flaveria ramosissima, assembly GCA_025215565.1. Lineage (NCBI taxonomy): Eukaryota > Viridiplantae > Streptophyta > Magnoliopsida > Asterales > Asteraceae > Flaveria > Flaveria ramosissima. The sequence goes on from CM046036.1 coordinate 11,707,037, forward strand.
ATGAGTAATAGTTTGGATTATTAAAATTTAATTTGTTTTTATATTATAAGGAATGATTGTTAGTAAAGGGAAGAGAAAATAATATTGTTTATCAGTATATTTATTAATATACTATTCAATTATATAGTTTTTGGTAATATTTTTTAAAATGATTATGAGTGAAAGAAATAAAAAATAATGATATGTGTAAAAAATATTTTTTAATAAATAATCATAGTGGAGTTAAACCCAGCCTGGTATACAAGCGTTTAGTGTATAGTTTAGTTTATTTTTAGCGTATGAATTTTTTTTCTTTCTAACCCCCTTAATGTATATACTTTTTCTTCACATTCACAAATTAAAATTTAGAATATTTAAACAATATAGAGTAAAGAAGAAGTCAAACGATGGCCATACCATCTTATCCATATCCATATGTTTTTGTCAACAGCAACTTTCATTTCCGAAATCTTATCCGATCCACATGTAATCTAGACATATAACATACTATGGATTATGGAATGTGATACAAACATGTGCAATTTGATTACGAAAAATTCGCTTTAAAGGCCCACACGGTACTTTTGTTTGAGTGAAATAAAGTCCGATTTTTAGCTTAATTAGTTAAGATGAACATATAAATATAAAGAGGTTATGTATTCAAGTTTTACTTTGAACGGAAATGCTTAGAGTTGAACTAGTGGATTTTCTAGTGATGATTTTTCTCTTGATGGTGTTGGGATTGCGGTCCCGATTGAAAAGCGGATAAGTATGTCCCATTAAGATAGCACATATCCTCCGAAGTTGGGTCGTACATTTACCGTTAAAAAGGTTCCTAAAATTTCTCTCTTAGTAACATTATAAATTAGTACTAATTTTATTCGAGATGACTAACAAATGAAAACAAGCTCATGATAAGATGGCTAGTAATAATATTCTAATTACAACAAAAGCCTATAATAAAAACGAAATCAAACTAAATCTATTTTAACAAAAGTCTGTAATAAAAACTTATGGTGTGTTTCCTAAACTAATTTGATTGGTATCCATTATATTATATGTTATGTTTATAATTGATTGTAAGTGAAGAAAATAGAAAATGTAACTATTCAATCTGTATTTTAAAGAAACCTTGTTTAAACCCCTATAATTTTTTAAGATATTTTAAATGGTTGTAAGTGAAGGAAATAGAAAAAACAATGATAAAAGTATAAAAAATATTATTTAATTAAAAAAAAGAAAAAATAAAGATTTTTAATGTAATTATATGGATGAGTATGAGAAATGAATTGTGAATGCTTTACTGGTTCAAAGAGGAGATGTGAAGCTTTGCTTCTATCAGAGGTCATAGGTTCAATCCATGTCATGAACAAATGATTAATAACTTGACATTATTAACTTACTAACTACTGACTAACCCATTATGACTTGGTCGCTTATAAAAGATTCTTTCTCGATCAGAATAGTAGAAAGGACCGTGTAATAATAATAATAAAAGCCTACGCTTTTAGGAGTGCAATGACAAAAAAATAATCTTAACTTAAAAACATGTTGAATTTAAAAATGGCAAGTGTGGAAGTACTAAGGGAGAAATTACAAGTGATAAAGCCAAAGGTACACTCATATAATTAAAGGGAAAGACCCATGGTTTGGACATGTGTGGTCAATTAAATGACTCTAGAGGCCAGCTGGTCCATGTGGGCTCGAACCATGAGTCCGATGGTTGTTATCCTTATCGTACCACTTGTCAACCATACACCTTTCTTTTGTATTTGACGAAAACTCATAGAGAAGAAGTTGGGCACTTTTATATTATTAACAAATGCATCCATTGAATTATGAATTTAGACACCTCAATTATTTGTCTAGCTTTAATAAAGTGCATAGCATAGATGATGGATTGACGTGTAAGTTCAAATATTATGTTTATCCCTCAAATGATCGAAAATGAAAAGTATTATTAATAAATAGAATAAATGAGGGTTCGCTTAAAAAGTCGTTTTGATCTTAAAAAGTCGTTTTGATCTGAAAACTTGAGAACTCATCTGTTTTAAGTTTAATCATTTATAATTTTAACATACGTTATTATTTTTTAAAATATATTGCATCATTAAATCACAAATACTTTTGTCTTTAATTTGAGTATAACATTGTTATGCAAAAAAATTAAAGCTTATAGTTTCTAAATACTACATATATTTAATATTTTGATACAACGTACATATAATATGATGTACTGTATATATGTGTAATGATATATTACATATACACATCATATCGTACTACATATATGTAATGCTAGTATCATATGCATAATGAAAAATAAAAATTATACTTAATATAATTATTCAAGTAAACTACAAACACCATTAAAGTACTAAATATATGTACTCTTGGTTTTTGAAGTTGACAAAAACAGCTCAGTAACAACGCATGACTTACAGAAGGTGTTGAGTTGTTAGGGAGAAGAGTGCACCGTTCGAGAGTATCGTAGCATGATCGCTTTGATTAATTCAAGGTGATGATCATGAATCGATCATAATTCAACGGATTGTCTTTTGTGATTTTAATTTGATTTGTAATCTCAAACAATATTATATTTTCTTTTATTACATATGATATTGTAGTAAGATAATACCATATGTATGTAGTATAGAATCAGTTTGACAAGTTAATTTTTTTTTATTTTTTAACATATGAATATTATACGCAAATTAAGAAATAAAACAATTCTGGATTTTATAGCGTAATTTAAATAATAATAATAATAATAATAATAACGTACGAAAAAGTTATAAGTGTATGGAGAGAAAATTGAGAGGATTCTCAAGTTTTCAAATGAAAATGAGTTCTAAGCGATCATCTCCCTGATAAAAGATGTAATATGTATGGGTAGAGATACGATCAAATACAAAATAATATTATAAAAAATGGAAGAAATAATCTAAACATTTAATAAATAAAATTTTATGGTTGAGATAATGAGATTGACGTGATGACGATTTTGTAATTAGTGAGAATTAATTATCATAAGAAGGGTGAAAGTAGAAATTAGTCTTTTATCGACTTTTCTATTAGTTTCGTCTTTTTTTAACTTAAATAACTTTTATATGTTTTCTTATTATTGTTTTAAATTTACACCATAAAGTTAGGTATTTTTTTATGTTTACTACATGTATAATATTGTTATATTCGTTACAGAAATGATGTATTCTTAAAAAATATACAACGATGTGCAATACAACAGTGTTGTTACAATATACATAGTGTTGTTATCATTTTTAAACGTATTGATAAGTCGATTTTAAAATTACATAGTGTTATTTCTTATTCGTAAACATGATGTTGCATGGATATTGAATTTGCATGGTGTTGTTATTCGCCTAATCTAATAAATTGTTTTTTTATAACATAAAGTATGGTGTTATCATCAAAATGTTGATATGCGCACGGTTCTAAAATGGTATTTTGATTATTAAAAGTAAGTGGTTATCACATAACACAAGTGATGTTATGAGTGTCTGGTACCTAATTTTACAAATGGATGCAAATACCCTCGCATATAAACCCTTATCGCCTCTTCATTACTTTCTATGCTTTTTGTGATTTTTTTTTGTTTTTTACATATATGTAGGTAAACGTTTGAATATAAAGTGAGAGTTCAAAATGTACAAAGTAAACTTGAATTGTTTGAATACAAAATGAGAATTTTGCAGTAGTCCTGGGCGAGTTGTCTAACTAAATTCAGAAAGTCATCCCATGGTGCATGTTTTTGACGAACAATATTGTTCTGGTGGCAGAAAACAGGCATGATCTGAACAAAATATTAGAAGAATGGCGGGCGGACTTAGAGCGTAACGGATTACGCATCAGTAGGTCGAAAACAGAGTACCTCCGTTGTAAGTCCAGTGAGAAAATAGGTGAGGACAACGACCAGATTAGTATTGGAGGAGAAGCGATACCACAGACAAACAAGTTTAAGTGTCTCGGATCTTTCATCCACAGCGAGGGAGACATCGATTGTGATGTAACTCATCGTGTGCAAGCAAGCTGGTGCAAGTGGAGAACAGCCTCAAGCGTGTGATAGGAGATTCCTAAAGAAACTAAAAGGGAAGTTTTATAGGGTTGCATTGACCAGCGATGTTGTATAGAACCGATTGTTGGCCACTTAAGAAGACATAAGCTAGAAAACTAGAGGTAGCGGACATGAGGATGTTAAGGTGGGTGTGCGGGCAAACGAGGAGGGAGCAAATAAGGAATGAAGTCATCGTAGCTAGGCTAGGAGTGGCGTGCATTTCGGACAAGATAAGGGAGGGGAGACTAAGGTGGTTTGGATACGTGTGTAGAAGACGAATGTCTGAGCTGGTATGGTGTGTGAAAAACATAACAGTGGAAGAGAGGAGGAACAGAGGCAGACTGAGGTTGACATGGGATAAACAGAAAAAGCGTGATTTAATGAACCTGCACCTCTCTAACGACATGATCAGTGATAGGTCATCTTAGATACGTAGGATAAAAGTGAGAAATTTTTAGGAGAACGCATGTCCTTTCACTATGTTCTCTTAGTTTAGTTCTTAGGTGCATAGAATGCCTATAGTCCGTAGGTGTATAAGTCTACTGCTACTTAAGTGTGTCTTTAGTCTTAGAAAGATGTAGCTAAGTGCCTTATATTAAAGCCGATGGTGTTTCCCACCATTAGTTTTGAATATTTAAATTTATTTAAATTGTTGTGGTTAGTTATAGTCAAATATAGGTTGTTGTTATCTCCTAGTATTGAGGATCTCATGATTGTATATATTCTAATGATTTGTGAATGGAGAAATTAATTCTGGTTGAAAGTTCATATGGTATCAGCCAGGTCCATCGTCCACCACCCATTCCTTCTCCCATACTTGTCACCTTTCCTAGCTTCCATCATGTCCTCCGACAGCAGCAACCCCAACAACTCCATTCAAAACATTCCCGTCACACCTTCCGCCCTCACCATGTTCACCTTCCCTTCCTCTCTTAAACTAACTTCCACCAACTATTTGAGCTGGAAGACACAGATTGAAGCCCTACTTCAGGGCCTCGATCTGTACAAGTTTATTGACGGAACCCATCCTTCCCCTTCCCCGGTTCAGTCCGCCAATGGCACCACCACTCCTCACCCTGATTATGCCACATGGTTTCGACAGGACCGACTTCTCTTCGGTGCTATTGTTGGCAGCCTATCTGCCCCAATCGTTCCCTTGATTACCAATGCTTCTTCCTCTCTCGACGCCGGGAAGATCTTATCAAGTACCTATGCTTCCCCTTCCCGGGGCCACATCAAACAACTCCATCACCGTTTGAAGCAATCTTCCAAAGCCCATGATCAGTCCATCACTGATTACATGCAGTCCATCAAAGTTCTTGTTGATGAACTTGCCATTCTTGGCAAGAAACTTGATCCGGAGGATGTCACTGATTTTATTCTCACTGGTTTGGATCAAAAAGCTTATAAACCGGTCATCGAAGCTATTCATGCACGAGACAATCCTATCTCTTTTCATGAATTACATGAAAAGCTAATTAATCATGAATTATCCTTGGCCCAACAATCCCCTGCTCCCACCCCCATTCACCAGCCTATTACTGCCTTTGCTGCTCACACTCGCCATTCACCTCGCCCATGGCCAAACCGTACCCCAAACCCCAGTCCTGGTATCCTTCCCACTCCCTCTCACACCCCTTCATCTAAACCCTTTCTTGGTAAATGCCAATGGTGCTTCACTGAAGGGCACTCCCTCACATCTTGCCCTATTTTCAGAAAAACTCATCCGCAAATAACCCTCCCCACTTACACTCGACCTGCTTCCTCTTACAAACCGCAGGCCCACATGATGAGTCTTGCCCACAATGATGCATCACCTCCTTCATGGCTATATGACAGCGGCGCGTCTCACCATGTCACCAATGACCTAAACGTCCTATCTCTCCATCACCCTTATGATGGTAATGATGAACTCGTCATTGGTAATGGTTCTTCTCTTACTATCACTCATGTTGGCTCAACTACTCTCTCTTTTTCTCATGTCTCTCTTACTTTAACCAATGTTCTTTGTGTTCCCTCTATTTCTCGTCACATAATTTCTCTCTCTCGTTTATGCATTGATAATCCCATACTAATCCAATTCTTTTCTTTTCATTTTCTTATCAAGGACCTGAAAACCAATCTCACCCTCCTCCACGGGATAGCTAGTCGTGGTGTTTACGAGCTTCGTTCAACTATGCCACCTCAAGCTTTCCACTCACAGACCACTCAAGCTTCATTTTGGCATCACCGTCTCAACCACCCCCATTCTCAAGTCTTACAACGTTTAGCTTCTTCGTTTTCATTTATTTCCAATAAACATGAATCTTGTAATTCTTGTTGCATCAATAAAAGTCATAAATTACCTTTTCATGTATCTACTATTCTACTACTTCACCTTTACAATTTGCAGGATCGGGTTTTGTCACTTAACACTTGTATTTCTCTCAAACTCACTTATAATAGTCACTCAAACAAGATGAAGCAATGTCTTTGACAAGAGTTGATGATAATATAATAAGTAATCAAAGCAATAAGCAGTAGTATTTTCAAGGTACTTGTATATATTACTTCTCAACTCAAGATTACAAGACACTTACAAGCATACTACATGAGTTACAATGAGAAACTATATATACTAGATCCTACAGCCGGTTATACTTGATACCAGCTGGAAACCTAAGACTAAAGCATATACTACAATGCTATAGTTAAGGTATCTTAGATAAAGTATTATCTAAGATATGGTAGTCATGACATGTCCATGACTTACCTTTTGTCACCAACTAAAGATGGCAACTGTACTTAACATGAAAAGGTAAACAGTAGATTAAAGTATGGTCAACTACATGGCTTTTGGGAAAACGCCATGCAGTATCTCAGAGATTTGCAGCGGACTGTCAGACAGACCATACTTATGTCTACTGGATAATAGAAGTGTCTTCCGAAGGTTAACTGGCTTCGGAAGAACAAGTTCTTCCGAAGCCACTTATACTTCGGAAGATGCTTCTATGCTTCCGAGGCTTTAAGGACTTCTTTATTCTTCGGAAGTTGACTTCAGATCTTTGTCTTCAAGTCTTGAACCTTCGGAAGTAGCTTCTTTACCTTCGGAAGTTGGAGTTCTCCTTCGGAAGTGTATTTTACACTTAGACTTCGGAAGAGCTCTTTCTTCCTTCGGAAGTCCCACACTTGGCTTCGGAAGTCCTTTGTATGTAGTACTCAAAATCTTCTAAGTGATATGGTTTTGGTTGCAACAGCCTCTTATGATCCAACAAACTCCCCCTAGGCTGATGCTACCAAAACTTCACTTATCTCTACTTCTCAAAGTTTTCAGCACCAGGGACAAAAGATATTTGTCTGTCTCTCTGTTCTTCCCGGAAGTAGTGCTGAGAAGCTTGTACAAGTCATTCGTGGATAGGAGATCCAGTCTATCACTTTGAATGACATGCACCCTTTGTTGTGATCCCCTGAAGAGAGTTAGTTGACGGGAGTTGTAGTCATACTCCCATCTAACTATGGACTCAAGTTCAGGACCTTCAACCATTTGAAGAAAGGCTTTGCCTTTGGTTGCTGATCCTTTCCTTTCCTCCTCCTCTCTCCGTTTTGACTCCTCTTCGACCTTGCTTCTTGCAGTGAGCTCGGCCATGTGAAGGCTGCCTAGATGATTTCTGATGTGAGCAGCTACTTCGGAGTTTGAGGGGTTGGAGAATGGTTTCTCTGCTAACTCAGCAATATCAAATCTGCTTAAGTGTAGCAGAGATGAGGCATTCAGCCTGTTAATCTCACCATTCTCTCTCTCAACAACAAAGTTGTGAGAAGAGTCTTCGAACCTCCACTGGACTATCTTCTTTCTGGGTACAAGAGATTGTCTTGGTACCCTATCTCCTTTCTTTGTGTCCAGCAGAGTCACCAGCCTTCTCCTCAGCTTCTTTTCTTCCTCATTCAATGTATCTGAATTGAGGCCAAGAGTCTTGCGGCTTGGTCCAAAGTTCCTCTTGGCAGATCAAGAAACTCATCTCTTGTGAGGGAACTTGAGGATCCATCAACATAAGTCAGGTTGACTGTATCCTCCTCACATGAGATGTCGCTCAGAGTAGTGCAGTTGATGAGCTTGGTTTTGATCTCCTTGAATTCCTCCATTGAGAGATGTTTAGAAGGCTGAGGGGATGGTTTGATTGGTTGTTGGGTAGGTTTAGGAGGTTGGGTTCTGGGTAAGGCTTTAGGTTGGATGATGGGTAGTTTAGGTGGTTGAGGTGAGGGAGTTGGTAGATGGGAAGGTGTAGGTTCAGGGGTGAAAGGTTCAGGTTCAGTTTTGATTGGGAAGGGAAAGGGTATTGGTTCAGGTTGATGTTGGGTTTGGATATTTGGCTGAGGGGTGGCTTTGAAGGTCATCCCCTGTCCCCTTCTATACATCTCCTTTCTTCTCCCTGCACGAATGTCAGCCTTGATGTCACTGACATGTCGTTGCAGAGTCTTCTCAGACATTGGACCCACTTGCCTGCCAGAGAAGCCGTGAGCTTTAAGATAGTTCTTCATCCAAGCTTTGTCACCTATCTTCTTGGCGGCAGACAGTCCAGCCTCTTCTTCCTTCTTCTTCTTCTCTACCAGCTTCTCCCTTGCAGCTCTCTTTCTCTCCTTCTCCATTTGATCTTGCTCTTTGTTAAAGAGCCACAAGATCGTGTCACTGTTGTGTGGAGACAACTCCTCTTGAGAGAATCCTCTGGAGAGTAGGAAAGTGATCCTTTCTCTCCTGAGCTGCAGATCAGCTTCTCTTTCTTTTCTCAGCCTTTCTTCTTCTAAGGCCAACCTTGCAGCTTCTTCTTTTTGCTGTTTTTGCAGCAAGGTTGCCTTTTCAAGCTCTATCAGCTCCTCTAATGGTAGCAGGAGTACATCTTCCGAGGCAGCCCCTAGACTGACAAGTCTATCAATTACCTCCACCCTTCTTCTATTGTTGATTGCCTCTTGGTTGGCTGCAGCTGCTTTTGAACTTGCAGCTAACAGTTTCCCAGTTGGCAGTCTTCCTTTCCTTTTAAGTTTCTCCAGCCTTTCTTCTTCCAGAAGCTCTTCCGAAGTCATCTTCCTTTTGCCTTTAATGTCTTCGGAAGTGCTAGACTTTGGTGGTTCTTGGGTAGAAGACTCAGGTTGGATGGTGGAGGTAGGAGCTGAGGTCAATGCAGATGTAATGGCTAGTGGTTGGCTGAGAAAGTCCTCCCTATTAACCTCAGATGCAAGTTCCAGAATTGCATCTGTGACTATTAGATCATCGGAAAGAGAGAACAGTCCTTCCGCAGCAGCAATTTCAGCTTCGGAAGTTTGAGTTGGTTCTTCCGAGGCTTCAAATTGTGCTTCGGAAGCCTGTGAAAACACACCTTCTGTCCCAACTATTTCAGTTGCTGGGCCATCAGTCCTAGTTTCCCCTTCGAAATCAATCTCAGGTTCCACTTGGGCCTTAGGTTGACCAACTTCCTCAACAGTGGTAGGAGGTGCATTCAACCTCTGAAGCTCTTGAGCTCCAAAGTATATCACAGACATATCCGGACTAGGTTGATCAATGAGGGACTCTAAAAGGAACTTGTTGAAGATCCTATTTAGATCCTGAAGCATCCTTTGATCCACTTGAATCACAACTGGAGGAGGCTCAGGGAAGATGGCGGCTTGTTGTTTTGAGCTCAAAGAAGTGAGAGCTTGACTGATGGAATCCTGTCTTTGACTTAGTTCCTCAACATTCTCCCCCTTTTTGGTAGCATCATCTTGAGAGGTAGATGAGCTAGAGGAAGAGGTCAAGGAGACTTGAACGGGTACATGCCTAACAGATCTCTCAATCTGTTTCTCAGCTAGTTTGACCTTGAGACTTTCAATCTCAAGTTGCTGAGTGGCAGACCTATCCTCTAAAGTCTTAACCTTTGATTCAAGGTTTGAGACTTTAGAAAGTAGGTCTCTTATTGTGAGTTGCATTCTTCCCTCATCTTCTTTGGAAGAATCACGGGGAGATGAGGTAACATACCTAGTATGTTCATCCTCACCACCAGATGTGGTTTCTTGGCACCCTGGTTTCCCTTGCACAATGATGTCTCTTTCAGAGGCATCATAGGGCATGGTTGCCGTAGATTCAGTCTGACTATTGTTACCACTGTCCTGAGGATCCAATGAGGCTCCTTCAGTAGTGGCAGCTGAATCTACATGAGTCCCCTCCACATCAGTGGGACTCACCTCAGTAGGGCTTTGCTGGTGTGGGCTAGAGACAAGAGGTTTCTCTAGGCTCTGTTGATCCTTAATGGGGTGTTGTGGATCAACTTCATTGCCTTGGAGAGACATAGTCTCTTCACCAGCTCCGGTCAATAGGTCAGTAAAAGAGAAGGAATGAAGACCTAAAGACCCGGGACTTTGATCAATGTCAAAAGGCATTGAGCTGTCCCTTGGTGGCTGCTCAGGGGAGTATAGAGACTCACCCTGAGGGCTATCAGCTGGGGTTATGGGCTCATGGGTCTGAGACTGAGGAGACTCAAGACCCATATTGAGGTCAATAGTGAAGGATTGGGGGACCTCTGGCTGAGTGGGAGCCCCTTGTTCCACTCTAGCCTTTTTGGTTTGAAGAGGAGGGGCTTGTTCAATCAGAGTAGATTGAACAAGGGTTCGTTTGGTACGTCTCTGATAGGTGACTTTTATTGGAGGAGAAGGTAGATTTGGAATGGTGAGGGTAGTTGCTGGTGTGGGTTCATCACCTGTGGGGATAACAGGGATGTCACCAGGAGCCATTGGCTCAATCATACCTGGAAGTAGTGCGGTATCCCTTCCAGTGTAGTTGGTAGACACTCTCTTCAGTACTTTGAAGATAGTCGGCCTCATTTGAGGAGCAGACAGAGCAGCTGCACAGACAAGCTTACTCTGATCTAGCTCGCAGTTGATTATGTGCTGTAGAAATCTGGGATACATAAAGAATGTGTCCCTTTGCAGATTTCCCATGAGGTTAGTCAGCACAAACCTGGAGTAGTTGAAGCGCAAGCCTTGTACCAACCCATGAACTAGGCACCCGAGTTCATAGGGAATTTGATCCCATCCCCCGGATTTGTTAGATAAGCAGTGGAGAACCACATGTAGCAGGAACTTCCACTTGTAGGAGAAGTTGAATTTGTAGACTGTAGACCTGCTTACATCTCCACCGTATCCCATTTGGAGATAAGAGTTATCTAACTCAGACTTGGGGAATTCCGTCGGTGCGCCTTCATCATGGAGCTCAAGATGCTCCCTGATGATTTGTTCAGTAACGACCAACTCTTGGCCACATACACTTGACCTGATAGCACGAACCCCATTTAGGGTTTCAACCCGACTATTTGCCCAGAATTCGGACATTTGGTTGGTGTAAATGGTAGGGTTTACAGTCAGTGCTGTGTAGTATGAAGATTGGGCTAAGAAAGAGATAATATCAGAGAAGTCAGCATCCCTTGAAGAGTCAAGGAGTGCGACTTGGTTGTGCTGAGGGTTTAGAGCCATTTAGAAAGATAGCAGAGGAAAAGTTCTTGAGAGAGGTAAATTGGAGAAGAAGAAAGCTTTTAGGGCAGTGAATTTGGTAAAAAGAGTGTAAGTGATTAACCGGAAGTATTTAAATGGGTGAAATGGCGGTTTAAAGGGTGGTTTGGATAAGATGATGTGAGGGTTCAGAGGATGATGTGACAGGGGCGGTAAGGTTAAGCCATTTAAATAATCCGACATCATTAACAAAATCTTTACTTTTTACAGAGTGGGGCCCAAAAGATTTCCGTTACACAGTAAAATCCTTCTTCCGAGTATAAGGTATTTCCGAAGGTAAAGTTCTTCCGAAGGCAAATGTACTTCCGAAGGTAAAAATTGCTTCCGAAGATACATGTTGCTTTCAAGTGGAGAGTATTAAGTGCTTCGGAAGTAGATCTGAGATTACCTCAATCGCTTCTTCCGAGACTTAGTACACTTCCGAGAAGAAAATTATCCTATGAGAAATTTGCTTCGGAAGTTATGCTAGATATCTTCCGAAGGCAAGTTTCTCTTCGGAAGAACTTATACTTAGTTAAATAAGAAAGGATCTTTTGTAACAGGGCTTAGATTGTATTGACATAAGACTTTACATATTGAAAAGGTTTTCAATTGAGATTGACTAGTCAATGTTTATCATCCCAATAGCTGTAATAAGATACTTAAATCTTTGTTCATCAAATGCTTTGGTGAACAAATCAGCATATTGTTCATTTGAATCAACTTTGATTAGTTTGATAAGATTTTTCTCATGAATATCTCTAATGAAATGATACCTGATGTCAATGTGCTTTGTCTTTGAGTGCTTTACTGGATTTTCAGTGATGGATATAGCACTGTTGTTGTCAATGTGGATAGGAGTGCTCATGAAGTTGAATCCATAGTCAATCATCTGGTTTTGAATCCACAGCAGCTGAGCACAGCAACTTGCAGCAGCAATGTATTCAGCTTCAGCAGTTGATGTAGAGACACAGGATTGCTTTTTGCATTGCCATGAGATGATCCTTCCACCAAGAAATTGACATCCACCTGATGTTGATTTCTTGTTGATGTTGCAGCCACCATAATCACTGTCAGAGTAGCCATAGAGATTAAAATCACTATTTCTTGGATACCAGAGACCTAACTTAGGTGCTCCTTTGAGGTATCTGAGGATTCTCTTGACAGCAATTAGGTGAGACACCTTTGGAGCAGCCTGATATCTTGCACAAATGCAGGTTGCAAACATGATATCAGGTCTACTTGCTGTGAGATACATCAGAGAACCAATGATTGCTCTATACTGATGTTGATCAGTATCCTCCCCCTCAGAGTCAGGGCATAAATCATGGTTTCTGGGTATGGGTGTCTTTGCTGCTTTACAATCCTTCATATCAAATCTCTCTAAGATATCATTGACATACTTAGATTGATTGATGAAAAACCCTTCCTTCAGTTGCTTTACCTGAATTCCAAGGAAAAAGTCCATTTTTCCCATAGAACTCATTTCGAACTTCTTCTTCATAATGCTCTCAAAGTCTTTGCACATTTGGTCATTTGAAGAACCAAATATGATGTCATCGACATAGACTTGAACTAGCAAAATGTCTTTCCCAGACTTTCTGATAAAGAGAGTCTTGTCAATGGTTCCTCTAGTGTAGCCGTTCTTCAGAAGAAATTGAGACAATGTCTCATACCACAGCCTAGGTGCTTGGTGCAGCCCATATAGAGCTTTATCCAATTTGCACACATAGTTTGGATGCTGTGGGTCTTCAAATCCTGGAGGCTGGCATACATAGACTTCCCTATCTATATCCCCATATAGAAAGGCACACTTGACATCAAGCTGGTAGACAGTGAAATTCTTGGATGCAGCATAAGCAAGGAAGATCCTAACTGCCTCAAGTCTTGCAACAGGTGCAAAGACATCAGTATAATCAATTCCTTCCTCTTGAGTGTATCCTTGAACCACTAGTCTTGCCTTGTTCTTGATAATCAAGCCTCTGTCATCTCTTTTGTTTCTGAAAACCCACTTGGTGCCTATAGGTACTTGACCAGATGGTAGCGGACATAGGTTCCAAACCTTCTGTCTTTTGAATTGAAGCAGCTCCTCTTGCATTGATTCAACCCAGCTACTATCCTTTAAGGCATCTTCCACCTTCTTGGGTTCCATTTGGGATAAGAAGCATGAGTACAGGCAGACATTCCCATTGTGAGTTTGTCCCCTTGTTCTCACACCCTCAGAGACTTCCCCTATGATGTTTTCAGCTGGATGAGTATTGTGAATTCTAAGTCTTGGAATCACCTCCAGCTGCAAAGATAGGTCCAAGTTGGACATATTTTGCTCTGGAGCTTGAATACTTGGTCCAGCTGTTGTTTCAATCTCATTCAATGAGGACTGATTGAATGAAAGAGAAACATCATCATTTCTTTGCTGTGAAGCATCATTAACAGTTGCCTGTTCCTTCAAAATGCTGCTTCCATCAGCTTGGTGTTGTGTAGGATCACCTGAGGAGACTTGAAGATCATCAGGTGAGTCCCTTGTTGAAGTTCCACTATTTCTTGAAATGGTTATACTGTCAGATCTTTCAATAGTAGGAACTTGATTTGTTGTTCTTGGAGAACTTGGAGCAGGTCTGGGAAGCTCAAATAGTTGATCTTCATCAGAATTGCCTTGAGCACCTGTTCCAGCTGAAACATTCTCACAAGATGGTTTAGAATAGTTTGGAAACAATTCTAAATCAAAAATATGATCAGGGCCATTCCCCCTAACACAAGGAGTGTGCTCATTAACTACAATGTTGGAGGATTCCTCAAATTGTTGGTTTTTAATGTTATAAACCCTGTAAGCTTTAGAATGGGAGGAATATCCAACAAAGATGGCATCATCTGACTTTTCAGCAAATTTTGCTAAATTGTCTTTTGTGTTAAGTATGGTACACCTGCTGCCAAAGGACCTTAGAAAGCCAATGAACGGTGGCCTCTTGTTCCATAGCTCATAAGGGGTCTTTCCATGTGGCTTTACTACAAGAACTCTGTTCTGCACATAGCATGCAGTGCTGACTGCCTCTGCCCAGAATGTTAGAGGCAGCTTTGAATCAGCTAACATAGTCCGAGCAGCCTCAATAAGTGTCCTATTTCTCCTCTCAGCAACACCATTTTGTTGAGGAGTTCTAGGAGCACTGTATTGTCTGGCAATCCCTTTTGAGTTACAGAATGAGTCAAGAACAAAGTTCTTAAACTCAGTCCCTTGATCACTTCTAATTATTTTAACCTTGTGATCAACTTGATTTTCTATTTTAAGAATAAAAGATTTTAAAGTTTCAGCAGTTTCATCTTTAGTTCTTAAAAAGAATACCCATGTAAATCTAGTAAAATCATCAACTATCACAAGGCAATATGATTTCCTTCCAATGCTCATTATACTTGTGGGACCAAATAGATCCATGTGCAATAAGTGTAATGGAGTAGTGATAGAGTTAACAACTTTGGATTTATGAGAAGACCTGTGTTGTTTCCCTTTCAGGCAAGCAACACAGTTATCTTTGCAGAAAAATTCCTTTTTAGGCAAACCATGTACCAAGTTATTTTTAGCCAATTTATTCATTGTCTTAAAATTGACATGACACATTCGTTTATGCCACAGTGTTGACTCATCACTATCAGCTTTGGAAAGAAAGCATGATACTTCTCCCATTGGGGAAGCATTGTTCATATCAAGCTTGTACATATCCCCTCTCCTGGGAGATCTAAGAAGCACCAATTCCTGAGGAATTGTCATCCCAGGTTTGAGGATGATGCACTCATGTTCTGTGAAAAGCATTTGATGCTTTTGATCACAAAACTGAGAAACACTTAACAGGTTGTGTTCAAGCTGTTTGACAAAGTTAACTTTGTCAACTTTTAATTTTCCATTGGATATACTTCCTCTGCCAGAAATATATCCTCCGGCCTCACCTCCAAACTGGACAGGACCTCCATCATAATGTTGAAATTGTTGAAGGAGAGATCTGTTCCCTGTCATGTGCCTGGAGCATCCACTATCTACTATCCAAATGTTGTTATTCTTGTCATATGGATGTCCCTGCACATAAGGTGAGATAATTAGTTTTGATTGGAAACCCAAGCCTTTTTGGTCTTGGGTTCTTCCAATGAAAGTGACATGATTGAACCAAAGTTTATGCATGGGGGTTCAATGGATGTCTTTGAAGAAGAGGTTTGGGCTACAGCATCTTCCTTGATCTTCCATTCCATCCCTTGGTTGATCATAGAAGATGAGCTTGATGAAGCTTTTGTAGCTTGGCATTCTTCCGAAGCTTCTTTCTTTTCGGAAGAGACCTTCACCACCTTTTCTTCCGAAGCAGTCTTCTTCTGGGATGGTTTCAAGGGGACTCTTTTGTGAGTCTTTGCAGCTTTCACTTCCGAAGCCTTTTTCCTCTCGGAAGAAGAGTTTTCTTCCGAGACAAGCCTTGCTTCGGAAACAAGCTTTCCCTTTTTCAACACTTGAACCATCTGATATGGTCCAAATGTGAAACCTTCCCTGACTCCTTCTCTTTTAACATTATTTGCATAATGTGTGCTAGCAGGATTGTAATAACAATCTTTAGCCATGTGATTTTGCAAACCACACATTATGCATGCAATGTTAATTTTCTGGGAATTGGAGGGTTGCTGTTTCTTGTTCTTTTTCTCCTCATCAGCAACCTTTCCCTTAACTTCTGATCCTTTGGTAGGACAGGAGTACTGGTATTATACTCCTTTCCTGAATCAGAAGGTCCAACCACCTGGAATCCTGCTGATATGAATACACCCTTTTGCTTTGGGTCTATCTTCAGCTTGGATTCAGCCACCTTCTTGGCAGTTTTTCTGGCTGCTTTAGCCCTGCTTCTTCTGGCTTTGGTGGTCAGGGATTGATCATCATTGGTCTGGGAGGGCTCAATTACCTGTTCCTTCCCTGTGATGGTCATGGTCTCCACAGTTGCATCACTCTTTGACTCTTTACAAGGTGGGTCAACAGATGGAACCTCTTGCTCTTCAGTACCACATCTTGGTTGTCTTACAGACTCATAAGAGTGTGGTGGAGCAATTTCATTGGTTCCCAACCCACTTTTGTTTTGATAACAAAGTTTGGAGTGAGAGGATGATGCAAGTATGGCTTGGAAGTTTTGCTCAGCAATAGCATACTTCCTGGCTTGAGCCTCAGCTGTGACAAGCTGGGCTTGAGCCTCAGTCAATTTGGATATTAAATCCTTGATTTGAGTCTTGTAGTTGGTGTGTTCATGTTTTAAAAGAGATACAGTTTTCTCTAACTCCTCAATTTTCTTTTGGTAGTCAGATTCAGCTCTTTTAAA
This sequence comes from Flaveria ramosissima, assembly GCA_025215565.1. Classification (NCBI taxonomy): domain Eukaryota; kingdom Viridiplantae; phylum Streptophyta; class Magnoliopsida; order Asterales; family Asteraceae; genus Flaveria; species Flaveria ramosissima. The sequence goes on from CM046036.1 coordinate 11,723,909, forward strand.
GTCAGATTTTAGCACATTTAAAGACTCAATATCGGATTTAATTTCCATATTGTAGTCCTGGTACAACTTAACCTTAGCAATACAAGCAGGGGTACAGAGATGTTCATATACCTTATTTTCATCTGTTCCTGCCATGAGTGCTTGAGCAGGAGTCACATCTTGAACCATAAAGCTCCAGTCAACTTCTTGAGCCATAGCTGCAGTTTCAGTTGACTTCCCATTGGGCTTTGGTGTAGAAGGATGTGTGGAGGCCTGTGAGGTTCCCGGGTTGGACTTGGGAGCCTTGCATTCCCTTGCAAAGTGGCCAAGCTGGTTACAGTTGTAACACTTAGCCTTGCTCTTGTCAAACCCAAACTTGCTAGTGATTGGGTTTTGAGGGAATTGCCTTCCAGTTCTCTTAAAGAACTTCTTCGCTCTGTAGGTAAGGAGAGCCATTTGCTGGACAATGTCCACATACTCTATGTCATCTGGACTAAAGCACTCAAGATCATCAAAGCAGAACTGATGATCATTGGAGTGTCCACTCCCTGAGACAAACGCACAGCCCTCCTGAAAGGAGCTTTGCTGAGCTTGATGAGACCTTGGAGTCTCAGGGAATGTGATGTAAGGCCCAGATGAACAAGATGGCTGCTGGGTGTATGACAGGTACTGCTGAGACTGTGAGATACCTGAGCCTTCAGCAACCATTAAAGCGTTGCTAGCAGGAAGGCTCAAGGGTCTGCTTGCTTGGTGACCCTTCTTGCTTCCATTTCCAAACGGTATCCATCAAGGATCCCATAGAGTTCGGTCATGGTGAGAGTGTTTAAATTCTCTGTTCTCTTAATGGAGACACAGTAGAAAGTCCACTCATTGGGTAGAGCACTCATGAACTTTCTGGTAAGGTCTCTAAGTTCTTGAGTGATTCCCACAGATTGGAGGGAGGAGATAAGATCCATATACCTGAAATATTGCTGGCTAAAAGTTTCTCCAGCAACATAGGTGAAGTTCTCGAACTGCTGCTTCAGTGAGTCCTTCTTTGAATCATTAGAGCTCGAGTACATTTGAGCAAGTGCATCAAAGAGTTCTTTGGCTGACTTGCAATGCTCAAACCCCACCATGATGGAGTTTGGGATTGCAGTCATGAGAACAGTCATAGCATTGCTGTCAATGTCGAGCTTCTTCCTGTCTTCATCGGAGTAGTCTTCAACAGCCTTCTCGATCATGGCACCGTTTCCACCAGCAACTTTTGGCTTGTACGGGCCATTCACGATGGACTGCCACATCTTGCTATCCTGGTATCTGATGAAGCCTTCCATTCTTCTGCTCCAAGACCTGAAGTTTTCAGGATCGATGATGGGAGCTTTGGTCATCGTTCCCATTTCAACTTCAGATTTGTTGAGGGCCATTTTTGAGTGAGGTATAAGGAGGAGTGAAAAACTTGGTTGATTAGGATGGTAAGATCTCACAATCAAGAGCCTAAAAAGCTCTGATACCAATTGCAGGATCGGGTTTTGTCACTTAACACTTGTATTTCTCTCAAACTCACTTATAATAGTCACTCAAACAAGATGAAGCAATGTCTTTGACAAGAGTTGATGATAATATAATAAGTAATCAAAGCAACAAGCAGAAGTATATTTTCAAGGTACTTGTATATATTACTTCTCAACTCAAGATTACAAGACACTTACAAGCATACTACATGAGTTACAATGAGAAACTATATATACTAGATCCTACAGCCGGTTATACTTGATACCAGCTGGAAACCTAAGACTAAAGCATATACTACAATGCTATAGTTAAGGTATCTTAGATAAAGTATTATCTAAGATATGGTAGTCATGACATGTCCATGATTTACCTTTTGTCACCAACTAAAGATGGCAACTGTACTTAACATGAAAAGGTAAACAGTAGATTAAAGTATGGTCAACTACATGGCTTTTGGGAAAACGCCATGCAGTATCTCAGAGATTTGCAGCGGACTGTCAGACAGACCATACTTATGTCTACTGGATAATAGAAGTGTCTTCCGAAGGTTAACTGGCTTCGGAAGAACAAGTTCTTCCGAAGCCACTTATACTTCGGAAGATGCTTCTATGCTTCCGAGGTTTAAGGACTTCTTTATTCTTCGGAAGTTGACTTCAGATCTTTGTCTTCAAGTCTTGAACCTTCGGAAGTAGCTTCTTTACCTTCGGAAGTTGGAGTTCTCCTTCGGAAGTGTATTTTACACTTAGACTTCGGAAGAGCTCTTTCTTCCTTCGGAAGTCCCACACTTGGCTTCGGAAGTCCTTTGTATGTAGTACTCAAAATCTTCTAAGTGATATGGTTTTGGTTGCAACAGCCTCTTATGATCCAACACAATTAGTATATTCTGATGTGTGGTCCTATCCGATAACATCTTTTGATGATTTCAAGTATTACATTATCTTTTTTGACCATTACACTAAATATATTTGGCTTTATCCACTTAAACACAAATCGGATTCACTTCATACATTCATTCGCTTCCAAAAACTTGTTGAAACTTACTTCAAAACAAAAATCCGTCAACTTTACTCCGACAATGGAGGTGAATATCCCAAACTTTCCCCTCATCTCGCCTCCTGCGGCATTTCCCACCTCACCTCCCCTCCTCACACACCCGAGCATAATGGCTATGCTGAACGTCGGTACCGTCACATAGTCGAAACCTACCTAACACTCCTCTATCATGCCAAAATGCCATTATTGTTTTGGCCTCTTGCCTTTACCACTGCCACTTACCTCATTAATCGCCTACCCACCGCTACTCTCCAACACGATTCTCCTTTCCAACGTCTTTTTAACCAACCTCTCAACTTTACAAAGCTTCGTGGTTTTGGTTGCCTAGCCTATCCATAGTTATGGCCGTATTCAAATCACAAACTTCAATCACGTTCCAAACCATGTGTTTTTGTAGGCTACTCCTCCTCTCAAAGTGCATATCACCTTCTTGACCCCTTAACCAACCGCATCTACACATCTCGCCATGTCCACTTCGAAGAACATATTTTTCCCTATGAGTCAATTGTTCAATGCAAAACCTCACCCCGTCCCGACCCTGACTCTTGGCTCCCGCTTAATGTGACTCTTTTTCCCACCCCTCCAACTTCTACATCTTCTACCTCTCCCCCACCCCCCACTTCGCCCGCCCCCTCTCCTGCCAACTTTTCATCCTCACCCGAACCCGATAACTCTACTCCCCAACCTCCCCTTACTGCTTCCCCACCCCACACCCGCCCAATCAAGAAACCAAATCCAAAATACCACAACTCTGATTACATCTTATACCAAACCACCACTCAACCCCTTCTTGAACCATCCAACATTACCCAGGCCCTTAAACAACCGCTTTGGCGCAAAGCCATGCAAGATGAGTTTGATGCACTACAACGTAATCAAACTTGGACTCTCGTCCCACCCGACTCCGCCCCTAACTTAGTTGGTTGCAAATGGGTTTACCGAACTAAATTTAAACCCGACGGCTCCGTCGATAGACTAAAAGCCCGACTTGTAGCCAAAAGTTTTCACCAACGTCCTAGTCTTGACTATGTTGAGACTTTCAGTCCTGTCATTAAACCCGCTACCTTATGTCTAATATTTGCTCTCGCCACCTCATACGATTGGCCATTACGCCAACTCGACATCAGTAATGCCTTTCTTCAAGGCACTCTCACCGAATCTGTTTATATGGCACAACCGCCCGGCTTTGCCGACCCTCATTTTCCCCACCACGTTTGTAAACTCAACAAGGCAATTTATGGCCTTCGTCAAGCTTCAAGAGCTGGGTATGATGAACTTAAAACCTACCTTCTTTCGGTTCATTTCAAACCAACAATCTCCGACCCTTCCCTTTTCATCAACCGCACAACTTCCTCCCCTATCTTCATCCTGATCTACGTCGATGATATCATCATCATCGGCCCTAGCTCATCCACCATTAATGCTTTTATATCTTCTCTTGCAGCTAGGTTCTCCCTCAAAGACCTCGGTTCTCTTTCTTACTTCCTTGGCGTTGAGGTCATTCCCCATAATCGTGGTCTCTTTCTCTCCCAAACTAAATACATTCATGACCTTCTACTTCGAGCTAACATGAGTGACTGTAAACCTATAACCACACCAATGTCCAGTTCTGACTACCTACATAAAACCGATGGCACACCTCTCTCCTCAGCCACCGAATACCGAACCTTTGTTGGTGCCTTACAATACTTATCTCTTACCCGACCCGATGTTGCATTCACAGTGAACAAATTATCCCAGTTCATGCACAAACCCACTGATTCACATTGGGTTGCGCTTAAGCGTCTACTACGTTACCTCCATGGAACAATGCACCATGGCCTTTTCTTCAAACGCAACTCACCGTTACACTTACATGCATTTACCGACGCATATTGGGCTGGTGGCAAGCTCACGTATCGTAGTACGACAGGCTACATTGTATATCTTGGTTGTAACCCCATTTCTTGGAGTTCAAAACGCCAGCCCACACTAGCACGCTCATCAACTGAGGCTGAATTCCGGGCGGTCGCCTCCACCACCACGGAGGTCCAATGGCTCATCTCCTTACTTTATGAACTTGGTTATACTTCTGCAGTTACTCCGACCATCTACTGTGACAATTTAAGTGCTACACACTACTCGGCAAACCCGGTCTTTCACTCACGCATGAAGCATCTTGCCTTAGACTTCCACTTTGTACGAGAAAAAGTCCATGTCGGTTCCATACGCGTCACTCACATCGTCTTAGATGATCAACTTGCGGATGCCTTAACCAAGCCCCTCCTCAAACAACGTTATCATATGCTTTTATCCAAGATTAGACTTTGCAACCGGTCGTCCATCTTGCGGGGGGATATTAAACCCGATGGTATTTCTCACCATTAGTTTTGAATATTTAAATTTATTTAAATTGTTGTAGTTAGTTATAGTCAAATATAGGTTGTTGTTATCTCCTAGTGTTGAGGATCTCATGATTGTATATATTCTTATGATTTGTGAATGGAGAAATTAATCTGGTTGAAAGTTCATACCTTATAGTAGTCTTTATAAGAACGAGCGATCTTTCACTTATTTTAATAGGATTAAAGGTAGTCATGGCTTTGGGCCTTGCATGGGTGGAGTTGAGGGTATCTTAGTTAAGTTATGTGTCTTTAATAGTAGCATGTGACTTCAATTTTTAGTTACAACTTTATTTTAGGCATATGTAGTTTCTAGTTCGTAGTTTAGGTAGCTTAGTTAAAGTATCTTCTTTGTGTTTATGATTTTGTTGTCTTTAGTTTAATTGACTTTACTTGCCATCCAGTATTATTAATACAATATTATATGTTATATGTTTTTTAAATATTGCATGATCTATATTTTTACTGTAGTCTTTCTGCGAATCAAGAGTCTTTTTAGAAGCAGTCTCTCTAGTCATCGGGTTAGAGGTAAAACATGTCCTCATCTCACCATCCACGAACCCCACTTTTTGAGTGGAAATATACTAGATGTGTTGTTGTTGTTAACTTTTTTCAAGTTTTCTCCCTTTTTAATACGTAAATAACCTTTTTATACAACTTGCTTGAGTTTTTTAAGTTACTCTATAACATTATGCATTTTATTTAATTTTATTTGAGTATAGTATTACTATACTTTTCTTTAGTAAATATGACTTTTTTTATTAATATATTGATATATTGTGCACATAACTATATCGTGCTTAATTGTTCCCGTGGGTGATTATAAACACAATTTGCGTAATTAATGTACAAGTTAGGTAATTATAAACATAGTTTTAATAATTATTCTACAAGTTGCATAATTTGAGTATAATATCATTGCACTTTTGTTTAATATGACTTTTTAATAGATATGTGAATGTATTGTGCATGTATGACATGCATAATTGTACATTTGAGTAATTATAAGCATAGTTTGCATAGTTACTATACAACTTGTGTTATTATTAATAAGGTTACATGGTAATTTCTATAAGTTGCATAATTTATATGCTTAGTTATTCAACATACGTACGTAATTATGACGGACGAGTATGTACGTACTTTCTATGTGTACATACATAGGTACATATATATGTACATACATACACATGTATCTATAATATGTTATAGATATATAACCAATTATAAGTGAACAACTATGAAAACTAATAGACAACCATATCTATTGCTAGCCACATAACCGTCTACCCTTCTCCCTACCGCTATATCAAACATGTACGAGGTAAGTGCTTACAACGTTGGAGTTGAAGATCTTCAACTTCAGTGACAGTGTTTGTCAACTGATTTAAATTTTGCAGGGTCATATCAAAGTGAAGGTTAAATCCACCAAATGAAATTAAAAAAAAAAAAAAAAAAAAGTTGATAAATTTAGGAAGTTTTATTACAGTAATAGTCTAATAGATATATAACCGCTAATAACAAAGTTATAGGTATAAGAACTGTATAAAGATAGTGTGCGTGAGTTATTTGTCATATAAAGAAAATAAAAAAGAAAAAAAGGCAGAACTTAACATGTACTGTGGGCCCCATGATTTTCAATATCCCCAACCATCTCTTGCTTTCCAAAAACCAGAGACGTTAGCATCTTCCATCAGAGAGATTGCAGTCTCAAATCTCCGTAACTGCAAATAGACGGTCCGGATAACAGGTCACAACAGATTTTGATAGAAAAGAAACACTTTGTAGTATAGGTGGAAAGGTATTGGGTTGTACTGACCCATTGAAATCTTTTATCCATTTTTTAATACACAAAACGTGTTATATGATCACAAAACCAATTTTAAGTCAATAACATCTACATCCAAGATTATTTAGGAGGTTGTAAGCAATAATGGCGTCTTTTAACCAGTTCAATATGTTCCCTATTTAGGTAAAAAATTTAAATGCACAAGTTTGCCAATTAATATATGATGAAATTGCCAACTGTTAACCGGATGAATAGAGAGCAATACCTTGCAACAGCTTTTGAATGTTCTCAACGGTTTAAAATCTGGTTGCGAAAGATCAGCTCGTAAAGAGTTCTTTGAAGATTCCCATAGGATATCTGGAACAATATGACCTTGTTTGAAATGGCATTTTGTTTCCATGATTCCCAGTTTCCCAAGTCTTGGGAGTATCCTTAGTCCCAACCAGGGCACATGAAAAAACATGCTAACACAACCATCATCAAGAAAGGCGTACAAGGTAGACTGTACGGGCCGGATAGCTTGTAGCACAAGTAAGCACTTTTAAAAGCTCAAATCCAAGGTGTCCATCCTTCATACATATTACAGAGGTTATCCACACTAGTTGCTTGCCTAAGTAGATAATCGACTTGCTCTGCAACACTTATATCTCTGGAAAAAGAGAAAAAGACAAATTTTTTTATTCCAATGTGATATAAGATAAGTTAAAAAGGTGAAGTTTCTGGAAAATCACATGCCTTTTATCAGTGATATCTCTACCGTCGATTTTCATTTCAACTCGCCTTAGAACTGACACAGCATATGCATTTTTACCTAGAGCACCAAACAGTCAAAGGCAATAAGAAACCACCAAACGTTGACGATAACACGGAAAATGAAATTAACTTAAGAAAACTTACTTTTTACTCTGCTCACTTGTACTGCAACATCTGTATTTTGTGTAGGAGATTTATGGCTTTCCTCTTGGCATTCGGTACCAAGTTTCACATTCGAGACTCCTACATTTATTTCAGATAAACTTGAACGTGATGCCATATCGTCTATGGGATCACCTTCCCTTTCGCTAGCATCCTTATCTCTAGATTCCAATTCACACGGAGAAGAACTATCAACAGCTGATGTGGCACCAGAGTCTGTGTTTTCCTTGGAACCGTTTGCATCTGGATGTGGTTCGGTCACTTCTGAGCCAGTGAAACTATCAACAGCTGATGTGGCACCAGAGTCTGAACTGTCATCATAAATGCTATCTGGAGGAGATATCCATCCTTTATCTTGTAAATTGAGTCCTGTCGTTTGAGGCAATTCTTCAGCATACTCACCATCAGATCTGGAAAAGATGTCATTCTCTTTGTTATCGTATCCAGCATCATCCCCAACAAGATCCTGTGACCTTATTTCCTGGCTTTCGCCCAGCCCTTCAAGAGCCTAGTAGAGACCACAAACATCAAATAAATAAAAACTAGGTGCATCAAAACAAGTGGATCAAGAGATTGGGTAACTAGTGACTAGTCAAACGGGCAGGGGCAAAGGGGGGCAGGCTGATACACAATCACTTTTTAATTCTTCCTATTTTTATAATTTCTTATGAAAATTACAAAAATAAATTACTACAATCAGCACATATACCTTGTGAAGGTTTCCTGCATGAATATTTGCAGTCCGTGCCAACCTTGTAAGCATAGAATGGAGTTCCTTAACAGAAAATGTTACTGATGGAACCAAAGGTTTGATCACATGACAAGCCTCCTTGATTTTCATATGGTAAGAATGATATATTGCTTGTCCATGAATTGGAGATATTTCCATTTTTGTCTCTTTTTCCTTGTTCATAGCTTCAGTCATTGCCTCAACATCCTTAGACAACACTGATTCCAGTGGAAGTATAATGTTATTTGCCTGTTGAATACAAACGGGTTATATTCTAAAATTTAAGGGCGTGGGGTTTCTGTTTAGATATTTTCGGAGAGAAGTTAAAACCTTTGAAAGATCTGCAATAAGAGAAGAGTGTAATGCAAAAGCCTCTTTTCCTAGAGTGTGAACATCATGTAGCCCTTTTGTTATTGCCAAAACCTATGAAGTAAATAGGCTTTAGTATGACTAAATTTGTGATATGATATATCCAATTGCTCTCAGTTTGTAAGTATCATACCTCTTCAAGCATGGAACCACACTCAGAAGTCAAAGCAGTGTGACCCCTGGTAATGGAACCAAAAGCAGACAAAGCCAAGCTGGCTTCATAAGCACAATCTCTCATAGCAACAAAAGTGTCTTGTAAATCGCCTGAAGGAAACAATACCCGTAAACATAACGCTATATTGAATCATAACATTAAAACAACTAGAGAAAAAACTACATACTGGACGCAGACTTTGCTTTAGCTGAAGCAACACGAAGTTCATTGCTTGCTGCGAGTAAGCCATTTGAAGCAGCTTCCATGTTACTCTGAGCTAACTCCCACTCCTGCTCTGTACCTGATAAATCCACAAGCACCAGAAGTTTCTTATACATACAAATGATTAGCATAATGTTCCAGCAATGACTGATAACCAACAATAGTGCTCACGTGTAAAAGCATGATAAGTGGCATCCAAATTTGTTAATGCATTATAGTAAGCTTGCTGCCATGCCCTGCCATCTGTCCCAAGTACCCCATCTCTAGATGTTTCAAAATCCAATATTGACATACATATTTTGATTATATCCGATGCCTTCTCACGAACACCCCATAATAGCTGTCGTCTTTTTGCTAAATGATCATGAAATTCAGGCGGAATTCCAGAGCTCCTTGCTGAGGTGGACCCTGTCACACCTGTGTTAGGACCACCACAAGCCCAACCCATGGCTCTCTCCAGCTGCCCTTCGGCTGTGATTGAAGTTTGTTCACATGCTTGCAGGCCCTCAATTGACCGAACTACTTTGGCTACTGAAGACTGAATAGTTTCCAACAATCTAGGCCTGCTAAGGTTAAGAATAAGTGGAAGTGTGTTGTCATCATCTGAAAGGAATTTATGACATATCAGCCTGCAGTTATGCAAGGGGCTCAAGGTAATATCATGCATCCATTCCAGCTGTACAATATCCAAACAGGTCTTATAGAGGCCCTCTTTAAGTTCATTCATTTGCCTTTTCATGAGTAATGCAGCTGACATTCCAGCTCTTACGGTTTCATGTGCATTGCAGTATTCTTCAAGCATTAATTTCACTCTTTCAACAGCATCCGTATCTGTTGTCATCTCCTCAAAATTAAGATCATCTGAAGCTCCAGCCAATTTTTTTAAATGTTCAGTTTCTTTATCCAACATAGTTAACAGAAGAGGGGCAACTTTGTCTCTTAAATATTGACTGATGTGTTCTTGGAGTTGACTAGACAACTTTTGCTTAACAGCGTTTACAACCTGGTCAAAACCTAAATTTTGATCCCTTGATGAAGCTGCTACACGTATGCAGGAATCAAGAAAAGAATCCATAACTGCCACTTTCCACATAAAAAACAAATGGGTTTCCAGTATGCCAGAGAATTTCCAAACATATGTGGGTATTGCACTACCATGATTAATCAAATCTGTAACATTTGAAACTGTATTTGAAGAATCTGATGATCCACCATATGAAGATAATGTCTTATCAATTGATTCCAATTCAAAGAAGGGCTCCACTATTGCCAAGAGAAGAGCTTTGCTTGTTGAATATTGTGGTTCTTTAATTTGTTCTTGACCAATTAGAGACTGAAAATGATTTTCAGCAGATATTAATGCATTTCTTATACTTGCTTCCCTTTTTATTAAAGAATTAGTTCGAATATCCTTCTGATTCCATGTTTTATGGAGTTCATCCAGTTGGGCCCTACAAGCTTCTTCCTGAGATGTGAGCTCATCAGCCTCCTCCCATGAGAGATGATCCCGGCCTTTAACAGCAGCTTCTTCAAGAGCCAACTGTTGTTCCGTTATAAATCCCACTTTCACAAAATAACTCTGCTCCAACTCTACTAAAGATGCTCTCTCTATCTGGATTTCAACTAATTGTTCAAGTGCTGTATCAATTGAACCCCTGATTTGTGAAAGAGATCCAAATGTATCCATGATTTCTGAATCATATGAAATAACAGATCTTACAACATTTGGTACAACATTTTCAACCATTTGTGCAACCAAGCTCTTGCATGAGAGTAAACTGGTTTTAAAAATGGAAACCCAGTTTGTTTCAAAAGAACCATCTGGTCTATCCATGGAAATTGATTGTTTTACTTCATTTACCCAATCTGCTACAAGAACACATTTCTCTATTTTCTCCTCAAGCTCACTGAGAAGGAAGCTGTTCATAATTCTTGTCCCACTTGAATGATTCAATACCTCCACCAGTCTATGCTTAACCTCATTATAAAGAGAACTTACAGCTATGCCTACTACACTTGGCAATCTAATATCTCTGACAGGTTGACTGGTTGACTGCAAGAACTTTGTAAAAGTAGCCATGAGACGATCCTTGGGTCGGGATTCAGTCTCTGCACCAATCGAATTCACCAATTCTTGGTACTCTTTTTCAACTCTCTCAATCTCATCCCCATACTTCTCAACTTGAAGACACAAATCATTATGAATGATTTTAATCGTCTCAAAACCATCTTTATGTACTTTCGCTATGAGTTCAGCACCTTGTCTTCGGGTAAGAGACAAAACATCTGATGAAACTGAACCAGCTGAAAGTTTCAAAATTTGGGCCCAACTGTGGACCGGGCTGGTTGTAAGGTAATTAAGCGGCAAAATCCTTTGTAAGGCCAATGAATATGTCTGGAGCGCTGTAACAGCAGCAGTAAGCCCATGATCCAAATCAGAAACTAGCTGAGAAACTTCCCTATCTATATCATGACATTGTACTTGTGTAGGCTCAGGAACAACTGTAAATGGAACCCCTGCCACCAAAACAGCAGATGTAAGAGCCAAAGATTTTTCTTTACCGGTTAACTGTACATGGGATTTTATCTCTGGGATAGAACTGTTTCTTAAAGCATCAATAATCCTGCTATGTTGTTCAATCCAGGTGGCAGCCTCTAAGGCTTTCTCAGCTACAGCAGCCTTTGTTTGAGCAAATTCCCGAGCTTTTAACTCAAATGCAAAATGGTTTTTTTCTGAATTGTTAGTTGCTTCAGCAACAATTGCTTTAGCTGATGTCTCACGAAGAATGAGGTTAGATCTTTCCTGATCTGTGCAATTGTAGACAGCAGATACAATCTCGTATTGACCTAAAACATCTGCAAACCTCTGGTAACAATGTAACATCCTTAAGTCAGAGAAAATTTCTGGACATAAACAGTTATAAGTGCAAAACAGATTGTAACTACTTAACCTACCTGAAGTGCAGATTCAACAGCTGGTAATGTAGTCAATAAGAGATCATGATGCTCCTGTACAGTTTGAAAAAACAATCAGCGCTTCAGCATATGGAGTTGAAGATTACACCTGAAAATCTCACCAGTTTAGCCACAAAAAAAGTAATGATACCTGTAAAGGTACACGAATTTCTTGCACACGAGATGCAAATAGACTTAAGCTAACTGCCAGCTCCATGCCTTTTCTTTCTTCACCAACAATTGCTGCATCATCATGGAAATCGCCACGTGTCCACTCCACAAGAGGATCCCAGACGAAAACTTCTAATAACATCAAAAGTACATCTTTATTTTTCTTCAAGATTCCAAGAACTGCTTCACAGTTATTTCTGAAGGAGCCTTCAGTGCCCATTAATCCTAAAGCCGCTTCAAGTGTTTGTGTCAGTCGAAAGGGCACAATTTCAGGGACCTTTAACCGTTGTCCTTTGTCAAAGCAAACATTATAATCAATGTGGACAATATCTCCACTATGGAAGTCCAAAAGAATATTATCCAAATGTCTGTCCCCAAGACCTAATACGTGCCCTACCATACTCATGCCTGCTACACTTTCAGAATACCTGAAAGCAAACAAAAGAAAATAATAGACATCATAATCCAGAACTCAGTAGTTATTTTCTTGCAATTATCAAATATGACATTCAAATATGAACTACAACAACAGTAAAGTGAAGAACCTTTTCAACTTAGAGCGGAAGGCTTTGAAACCTTCACTTGCACACCACATTTCTTGCTGAAGAAGTTGTTTAGGAGTCTCATGCATAAGGTCCAAAAGAACTTTTCTTTTGACTTCATGAGGCCAATCTTTTCTAGAAATAACTCTTCTTATGCCCTTTTCCTTAAGTGCTGGTATAATTTTACCATAAAACATATCAGTAGGTCGAGGTATATGTGATTGAACTGAGTTTTTTGTATTTCCAGAAGCAACCCCTGCAAGTTGTGCCGCCTGTACACGGCTCTGCCAAGATTTATAAACACTGTAAATACTCGTAACATTTTCCACCCACTGAATTAAACCGGCTCGACCACTAATAGGTGTTACTGAATAATGACGGATGGATATAGGAGATGAATGCAGAAAACCATTTATAGCTTGCAATAGTTGCATTACTCTAGCATCAAGACGAAGGTCTTCCCGGCCTTTTAATAAAAAAGGGTAACTCTGACCATCTGAGCCCACTATAACAAGTTTCTTAGGTTTTGTTTTTGTTGGCAAGATAACTATATGTTGAGAGAAAGATGCAATTGTGATAATACCCTGAAGATTAGTTGTGAGACCCCATTGACCAGGCATTGGAACATCGGATGATGATAATAAAGCTAGATGAGGAGCAACTTCTCCCAAAGATATTGAGGATTTTCTTCGATAAGATGCTAAAGATGCAACAATGGCATCAAATGGTTTCCAAACATCCCCAAGGGCGGCGGCAGCTGCTGGAGTCTTAAAGTTTGAAATGGCTGATTTGATCTGTGGCATATACTCATTATGGAACCAGATCTCATGAGGTGTTTCTGGTCGCCGAGAGGTGGAAGCTAAACGACGGTCCAGGGTTACTACAATGGGTGCCATCATAGCGGAGTACTTTGCTGCATTTATCTTGTTCTTTTCAGTGTGACTAAGAGTAACATTCTCTGCAATACGTGATGCCTCCTCCTTCAGCAAATTTATCCGTCCCATTACATCTAGAAAGGTAAAAAAGAAGGTGTTCAAAGGTGCAGATAACAATCAAATAAATAAAGAATGCATACATATATATACAGATACATACATATATAGCTACATATAAGAGTGTGTGTGTGTGTCCTGTAGTTTAGCTTATATGTGCAATAAATAGAATAAAAGGACAAACAAAGATCAAGTGTGTTGCCTGAGGTTTCCTGAAGTATGTATACATGCATATGTAAGTTTGAAAGCTAAAACTTAAAGAGTGAATAGATTAAGCATGTGAAATGTTTGGCAGCCCCTTAGGTAATGGTACCTAAAAGATTGCTGGGTTTTGACCCATCCTTCTTTCCAACTTAAGAAAAAACTCAAAAGAGTAAAACTTATACAATAAAACATGTCAGGACTTTGATCCCATCTCGCATCAACCGCATGATAATAAACAGAAAAAGCCTACTGATACATAAACAAAAAATCAACTCTGCTGAATTTTGGTTAACTTTTATTGTTTCATACTTATTGCCCATTGTATATTGAAATTCTAGTGAAGAACCTACTGTCCATATTCAACTTGATAAGAAAATACTACCTGAGTGAAGATCTTGCAATGTGCTGAGCCACAATTCATCCCAAAGAACGGTTACATTTTCTAGCTCTTTGATCATGAGCTGAACATCCTGCACTAACCTTGGACATTGCTTGTTCTGCATAAACAGTATGAATGCTTAGGTTTTAGTGATCCTATACAAGAGCTGGCAATTTGCAATCAAAAAAGTCCACTACCAAAACAGAAGACAGAATGACCAAACAGATTACAGAAAAATACAAATAAACAAAAGGTTAAGTACTTATGTTTGGTTTTATACCTAAAAGGTTAAGTACTTACACATATAGATGATATAAAACATCATAAAACACCTAAAAGGTTAAGTACTTACACATATAGATTATATAAAACATCATAAAACACCTTTCAAGCAAATTATTACTCGTCACAAATATACCCTGATTCCTTACCAAACATGCCAATATATGTTGAAGCTCCTCTGAAGGATCCTCTTCGCTTGTGTTAATATCAACAAGAGTTGGATAAATTATGGACCATGGAGATTGCTCTGCCAGCATTAGCAGGATGCTCTCAAGCTGCTTCCGAACATCTTCTTCAGGATGAGAGCTTAAACGAGCAAATATTTGTGGAGTCACTTCCTTCAAATGGAGATTATAATCAGAACATCATTGGCAAAATGAAACGTTAAAATGGAAAAAAGGGGTCTCACCTGCCATGGCAACAAAGGAACTGTTGAAAGTGCAGGTTCCAATATAGCTTTTAACTCTACTCCATAGTTAAGAAGAATATGCAAAACGTATAGTGTAGCTTTCAAGGTAAAACTAGCATTTTTTTGACCTTTTTCACCAGGAGGGCCCGCCATTTGGCTACCCCAAAGCTTGGAAGATGAATGTGACAGGTAATTTATATAAGCTTCAGCTGCATGCCCAAATAGAGATACCCTTCTTTTTCGCAAAGACCACCAAACATCAACCAATTCATTAAAGAATAATAAGTTAGTCCCTTCAGCACTAATATTTGCAAAAAGAAAGAATTTCTGCAACTGGGAGGTAACAACAGAAGAAAGGCTTTCACAACTAAAACTTTCTGCTCCAGGTTCTCCAGCCGCAGCTTCTAATATTTTCACTACTTGTTCAACCACCGCATTGTCATAGTTTTCATCTTGTGGGACACTGTTTGAATCTTTGGCATTTCTTGCTGTATGAAGAAGCTCTAAAACAGCATCTTTGACTCTTGAGAGCTCTTCTTCAGTAAATTTGAATCTGTTTGGCAGAATTTCTGAACCAAGAATCGGAGAAAAGGAGCAAGAATGAAGGGCAGATTCATTTGGGGTAGGTAGAGTTGCCTTAGCTTGAGCATAACACCAAGAAGCATAAGAAATCCATGACTTCCCCATAGTGGGACATAGCCGTGAAGAGAGCTTAGTAGTTGTACCTACAATTTCTTCAACAATGAGATCCATCCTCAATTGAGAGTCCATAATATGATCACTTGCACTGAGTTCTGATCTTATCTTGAAAATAATATTCTCCAAATTGACGTCCATACGGTCCCTTTTCAACCAATTTGAAAGTTTTAAGCATGCTTTTGCCTTTAAAGCATCATCAGAATCAACAAAAGCAGCAGATGAGGTGGGACCCATGGAAGGACTAATAAACGACCATAGACCTGCATAAGCCTCTTCAAGCCTGTTTTCAGCATCCATCAAGAGAATGCTTTCATACTGCAAACGTGGGAAGACCGATTTATGAAAACTTTCTTCAGAAGACCCTAAATGATACTTGCTCAATGAGTCCCTGAGCTGATTTGCCAATGTTAAGTTTTTCTGTTTTCGAGCTAAATTCAGTAAACTCAGACTGAGATATATAGTCACTGGAGAGGTAGGATGAATGGTTCGATAAACACGAAGAACTTTCATCCATAGCTTACAATCTTGATGAACATGATTGCTTGGGAACTGCAGTTCTTGAATATACGAGCTTAATAACAATGGAAGTTTTACATCTTGGGTACCTGAAATTTTGCAACTTTCTTCAAATGCAGATATGCAATGCAACTGGTTAACATGTTCTGCTGCTTCTGTCAACCCATCAAGGGGCAAAATCGTAAATGTTTCATTCAGCATTAACTTCGCTTTTTGTAGTTCATGTTGCACCTTTTCCATCTTCCCTTCAATATTAAAAAGCATTGCTTGTAAAAGCATCTGCTCACTTCTTTGCAAAGCTACTTTTGGATCTAATGCAAGTTCATTGCTACTTTTAGGTGTCAAATCAAGGCAAGCCCATGCTGACGTGTAATCGCCTTCATCAAAACGAGCTAAAGCACGAATCACATTTAACTCATTTCCTGCCATCGTTAGAGCACCTGAGTAACTTTTACCAGCATGCTTAGCACGAAGCAGTTGCAACTCTGATAGCCAAGACTCGAGAGATTTCCAATCTGAAACTGCACTGTAACTTTCAATTATACGATCTATAGCAAATTGTACACCTTCAGAGCCCATAGAGCCCAATGATTCTTCAGTTTGTAATAAATGCATGAAATGAGCAGCAGCCTTTTCATACTGACCTTGTGATTGATAAACAAGCCCATTAATCCAAGACAACGGTCCAAATCTATTATCATCAATCGTGCTTTGGTTTTCTTCTACAAATAAAGGATAAAACGCACCTGATACCCATTTTTGCAACCCAGCTAAAGCCTCGGGCTCATGATTCTTACACATAGACAAAGTCATATACCGTAGGACCCGCAAGATATCTCCAGAAAACCTAGATTTCATGTTATGAAGGTTTTCTAGGACTTGGGTTCTTGACTTTTCCATCATAGACGAAGCCACTAAGCTTTTGAGTTCTTGCAACCGCAGACTACAATAATGAATTGTAGCATCATGACATTGCAGGGCCATCCCTGCGTTCATCATTGGCTCACATATTCGAGAAAACCATTCTTCACACACTTTTTTATTTGCTCTGAAAAAAATTAAACTCTGACGAGATGGAGATGGTAAAACAGTTGATCCATCATAAGCATTGTACACATTTTTCTTCAGTGACTCAACAAAATCAAGCAATAATCTCAATGGTAACAAGTGGGCATAAGAAGAATTACCTAGAATATTTAAGTTCGCATCATTTTGGTCAGTATTTACCTGTAATACATGTGCTACATCCAAAAGCATTCGCTCCAAAGCAGCAAAAGTTTGGGAGGGCCCACCAAGATTGGTCCGAAGACGTGTAGTTATACAGTATCTAGCTGCTTCATGTATGGCCCACAATGCTCCAGCAAGGAGATTTACTGAACATGCTCTTTCAAGAAGACTTTCCTCTACATTCATGTCCAACCATAAACTTGTTGCATGCAAGTTTATTGTGTCTTCTTGCTGGGCCAAAGCAAAATCCTTTGCATTTCTACAAGTATGAACAAGCCGTTGAATCCAAGAAGAAAGTGGCACCTTCCATCTTTGTGAAATGTAACTTAAAATGGAAACTAACTGCTTTGAGTGAAGCTGTTGTGGCAGTTGCTTCAGGGCAAAAATTTTCTTCCACTGCATGATTGGCCTATACTTGATAACTGATTTATTGTAAGGCATGCCACATATGAGTATTGTGACAGGTAATGCATGGCAAAGCAATTTTAGATATAGTTCTTTGATACCTTCATTTGGATCTCCAAGCCTTTCAAGAATAATTTCAGTTAAAGAACACATATGTAATGGGTCTATAAGTTTTGAGTGCAGGAACATTTCCAATACCGATGCAACCTGACACCTCACCTTTGGTTCCCTATCAGATGCAGCATCAAGAACAGAGAAAACTATCTCACTAAAAAACTGAAGATAGCCATAATCTTTATACTTTGATTTGTCATGCGTATGCTTAACTGTTTCAGAATATGCATGTATCCATTGTAATGCTTCTAGTTTAACTGCCAAAGGAGATGAAATATGGAGAGCTCTTGTAAGTAGGACAGTGTACTTCTTGAGATCACCAACTGAGATGTTTTCATTTTTGTTTTTCCTTATTGAGAACTTGCTAAGAAATTCCACTGTACTTAGCCTATTTAACATCTTGAAAATACTAACTTGCAACTCCACATATGCTTGAATAGGTTGTTCAAAAGGATTCAGATTCTGAATAAGATAATATATCATTTTCTCTGATCTATTAACATATAAAGAATCAATTTCTGCTTTGCCTATCAAAGTATTACCACCACCCAAAGAAACACAACTCAAGAGAACTTTCATATCAAACTTAAAGAGCGCAAACAGCTCGGTTTTAGAAATTGTTTTAGGGTCAAACTGGTTTACATTTCCAATCATGCTCTTTAACATGTTTAGCTCCTCAAGTAACAAAGTTATTGCAGATTCAACAACATCAGTGTTTCCATGCTGAAGTAAGAAGACATAAGTGGCAGCAGAACTTGAGGTCACCAAGTGATTTGGATGCAAACGAAGCTGAGATACAGGGGAATCAAACTGCAATAGTTTATGTACAGATGAAGACAGTAGACCAAGCTTTTGAAGTGATAATAACTGAAGATTGGTCTTGAGAACTCCATGAACCTGAAAAGAAGTAAGTTTCTCGGTGTTTAAAGTTTTAGTGGCTTTCTTCATATCCAAGCTTTGAAACAGAATATCAACTGCAAAACTGTAGAAAGGTGAAAACCTCTCACTCAAAATTTCAGCCAAAAGAGTTAAACATTTCCAGGAATCGACAATCCATTTTGACCAACCGTATTTCTTTCCAACCATTGACAAACATCCTAATAATTGAGGAAGCATTTTGCTAAGGGGGTCTTTAATTTCTTCGAGTAAATTTATCTCTAGCAACCCAGAAGCTGTAGACTGCAAAACTGTAGAAAAACAAGATAATAACACAAGCAATCTTTGGCGCTGTTGTGGGGTCCCCAGGCTTCCATCCTGAAGCAGTACATCCATGTCACCCAAAAACTTTGAAAGCAATCCCAACGAGAACTGTAAATTATTGACCCAGTGTTTTTGAAATTGCAAAAAACTATTCATAATAACACTCCTGTCAGCATCAGCAAGATCGGGTATCATTGCCCACCCAAGAAGCAAATCAACTATGTCAACAAAATGGGCCTGAAAACAGGCGAAGAACTTCAAAGAAATTAAAGTCAAAATGGTCAAAATCCGGTGTAGTAAGCTTAGTGAGGTTCTCTCATCTTCTAGAAGCTCTTGGCATGCTTTAAGAACCGGTAATGCATATCTCTCAGTAGCTGCAATATCTCCAACATTGAGGAACTCATGGAGAGCTTCTGCTGCATACTCCACTGTCCCATTACCAGCATTCACATTGCTAAACAATGGCAATGCCCAACTAATAAATCTATCAACCAAATTTCCAAGTATAACATGGTTCTGCCTTCCATTAGGGAGTGAACATAAGACAGCACACAAGGCACCATAGGCTGTGGCTGCAGCTTGGCGCACTGAATATGATCTGCTTAAAGTAAGCAGAAAATTATAAATATGATCAAAAATTAAGAAATATAATCTGAATCTTTCACGTAACGTTTCAACAAAGATAGAAACTCAATAGGACAAAAAAAACAAATCAAAATTATCCAAGGTGAAAATCAGATCTGCAGCATCTGTTAAGTATCTTCAAAAAAATCAATCACTATACATAAGGTGATTGCAGAAGAAACGTATGCAATACTAAATTAATGGAATTGAGAGGGAAACACATTTAATATAACTCATAAGCTTGGGAATGAGCTTCAACAACATGTATGATACAATCCACCTGAATTAGAAAAATTGTTAGCAATTAGGGATGAAAAGGTAGGGAGCGAGCCAGGCTTAGTTATCCATTTGATGAGATTCATGCTAAACTTCTTGCACCACTATAGCAAAGTGCAAATAGTTGGCTATATGCCGAAAGTAAAGACTCTAAATTTAAGTGTTAGGTTATAAGAAATAACATTATTTAACAAACTTCTATGTAGCTTTGGCTGTAAAGTGAAACTTATCAGTCAATTCAAGGTGAAGACAAATTCTTTTCTAAAAGGCATAAGAAGATGGCCAGAAAGTCTCAATTTGTTAAAGAAGTATCTAATAGACATGATATATGCCCTTAGTGTAGACCCTAGTCTTATCAGCATGTTTAAATTAGATCTAACCCCCATCAAAGACCAAAAAATCAACTTCATTGGTGGCATAATGTGCATGATTATGCTCCAATTTAAGAAGGAAAATTGGAAGATATGCTAATGATTTATGACTATTATTTAGGCATGATTTTAAACTGCTAACTATTCTTCCATGATTTATATCATATAATCAGGATTTCCATTCCACGAGATATTAAGATTACAACCCTAACTATCTCAGCTTCATTTGAAGTTAGGTCCTTTTTGCCCTCTTAACATCTCGATTCGAACATGTATGATTAAATATTTCCCAACATAAAAGAATCTACATGTTGTAGAGGATAATTTGCCCTTACAACACAAAGGTGGCTCCAAAAAACAACTCATGTCAGATATCGTGATCTGAATAGTTAGGTCCACCCAAGATCTATAATTCACCCGTTCAGATAAAGGTTTAGCTAGACATAGGTGAGCAATTTACACATTTTATCTTGTATTTGTATTGAACATGCATATAACCAAAGAGAGAGGAATCCTAGAAAACTAGAAGATGTTGTGAGGGATAAGTGCAATCTATTAATGGCTTGATGCCAGTCTGTTAAATGGAAAATTTTTATATATTGCATATTTGCAGCTTATTTGCAGGCAACTAAATCCATAGCACACACCCACACACACACACATATATATATGGTTGTTTAATATATACATTCTACTATGTATGTAAGGGTGTTGAGTGGGTGGCTGGGTGCATGCTAAGGTTTAGTGTAAGTGATCTATAAATGTGCAAACTGCCTGCCACATATTTACATGCCTTAACTAAGGTGCACAAGCTCCATATTAAACAGTCATGGCCATATTTTCTCTGCACTCTTACAAAATTGTGCACGTTACAAAATTGATTTATAAATGTGCAAACTCTGTGCCACGTATTTACATGACTTAAGTACTTAACTAGGGATCAAGCTCCGTATTAAACACTCACGGGCATGTTTTCTCTACCATCTTACAAAATTGCGCACCTCACAAACTTCTAGCTCCAAGTTCCACTCTTAACACATTAATCACTAGATGAAGTTCAAAGAAAATCATTCACCGCAAAATCAGTCTCTATTCACCAGAATCCAAAACAACAAAAATAATTAAATATATTCATTTATGCTACTAGACAACTGGTTGCAGGATAAAGCAGAGAACACAGTGTTTTCGTTGGAATAAATTATAAACATTTTTGTTAAACCATCAATTTCGTGAAGTCACAACTCACAAGAACCAACATTATATTAATGCTCTAGAACTAGATATCAATCATGGTTTTGCTAAACATTATGCCTTTTGAGATACCTCACACAGTCACACCAAGCAATTAGGTATAGCATGATACACAATCGACAGTTGCACACCAATAATAACTGCTGTTCACCGCATACAAATCCAATCATCAACCACAAACAACAGATTCAAGAGTAAATAAACGCGAGTATGAAGTAACAGTTACTTGTCTGCAATGAGTTGCGAAAACCCCTGGGCGAGAAAAGAAGCAGAGTGAGTGACGAGGAGCGAGTTGTGAGGGTAAACAATGGCACGGTGAAGTGAATTGATGGCCGCTAATCGAGAAGTATCGTCTTCTCCACCTTCAGATCGATTGTTGTTAGGTTTCGATGAAGATGAAGATGAAGGATCTTTGTCTTTGGGTAGAGCGACGGAGAGTAGAGCACCCAACTGTTGCTGTTGATGATGAAGACCTTGCATATTCATGGCTACTTTCGATTTCGATTTCAATTTCAATTTCAATTTGCATCTCTTCGATTGATTCTCTGGTTTGGTGTAAGAATGATGAAGTAAGAACTCAACGCTGAAGAATAGCAGGGTGAAGTTTCAGAGGTGGTGATATTTGCCCCATGTGTTTTCCTTTTTTGCAGGTTCTTCTAGCAACAACTTATTATAAACCCTATGATTATTATTTTTTTATTTTTATTAATTTTGATGAGTTTGGAATTTTATAAAACGTTTTTTTAATCACACTCTACTTTACTAATTAAGTTTTGACAACAAACACATCAATCAAATATGAGTTAAACATAAAAATTAATTAGCATTTAATATTTCAAGGTAATGTGTTGCATGTGATTTTCCGTGAAAATCCCATGTTAAATAACTAATTTAATGTAAAAAATTAAAACATTTGTTACAAAATTCACTTTACTTAATTCATTAATCAACTTATTATTATCATTATTAGTTTTGTATTTAAATTAAAAATTTTAGAGTAAATTACTACTTTGGCCCCTGGGATTAGGGCCATTTAACCCTATTAGCCCAAAAAAAAGAATCTTTTGACATATCAGACCTTGATGTTGCATCTTATAACAGTTTGCCCCTAACCACTAACTCTGTTAGTTTTGTCAGTTAAGTGCAATGGTATTTTGGTCTTTCTTACTCCAGGGGCTGTTTTGAAAGTTAAAAAGTTTTTTTTTTAACATTGAAGGGCTATTTATGTAATTATTAAAATGAATAAAAACCAACTTCAAGTTAAATAAGTTTTTAATTATATATTTTAAAAATATACAATTAAAAATGTGTTTTTTTATAAAAAGATACGGCTTTTTAAATCTTTTATTTTTTTCTTTACGTCTTCTCTAGAATCATTAGTTTTTCAAAAAGAAAACAATTAAAAATCTTTCAACCATTTTAACGTATTTTATTTCATTATACAATACAACTTAGAAAATTTATTATTATTTTGGTTTTCTATCGTTTTTATAAAATTATTTTTCAAAATCATTCGTTAAAAATCTTACAAAATTATACAATACAAGTTATAATATATTTAAAACTTTGATCCTTTTAAAACATTTCATTGAATTATACAATCGTTCTTAACTTCGTTCTTCTTTAGAACAATTCATTGCTTAACTTCTTTTCTTAAAGATTTCATTTTTTTTAAACGTATATTTTAAATTGTTCTTTTTTAAAAGCACTCCTTTGCTTAAAATTGTTCGTTTTTCAATTACCACGTATTTCTAAAATCATTCATTTTTAAAAAAAAAATTTTTGCTAACGACTATAATATATATTTGAAACAACTATATTTCTAATGGTTATTTTTGTAACGGCTATGTTTCTAAGTTGTCTAAATTCTTAACTTTTTTATCAAGTTAGAATTTATATCTTGTACTCTATAATAAAATAAAATATTTAAAAATGACGAACAATGTGAAAAAAGGTTAAAAAACGAATGAGTTTGGAAAACACGTTTATAAAAAAAATCTTTAAATAAGACATATTTATTTTTATATTTATAAATACGTTTTAACAAATAATAATCAAAAAATAATAATAAAAACAAAAATCACAAAAAGAATATTTTAAAAAAGACAAACGATATAAAAAAAGTTTGAAAAACGAATGATTTTGGAAAGTCGTTTATAAAAATTCAAAAGCTTTAATTAAGACATAATTATTTTTATATTTATGACGTGTTTTATTAGATAATAAACATAAGAATAACGAAAAAAAATACCAAAATAAAAAAAATTCTAATTTGTATTGAAGCGAAAGATTTAAACTTTTTTTTGAAAAACAAATAGAATTTCGTTTATAAAAAAAAGCTTTATAAAGGATGTATTTGTATTTATATTTACATGATGATTAATTAAATGATAACTATTAAAATAAAAAAGAATACTCAAATAACAAAAAAAATACAAAGTACAAATAATAAATTTACAAAAATGATATTAAAAATATTTTAATATATACAAATAAAAAGATCATAAATAATAGAAAAAAAATATGGTGGGGTTGTTTTTGTAAATTTGAATAATTACATAAGTAATCACTTTGTAATTTACACAAATAACCCTTGAGATGTAAATAGACAAAAATATTCTTAGACTTAACAGAATAAACTAACAAAGTTAGTATTAGGGGCCAAAATTATTATAACATGCAAACCCAAGGTCTAATATGTCAAAAGATTTCTTTTTGGGCTAATAGGGTTAAATGACCCTAACCCCAGGGGCCAACATAGTAATTTACTCAAAATTTTAATATTACTAATTATCAACTTATTGATGTATTAAATATTGTATTATGTGCATAAAAGGTTATACATATTTTTCTTTTCCTTTTAGTTTTTTTCTTCTTTAACTCATATATTTTACAGTTTATCCCCTACATTTTTCGTTATTAACTTTAATTTCCAATGTTTTCAAGTTTTTACAAACATTTTGATTTATGGTCTAAATTTTGAGAGTTACACGCCGTCTACGCGAGTGATACAACATTGTTACGTTTTTTTCCCATTTAACATCCCCGTTGTAATGTGCGAGTCCTAGATCGACTTAGTTATTGGTTTTAATGTTTTAGGTTTTACGTGTGTGGTTTAACGTTTTATGTCTACTTTGTGTTTGGTTTTATTCTTTCGATGTTGATGATCGCTGATGGTGGCGTGACATTAGTGCTACTTAGTATGATTTTACGCCCCTGCCGCAATGCGGGAGGCTTAATACTATTATAATATAAATTAAATAAATATTAGTTTAAATCAACCAACATTAACATGGACTCTCGCAAAAAAAGTTTTGTTGCCTCAAAAGAGGCTCTTGTCAGGAATTTAATTTGTATAAGTTAGATAATTTTAATTTTAATTTGTATATTTATAATCGATTAATATTAGTTTAAAATAGATAAATTTGATAAGCTTATCATTGGAATCTTTGTGTAACTTTAATTTGTAATAATTCTATTTCACCTTTTTGTTACTTAACATCTGGTTAATTTAAGAGATTGGCGCTCTAAGAAAAATAAACATCAACTTTATTGTATTTTAGAGAAAAATATATATGTTTTTCTAAACAAGACGTAAAGACTCAAAGAGATATAATGTAATTTATTGTATTTACATTTTGAAAAATAAAGTAAGAACTTAAATTACAAACACATACCGAGTAATATAAAGTTTAATAAGGTTCGTACTATAAACTACGAAGTACAACCGCATCAAGTTGATCATGCAGTGTAGTGCTATGTTTAAAACCTGTTTTTATACACGAATTTCCACATTAGACATGATTTCATTAGTCGAGCACAGCTTGAGAACACACAAATTCATAATCTTCAATTTTTAGTTATTAACCCAGCTATATCCTAGATATAAAAATAGACAGTAATGTTATGCCTACCAAAAAAACGTGACCAAAAATCCAACACCAATGGACATTAAATTGCCCATCTATTTCCTGCACTTGCCATTACCTCGGTGGATTTGGTGACGATCCACAACATTACACTCATAAGAACATAAGATTCCTAATATATAGATGAACTAACCAAAAAAAATTAATCAATCGACAAAACACCACAGGGTATGCAATATCACAAACATCAACGCAACAAGTTTGAATCACTTAAAGTTAAAGCATACACAAAGGAACTGCATATGAAATCAAAATAGGTATACAAAATTTGTTTTTCATAAGGCGAATATACCTGATCCTTAACATTGAGATTAATATTTGATGTGCGCCAATTGGTCCATACACTTATTAGCTTTTCATAGAGCTGTATGCATGCAAAACAAAATCAGATCAATAATACATTAGATTTTAATCATTTTATCATTATATGAGTTTTTGCCCAAAAGCATACAATGATTAATAAGGAATAAAAAATCAGATCTATAACTGATTCAAACCGCTGATGCCACCAAAACTTCTTATGACTTGGCAACTCGATCGGAGTCCACGACGTACTCTTACTTCATCGCCGGTAACCGACATGTTATGAAATCAGAAATGGGAAGAGAAATGGTAAAACATGCTTCTCTCTCTGCACGTGGATATCAAAGAAAAAGACACGCAACATCTCCCAATTACTGACACGTTGTCTGAACAACACATCGCATTAAAACTTGTACAACAACGTTTAACCACTTGTACAATACTGTAGCTAACATTCACTTTTTATATATAGAGAGAGTAATAAGAGAAAAATAACATATTATTAGAATTAATTATAATAATAGTATAATATTTTAACTGAAAAAGTAATTGTTACGTTGATTGGGGGTGGACGTCCACGCTGAAAAAGAGTCGCATGTAGGCAGATGCATGTATTTTACAGGCGGACGCTTATGTTTTATAGGGGGTGCCTTTGTTTGAATTAACAGTTTGTTTTAATCGTCACGTGTCTTTTCCGAATTAGTTGTAATTAAAGAGAGATGAACCCACTGTTGTTTACCAGATAGAGAAGGATCCATCTGTGTTTAAAATACATATTGTGAAAAAAAATGTATTGAGATGATAAAATGTTACGTTTAACCGACAAAAGTAACACTTTGAGATTTTCATAGACACAATACACCTTCTGATCATTCTTTTTATTCACATCAACAACAAATTAGCCCTTCTAATTCTAATGCTTATACTTGTACATCAATGTTTAGACCTTTTTCTTTCAAAAACTTTTATCTCATGACATATCGTCTTATTAATGAATTATTCTGTAATTAAATATAAATTGTATAGATAATCTATGAGTCACCGTAGAATTATCATGTATCTTTATAGATAATACTACATCCAAAAATTAGAATGTTACACCAACTGATAAATCTTTGTACATGGCCTCATTATTCATACGTGGAAATTTTAGACACAAGTCATGTATGAGTTTCATGGCAAATGAATGGACTACCAAGATTCTTTAGATACAGAAGCTCAACATGTGTGTAAATCCATTGATTCACATGTATTTTCTTCCGACAAAACCTATGTTGGACTTTCTTATGTATTGGTTACTCGAAAACATAATTTTTCGTATACAACGAACTACACCAAGATTTACCCCCTTGCATTCAAGGCACATATAAGTGATATCATGTTTACGGGGCTTAATTACGCATTCACTAATCAATTTGAGCGTACTAAAGCCTAAGCCAATCTATCTGACATCAAATAATTTGTCTTCGCCCCTATTACGTATGTTGCAAAAGTATGTTGTCATTTGTTTCATTGATCTAATAACCACGAGAATGACAATGATTAGCTTATTAGTTGTATCTTAGTACATCAATCTATATCATTTCACTATGGTAATTCGACGGCGGATGCCTTCATCCACTCACAAAACGTCTGTCTTATGATACTAGGTTAGTCCCCGTGTAATACACGGATTGAATAAATAAAATATTAAATAATTATTAATAAAAATGTATGCATTATAAAATAATGCTTGAAGATAAAATATGATTATAATTACGTATAAATAGCTACTTGAAGTATATAAAAAATAATGTATTTTTCTTAAACTTTTGTTTTATAAATAAATTATGATTTTTAAATATATTGTTTTAAAAAATGATTATTTAAATTTTTTTTTGTATTCTATATTTTATAAAAATTTTGTTTTTAAAAAGCGTGTTTTTAATAAACAATAGGTTTTTAATTTATTAAATTATATATTTTTTAATTTGAAAATGGTATGAGCAATATTATTAGTATTCAATATTACTATTAATAATATAGAGAAATGAGAAAGTAAGTATAATGAAGTTTACAATTGTTTCACGCTTATTTTAGTTTTTTTATAGATAGATAGATAGGCTAAAAACTCACTAAATATATGAATTAAATCTTAATGTAAATGTATAATAAACATGAATAGTTACAGTATAATATTTTAATGTAAAATATAACTAAAATTATATATACGTAATAGTTCAAGAAATAAATCAATTATACCATTTTTTAACTCTCTTATGTAAGTAGTTTTATTTTTAAACATTCGTTTTAAGATTTTTTATAAAAAAATGATTTTTTTATAAAATTCTTGTCTTTTAAAAAATATAGTGTGTAATTATCCTGGTTGTTTTAATAAGGTTGTTTCAAAATATTTTACCTGTTTATAATTTTTCTTAAAACAAAACGATTTAAAAATAATTTGTTAATGTGACATCTCATATTTTCGTTAAATTAAAAGTAAACTTTGTTAGGTTTTTAAAAGGACCTTTTATGTCAATTTTGAAACTTTATGGAATTAATATGCTTAATAATAAATTTGGTGATTAACAAATTAATATAATAGTAATAACATTATAAGTGTTATGATGTTGTTTATTATTATAAAATTTAAGGTGTTGATAATCTTAAATAAAATAATAACTAAAATTATTATTATAATAAAGATATTAATAATAATAATAATACTAATAATGATACTAATGTTACTAACTAAAATAATAGTCATAACATTAATAATAATATTAACTTATAACATTATTAATCTTTGAAAAATGTTAAAACTTAAAGTTAATTAAGTTCAGGGGTTGTTTTGTCATTTTTATAAACTTTAAAAGTAAACTATTTACATAAAATAAAAAACAACCCAAACTGTAGGGACTATTTATGTAATTAATCAAAACTCTTCTTCTTTCTTTTCTATACCTTGACCAACGTGTGTATGACTCTTAATGACATTGGGAATCTAAAACGAATGGTCTTCAAAACTTTAAACCGTTACTTATGGTTCCCAAGTCTTCTCAAGGATGTGTCCTATAACTAAGAACATGCAAAGCTATAGGTGGAATTCCTACATCTCGAGATACTTTGTCTAGGCAAAGTGTAAATGGTAAATTGACTCGATCATTGAATCCATTTACTTGACTCGAAACCTTTGAGATGAGTGATCACTTATAAGTACGCGTGTCTTCAATAAGGCTATGGTTGACCACATATCTTGAGAAGTCCATGTATTTCTTTCGATTGTGAATCGAATGTTCACATCTCATTGTGGTGTTGAATAATTTCCTGCTCTTGATTTCGTCTTTCCGATTGAAACCATTCAAGATTTGAACACCATCAAAACAAATTCTGCTATCTCGAACTTTGATCTTAAGCTTGTAAGCATGATTTTTCCTTTTGTTACATTGATGTAACTTGAAATTTTCCGAATTTCTAATTGATATTATTTTTCCTTTCGTCGTTAAGCCAAACTCCGTACCGTCTGCACCGTGAGAGATGCAAGTGTTTGCAAGTCAACCTATGACTAAGAACACCCGTATCTCCTAAATGATTCTAACTCATCAAAACAGGGGTGATTCCCTTACTTTGATGATTCTATTCGTTTCGATAAATGGTTTCCAATCGCGTGTATTATGAAATTTCATCCTTTGGATTGGGGTGATTACCTTATCTTGAGGATTGACTTCAATTATTTTCTTTGGAATGACATTTCACAAATGACATGATCTCACCAAAATAGGATTGAAACCCGTACTTTGGTGACAAATGTCAATTTTCGATTGTTTTCTTGTTATTATGAAATTCAATCATCAAGATAGGCGTGAATTCCATACCTTGATGACAATATCATCTGTATGAATCGTATTTGTTTAAATGAGACGACTTCATCAAAGTAGGAGTGAATTCTGGATTTTGATGAAGAAGTTCATCTTGTTATATTTTGTTTTTGTAAAACTTCACCGTTAAGATAGGAGTGATTTCCCTTACCTTAATGGTGAGTTACCTTGTCTTATTTCTGTGGATCCTCAACAAGGAGTTGGGATCGAACTTTTTGATTGGTAAGTTAGTGGTCATACCTTGGTCATACACCACCAAGTTAGGAGTGAAAACCGCACCTTGATGACTATTCTCATTTCTTGATCTCCAACTTACCAAGATTTTAATCAAGTGACAAGAAACATGTAGTAACTTGAAGGGTGAACCAATGTCAGTGTTTGGACCTATCAAGCCAAAGCATGGTTTCTGAACTTGAAAGAAGACCCGATCACTCTAGGTTAATTTTGATTCCGAGCTTGGAGCATTTAAATTGATTTCTTTCCCTTTATCCATATGTTTTGATTTGATCTAGCTATATCGAACCATTTATTCCCTACTTATCAACTTTCATTTTGAGATATCATCAACACATGATTGTGTGATGGTAGTCTCCTTAAACAATCTTTCTACTGAATAAAGACATTATCAACTTGTGGTTATGTCTTTCTAGACATACGAATGATCTCAACTGTACTCACGGGTTGATGAACTGCGTATGCAACCTATACTTGGAAATTTGCTACCTTGCAAAATATAAGTACATTTCCTATTGTTCGCGTCATTTCTTTAATCGTCTTTAAACATTAACCATTGAAAATCATTAAAACACTATCTTGATTTCGACTAACGAGACTCGATATTACTTACATTGTGACGTGGAGGTTCATAAACCTTCGTAACTTGTAGTCATGGGTTTGGCATAAAAGAAAAGACATAACTTGGTATGAGTCCAATTGTCTTACTTTCATATATGACAAAGCCTAACATTCGTGTTCCTATGAATCTCCTGTTTAACTTTTCATCACTAAGTGTCTCTTGTCTTAGATGTCATGATCGACAACTGGTGCATTGTGGATCGATTAACTAATCTCATATTGACTCATGTGAGATAATGGGTCGATAAATTTACTTGTATCTAACTCAAGAATTCGTATACCGTGGTATGGCGTTAAAACATCGATCGTTATTTTGAATGAACGATTCATTTTCTGTTTTTAATAATGTTCCCAACCATCATCGTGAACTTATTTCAAGATCTTCGCATATCGTATTATTCTTAGACCGATGATTGGTCAAAGGAGAGATATATATTCACAAGATATGCGTTAAGACCGTTTCATATAGTGACGTTTGGGATTCTTAAACCCTGACGGCCAACCTTTCTTATCATTGTTGGTCCTTTATTGATTTCTAGACATCAATTTGCTACGAAATTACATTCTAGAAGTTGTGAATTATGAATCTAAGGTACCACGGTAGCTTGTTATCGTTTTTCAATGTTTTATCTCAAAACGTTTCGCGTTCGTTATGTTAAGAATCTTGTAAGGTTACATAAAGTGAAGCGTTCCACCTGTAATCAAACGTCAAACACTGTTCGTTGAACACTCACCTTTCATTACAATTCCTTTGTTCATTTAAGTTCATTTTTAATTTCGGGACGAAATTCTTTTAAGTTGGGGAGACTGTGACATCTCATATTTTCGTTAAATTAAAAGTAAACTTTGTTAAGTTTTTAAAAGGACCTTTTATGTCAATTTTGAAACTTTATGGAATTAATATGCTTAATAATAAATTTGGTGATTAACAAATTAATATAATAGTAATAACATTATAAGTGTTATGATGTTGTTTATTATTATAAAATTTAAGGTGTTGATAATCTTAAATAAAATAATAACTAAAATTATTATTATAATAAAGATATTAATAATAATAATAATACTAATAATGATACTAATGTTACTAACTAAAATAATAGTCATAACATTAATAATAATATTAACTTATAACATTATTAATCTTTGAAAAATGTTAAAACTTAAAGTTAATTAAGTTCAGGGGTTGTTTTGTCATTTTTATAAACTTTAAAAGTAAACTATTTACATAAAATAAAAAACAACCCAAACTGCAGGGACTATTTATGTAATTAATCAAAACTCTTCTTCTTTCTTTTCACGCAATTCCGGTGGAACTCTCCGGCCACCGCCGGCGACTTCTCCGGCGACGTTTAAACCTCCAAAACAGTCGATTTCAATGCCAATTAACCACACTAATGTTTTCGGTTGTGTTATTCGGATTTAATACCCATTTTAATTCGTTTAAAGAACTCGTTTAAGGTGCTAACCGAAACTGAAATATCAAACATAAAATCAAAACTGTTTCAAGTCGATCATCGGCTCCATTAATCAAATTAATTGATAAGAACGTTTCTTTTGGGGTTTCGAACATGAGCATAACAGTTATCGCTGTTAACATCAAGTAATTATACACCAACTATACTCGTAAAACCCGAAGCAAGATCACAACTCGAACCATCCTTTCTGATCAAATTAAACCGAAATTAAGAGAGGGCTTTGCATCAAAATCATTGTTCGAAGCTATCCACGAAGCTAATTTGATATCCATAAACAATTGCACACGAATTGGGTCCAGCTTTCGTTGCGGCTTGTTCCTTATCATTCTGAACATTCCAAGCTTCGACACCGGGTAATTAAAAATCTTCACATACTCGAAATCATGTGGGAAACAAAAGCCCTATGATTCGGATCATTATCAATATCGAATTGATCCTCAATTTTGGTGTGGATCAAACTAGGGTTCATAGGGAATTTGGGGATTTCCTTTGTTTATGTTTTTAAACTTTTAAAACCAATTTATCTCGCGGCTGAGGCCTCTGGTTCAATGGTTAAGGTGTTGTGCTTTGGACATGAGGTCCCGGGTTCGAACCCGGGGACCTACATGTATTTTTTTTTGGCTTTTAAGCCTATACAAATTATATAAAAATTTTCTAAAAATTCTAAAAATCTATTTTATAAATTCTAGTTATTTTAAAGGCTAACTAATTATTTTCTGGAAATTTATTTTTATATAATAACCTAATATGTTATTTCATCTTGTTAAAACAAAGAATATAATTAGTTAAATATCTTGTTAAATAGAATTAAAATATTGTTTATCTTGTGAAATCATTACATGTTCAAACATACAATTGGATATTTTGTTTGGTTTTGGTTTATTTTAAATAATAAAACATTGATCCAAATGCTTTCTTTAAATAAAAAAGAGTTTAATTATTTTTCTATGATCATTTAACCTTTATATATTTAATGGCTTCTTTTAAAATAGTTGAATAATTATTTACATAAATATGGACTTGACGCAATAATTTAAAAATCATTGAAGATACAAATGGGCACAATAGTATTTATATTCTTTAAAGGTTTACTTTTATAATTGTGATAATGATATATTATCCTTAGGAAACTATAAAGAATTAATTATATAATGAACTCCAACTTTGTTATGTTTAAATTCATTTCTAAAATATATACATATATAATTCTTCTAATGAATTAAAAATGTAAATAATTACTTTGTAAATTGTTACTTATCAAAAACCCCTCAAAACTATTGAAACCCTAATCATTATTCGAACGTTAATCATATTATTAATCTTCATCTTGTAATACATATTTAGGTGCCTTGTAATGAATACTTGGGATTACTTTGGATCATCCTTTAATCGTTATTTATCATCTTGTAATGCTTATATCAATGTGAGTATTTCATACCCCTTTTTCTTATTTTCACACTTTGGGGTGAAACATGTTAACCTATATTATTGCACTTGTAAACTTCTTTGAGACTTGTAAACCTATGGCAATTCATCTTGTAAAGTCGTGGTTAGTTGAACTTTTGTGGTTACCATGTTATGGCGTTATATGTACAATCATTAACTATTGCTAGCCCAGCGAAGTCATAGATCTATGGGTAAGACAAGCCTGCTTGGTTGATCCAAGTACACTTAGCTGATCGTATATACTTTTAACGTTTGAGACTTGTAAAACTTTGTCGAGGTTTGATTGTTGCATTGTTCATAACATCCCTAATCACTTTATTCACTAACTTATGACTTGAATTGCCATCTTTTATATACTTATGTATTGAAAACTATGGTATGCTCACCAACATTTTTATGTTGACCTTTTATTTTTAACATGTTTCAGGAAACGCCCAAGTTTGATTTCTACACTTTGAAGCTTGCACATCTAGGAATGGACCTAGATTAATAAATAAACTAGAATGATTTGTTACATTCTATGTAATGCTTTTATTTCCTTTGAGACTTATATTTGTAACGTGACAAATGGAACTTATGTTTAAACTATATTTGGTTTATTAATAGCGTTATGTGGCTATGAACGATCTTAACTCTCACTCCTCGACGTTTCCGCCGTCAAGGTTGGGGTGTGACAGTTAAAAAATATTTTGTGTTTTAGAAAATTTCATATTGTATAAAATTTTAGTTTTTGTTATTTAGATTTTGAGTAAAATATGTGATTTCAAATTTGTTTCATAAACTCTATTAAAAAAAAATAGTCTGATTTAAAAAAAATTAGATAAGAGAGAGGAACATATCAATTAATAAAATTAATTTTTAATAAGATAGAAAAATTTATATGAATATTTAAATTACTATAATACCCTCTTATGCTCTCTCTATTCTATGTTATCGTTTCGTGGGGTCACAAACTCCCTATTGCATATGTTCCAATGAACTATTAACTAAAAGATTATAGGGAAAAGAAATGCAAAAGCCTGCATTCTTACATTAATGTTTTAATGTGATATAAACCACTTGAGTTGGTAGTATAGTAATAACTTAAAGACCATCTGAATAAAACTAAAGTTTAAATTCTGACATGAGCAAATTGAACACTAGTACAGTTTAAAATACGAGTAAATGAGTGTATGATTTACATATCTTAGCTAAAATAATATAACAGTGAACTGGACACCTTATCGGTCAGTTGGTGGAATCGGTTCAACAGAATTAAAGCGCTATAAAATTCTAATTATTTTAATAAATATATGTAAAAAATACTGAAAAATTAAAAATACATATAAAAACCGGTTCAACCAGTCCGACCACCAGTTCAACATCAATACAATTTTAAGCATCGGACCAAACCGGATAGTCAGTTCCCGGTCCAACGGTCGGACCGACCAGTCCTGGTTTTCAAAACAATGTAAAAGTTCTAAATATTTTTTAATCCTCACATGACCGACCCATGGGAGGGTCACAATAACGTGTGGTCTGATAAAGTCCATTTCTTTCATAAATTGAAGTCTGTAACCACCCTGCAAAACCCTAGCTTTTACAATCGATTGATTTCAATCTCCGGTGAAACCAAAAACTCCGACGATGTCGTACGACGACGTCGAGATCGAAGACATGGAGTGGAACGAGGAGCTCAAAGCGTTCACATACCCTTGCCCTTGTGGAGACCTCTTTCAGATCACAAAAGATGAACTGAAGATCGGTGAAGAGATCGCTCGGTGCCCTAGCTGCTCCCTTTACATCACCGTTGTATACAACATCGAAGATTTCACCGATCAGAAGTCGAAGACGAATGTCGAACCGCCGAAACAACAACCTGTAGCTGTCGCTTGAAGAACATTCAGGTCGTTAGTTTTTGTGTTATCGATTAGAGGTGTCTGCAGAGTTGCTGTAGATTAGATTGTTATTTGTTGGTGTGATTGATTTTGGAGTTTGTTGTTTGATCGCACCGATTGATTGAATTTGAGTTTGAGTAAACATACGTTATTCTGGTTCTATGTGTTGTTCTGATTATGTTTGATGACTGAATGTTCAAGTATGATTTGGGGACAGTAGTAAACTGTGTTTTTGATTTTTGAATAACTGGCTTTATTAGATTATGAACTTGTTTATGATGAAGCTTCACATAGGGTTATTTAAAGAAACACCATTACGGATTCACTTTACTATAAGAGGTTCGAGTTAGCTTTTGGGATCGTGTGTTGTTAAGCACTTGATTTTCCTGTAGCAAAGGCCTCATGTTCGCATTCTTCTTCAACTGTTTCCTGTCATAGTCTCTTGAAAGCATGCCAAACGCAAGCTGTGATTTACTTCTTGTTAGCTTAGCAGGTATAGCCGGTTCTAGTGAGTTTTGCAGTAACGTATTCTCATGGGAAAAAAAGGTTATAAGCTGCATTTTAAAAGTATTTGCCACTGGCTATTGTTTTTCTTGTTTACTCATTTCAACTTGTTGAACACAGAGGTCGCTTCATTTGATGTTGGCGGGAGCATTAATCAGTTACATTGGCGCTCAAGAGCTTCCATGTTTGCAACAGCTCTTGTATCGCTTTGCATCCTCCATGGTTACTCGTACAGGTTTAGCTCCATTCCACATGAAATTTGTGTTGCATTTGGCAAACAATTTTGAAATAAGCTCATGCCAAAGCATAGGATTTTACATCTTTTTTACCTTTACTTGACGTCTATAACTTACACAGTAATGTTTTATGTCTATCCTTAATGAATCAAACATTCAGATGATTGTCATTTCCCTTTTATCGACTCTTTGCCACACCCTAGCATCATGTCATTTCGTTGCTAGTATTAACACGTAACAATTCAAAAGATAAACGCGTATCAAAAACTATATCTAAGCACTAGATTATCTCCATGAACTATTCATCATAAATGAAAATTATTTCCATGAATGAGATATTATTTCCACATAGAGGGACTTGCTCTTGGAGTTGCAAAACAAACAAAGTAACTAACGCACCCAGCGAAAGTTTCACTCGTAGATTAGAGTGTGGGGATAATGCAACGCATCCATTGCTGCCTGTGTTCAAAATAAAAGATGATGGATTCTGCATATACCCAACTCAAGCATAGCCCTCATTATCTATCATTTAAGCCAGGGGGAAATCATGCATTGAAGAGATGGTCAAGGAGAGAGCCATGGAAATGTAATGACTGACGTGCCAAATACCTCATTCGATTATTCACCCAATTGGAAATCGTCGAGATCTCTTCCACGCTTCGCTGCATTATAGTACCTAACCTGGCCTATGATGAGGTTCTTGGACATGACTGCCTCCATGTTTTTCCTCTTGACTCTCTTTCGGCAGTGTTAAGACTGTTAGTCTGCACCCTGCGGCTATCAGGTAGTGGCATTACATGTTCTGGAAGAAGGCTTTCAGGAACTTTGAGTAAGTTTAATTGTTTGATGACATTTCATTGGTGTAGGCAACATAACAGAATGGTAGTTGAGACAACCTATGCTTGACTTTTAAATCGATAAGTTACTTGCTGCTGAAATAGAAACCGTATTATGTAACATTTTAGATGCTGAACTGAGAATGCAGTACCAAGCTTTAGGTCACTGGTTAATTCTTTTTGCTGTTGACCATTTGTTAATCAACATTGTTACATAACTAGATACATGATAGAACTTTATGGCGATAAACAGCTTTTCGATTACACAAGTCGAAGTGTAACCCCACCGCCCACCGCCCACCGGACATCTCTGCCACTAGCGTGAGTTGTATGACATCCATGACCCTTTTTCACCTGTTAGCCACTCAGATCGTCAATAGAATCACTACGCATCTGCAGGAACTGTGATTAAGCTTTGGCTTTGTTATATCCACAATGTATGCTATTAGCCATACATAATGATGATAGAAAACATAACCAGTTGTTTCTTAATACCTCTCGACTTTTGTAATTTCTAATTTTCTGTACTTGACAGATAATTCAATTATAAGTATCAATTATAAATAAATAACAGAGGACGTAAATACAATATAAGTAATTATGTGAACTAAACAATATACAGTAAAGAATATGACATTAGTTAAAGTTGATAATATGAAATCTTGTTATAGTTAGGGTTATATCAAATTTACCTAAAATGTGTTTGTATCAGACAATCTTACATTAAACATGCACCCTTTTGGCGTCTGTAGGTGGTGTATGCAAAAATTATAATATATTTTTATTTTTTATGGAGATAAACTTACATTTATTTCCAAATGAACCCACACATCCATCGAAACTATTACTAGTTCTACATCAAAATTAATTTGCAAATGTCACGAAGCTCGAACCCTTAACCTTCAAGAAGAGTTCATCACTTTAACTACAAATAATTTATCATTAAACCCAACCCTCCACTTCAGATATAAACTTAAATATTTAGAAGTAAACGAGACTATAAATTAAATAATTTAGTACACCAATCTTTATATTTGTTTTTTATGCACAACTTTGCCATTTTCCCCACAATAATGCATCAGATTTATATATTCTTTACCGTGCTCATAAAAAGTATAATTTTATTTTCCTCACAAAGACCTGCGAATGTTGATGCGGAGGCCTTTACACCCTCCTGACTCTCATTTGTTCCGCCATGGCGCCATTGCCCATATGTACAACATATATCACACACACACACTAGCTATTTTACTACCGAATGTTTGAATGTATACATGCCTCATGCTTAACCACCGTACCAGCTCTTTAGTTTAACTATATTTCTTTTGTCTTGCACAGAACTGGTCTTTTACTAGAAGTATCATCAATTGAGTTTGTGTGAGGTCACGTTTGGACATTTTTAAATACTAACCTTATGTTTGTAGTTGTGGGTCGCTTCAATCGACCAAGAACACTTGCTGTTATAGTTTTTATTCATTAATTTACATGTCATAATTTTATGTTTCCATGAGTTTGTCATACACAATGGAGGGCACAATTTGTTACTGCAAATTAATATGAAAACTTTGGATCGAAATCACTATATGCCATTTAAGTCAACAGCAAAACAGAAAGAGATAAACATCACACAAAACAACATGATATTAATATTAGCTAGCTAAAAAGCTAGCTACACTGATATTATTTATTCGAAATGCAGGTCTTGCGTTTCGATCCAGTAGAGTTACTAAATGTAACTCATGTGATCGAATGCAACTTCCATCATCCTTCTTTGTCAGTAATTCACACCCTACACAAGGAGAACAAACATATGTCTGTCAAACCAACAATTCCACAAAAGTATAAGTTAGATAGCGATGAATAAGTTATTGTTGATCACTTACTGTTGGTAAGAGATCTTGATTCCTCCAGCTCTTGGATCAGCAATGGTGGAAAAGGCCTCGTGTGACAAGTCAAGATCGCCCTTGCAACCAGGTGGCGGACAGAAATCGGTGATCATTACAGTCACTGTGGGGGTGCTCGTACAAGGGTGTGGTGTTCCTAGGTTGGTTCCACCTGTGCAAGTCACCTGGAAGTGTTTCCCACAAACAGCTCCACCTTGCCATAAATCTTGATTCGCAGCCGCTATCATAACTCCTTGATCTTGGAACCCGTAACAAGCTGATGCTGCAATTACAATATAATCATACATTTATGTTATGATCACTTAATAAGAATATGACATGATGTATCTAAAACAACATATATGCGCGTGTTTGTAACAGTGTATATGAATAATTACGTAAGTATGGAGGGTCATTGATGGTTCCAATCCCATCACTAGACAACCCAATACTAAAAAGGCTCATAAGTATGAGAAAGCCAGAAGATATTCTCATGGACGCCATTGAAGTTTAAGTAACTTGTATATGTGCTAAAATGCGCGTAAAGAGAGCGCTTTAGAGAGAAAACAATCTCGGGATGATATTTTGAGTGAAAAAGATGGTTATTTATAGTCTAGTTTTCTATTGATGAATAGTGCAATCACATTAAGTTAATTATTGGAATAAAATCACTAAAACACACATACGGCAAGTGGGTACATTGTGCTTCACAAAGATAGTCTTGGAAGAGCCAAAGAGAATTAAAGGAAACATTTTTTAATAATTTGTTTCTGTCTTTTGCCAGAAAATAAAATCAGTTGACACAATGTCTTGAACTCCTCCATTCGGCTTTTCAGGTTTGAAGTACTTTTACTTCATTGTCCGTCCTAAAAACTGATAAATCTGATAAATTCTTTTGTGTCGTCTTGTTTTACACTTTTCTCATGGTTACTTTAAGTCTTCTCTGCGCTATTAAAATGTTTCACATGCTTTGAGTTGTGCAATACTTGTCTTGCAGGGCAGCACACGGGTGTCTACCCTAGAACTTTTTTTAAAATGGTATATATTACGAAATGAATTAGGTTTTAGGGAAAGTCAAAACAAAAAAAAGGAAAATGGGGTATCCGCGTTTAGCAATAGCGGATTAGGAGGGTTCTTCTTAGCTTTCTGTGCATGATCTGACAATCGATCTGACAACGTTGCCATGCATGTGTAATCCGCTATTCTCAATAGCGGATTATGCCAAAAGGTTAACCACGGTTAAAACCTAGTTAACTCCCGTCCACTTTTAAAAAAGAAACTAACTCTTCTAACTCTCCGTCGTTAACTTCTCCGTTAACTTTGGATTCTCATTTCCATGCAAAAATGTACCACAATCAAACAAACTTTTTGGCAGTGATACCTGCAATATCACATGGGTTTTGAAGTTTTGCGGATTCGGAAGGGTTTACGTGTAAGAAGACGCTGTTGTGGTGGGTGGGTGGTAGGGTTTTAAGACGAAGAAGACGATTCCAGTGGTTTAAAATTAAATTTTGTCCTAATCCGCTATTACTAAAAGCGGATTAAGCAAAAATAAAAAAAAAGTTTGTCCTAATCCGCTATTTGTAAAAGTGGATTAGGTTAAAATTAGTAATTATTTTTTAAAATTAAATTTTGTAATTATTTAATAAATAATTATGTAGTATATATTTTTTAAAATTAAATTTTGTCCTAATAAAGTAAAACTAAATTTTTAATATAAAAATTTTAATATAAAAATTTTTAATATAAAAATTTTTAATATAAAGATTTTTAAAACTTAGTTATTATTTTTAATATAAAAATTTTTAAAACTAAATTTAACCCTCACTTTAATGTTTAATTTTTTTTAATTTAACTTAGTTATTATTTTTAGTAATTATTTAGTATATATTTATGTTACTTATTAAAATTTTTAAAACTATATTACAAATAGCGGAATAAGTTAAAACAATTTTAAAACTATAAAACTAAAATTTTAATCTGTTATAAAAGTTTTTACTTAGTAAAATTTAAAAGTAATAAAAAAATTTAAAACTAAATTTAACCCTCACTTGAATGTTTACTTTTTTTTAATATTAACCTTGTAATTATTTAGTATATATTTATGTTACTTATTAAAATTTTTAAAACTATATTACCAATAGCGGATTAAGTTAAAAAAATTTTAAAACTATAATAATTATTTAGTATATATTTATGTTACTTATTAAAATTTAAAATAATAATTAATATGTAAATACCAATAAGTCTACTCAAAAAGAGAAACACGTGATTGACATTATAAATTAATAAAACATTAGAATTACAACAAACATATACTCAGGCACATGATAATAAAATACAACTAATTATTTTGTCGGTATGGACATTTGTTGACCCTTTGACCTGTTCTTTTACAACTGGAACACTTACGACCCGTCCTTTCCTCAGCGTATTTGGCGTCCATCTCGTTATGCATCCTTCTCGCACGCCGCCTTCCCCTTACTATAGTTATCTTAGATGCGTCCCCACGAATTTCCCAACCCGCGTGCATCCAGTCTTCTTTATGAGGCACCGGAAAATACTCGTTGTTGTATTGTGCACGGTACACTCCCGTAAGAAACCTTGGATCCGCAGTTTGTTGTGGACTTTCACGTAGATGGCCACAAACTGCAATTGCATGGCTACAGGGGAACCGGTAGATCTGCCACTACAAGTGCAAGTTTTTTTTCTT
Organism: Flaveria ramosissima; assembly: GCA_025215565.1. Classification (NCBI taxonomy): domain Eukaryota; kingdom Viridiplantae; phylum Streptophyta; class Magnoliopsida; order Asterales; family Asteraceae; genus Flaveria; species Flaveria ramosissima. The sequence goes on from CM046036.1 coordinate 11,765,529, forward strand.
GAATTCTATCATATAGGGACTATTGCCAGATTCGTCCGATGCTTGTAGGGGTGTCTCCACCATGAACCTTTGATCACGTGCTGAGTAAAGGTATATCCTGTGTTGGCAAGCCCTTAATTCAATTATAATATAGAATAAGTAATTATTTTAACTAGACGATATACAGTAAAGAATATGGCATCCATTCAATTAGTTAAAATTAATAATATGAAATTTTGGTTTAAGTATGTTGCATCAAATTTACCTAAGATCTTTTTGTACCAAACAATCTTACATTAAACATGCACCCTTTTGGTGTATGTAGATGACAGTAAAATTAATTTATTATGGAGATAAACTTAGATTTATTTAAGAATGAGAACTCACGCGTTCAATTAAATTGATCTTAATTTCACATTACAATTAATTTGCATTGGTTAAGGAGCTTGAACTCTTAATCTTAAACCTTCAAGGGAATTTTACCACTCTAACTACAAATGGCTTTATTATTAGACTCAATTTTCAATCTAGACATAAAGTTAGATAGTTAGAAGTAAATGAGACTATAAATTAAATAATTTAGTACACTAATCTTTATATCTTCTTTTTCTGCACACCCTTGCCATTTTTCCCACAATGATGCATCAATTATATATATTTACTATGCTCATGAATCGTATCTTCCTACTCTAATAAAAGAGTAACTACGAATGACATGTGACAGTACCATATTTATTCTTATAAAAAATTTTCTGCTCATCTCTCCTATTAAATAACTATAGTAATTACTAATAATATTATTTTATTTATTATTAGATTATAAATAGTTTACAATAAATTAAGAAATAGATCATTTTATTAGTGTTTTTCTAAAGAAACAAAATTTTTACAAAAGAAATTTTTTAAAACATCAAACTTTTTTAAAAAAAATAAGAAATACTTTAAAATTGTTTTTTTTAAAGTAAATTTTTTATAAACCAAAAATAATTAGAATTGAGAGTTATAGTAAGAAAATTTTTAAAAAACAACATTTCTTAAAATGATTTGGTTTGAAACAAAATGTTTAATTTATTTTTTGAAAAAAAAAGTTTAAAAAGTGATATAATTGTTTTATTACTTATAGTCCTTATTAATACGTAATTCCAATCATATCTTATCTTAATATATTGTTTTATAACTAATAAATCTTTATCCTATTTAATTTTTTATTTATTCAACCCATGTAATACACGATTTTACTAAACCTAGTAATTTTATATTCCTTACAAAGGCCTGCGAATGTTGACGAGGAGGTTGTTACACGCTTTTGATCCTCATTGGTTCTGCCCTCGCCCATATGTACGACATATATCACACTATACTATTGAATGTTTGAATGTAGTATACATGCCTCATGCTTAACCACCATACCAGCTCTTTAGTTTAACTATATTTCTTTTATCCTGCACACAATAACTGGTCTTTTACTAGAAAGTATCATCAATTGAGTTTGTGTGAGGTCACGTTTGGACATTTTTAAATACTAACCTTATGTTTGTAGTCGTGGGTCGCTTCAATCGACCAAGAACACTTGTTGTTATAGTTTTTATTCATTAATTTACATGTCATAATTTTATGTTTCCATGAGTTTGTCATACACAATGGAGGGCACAATTTGTTACTGCAAATTAACATGAAAACTTTTGATAGAAATCACTATATGCCATTTAAGTCAACAGCAAAACAGAAAGAGATAAACATCACACAAAACAACTGGAACATTGATATTATTTATTCGAAAGCAGGTCTTGCGTTTCGATCCAGTAGAGTTACTAAATGTGACTCATGTGATCGAATGCAACTTCCATCGTCCTTCTTCGTCTTCAATTCACACCCTACACAAGGAGAACAAACATATGTCTGTCAAACCAACAATTCCACAAAAGTATAAATTAGAAAGCGATGAATAAGTTATTGTTGATCACTTACTGTTGGTAAGAGATCTTGATTCCTCCGGCTCTTGGATCAGCAATGGTGGAAAAGGCCTCGTGTGACAAGTCAAGATCACCCTTGCAACCAGGTGGCGGACAGAAATCGGTGATCATTACAGTCACTGTGGGGGTGCTCGTACAAGGGTGTGGTGTTCCTAGGTTGGTTCCACCTGTGCAAGTAACCTGGAAGTGTTTCCCACAAACAGCTCCACCTTGCCATAAATCTTGATTCGCAGCCGCTATCATAACTCCTTGATCTTGGAACCCGTAACAAGCTGATGCTGCAATTACAATATAATCATACATACATGTTATGATCACTTAATAAGAATATGACATGATTTATCTAAAACAACATATATGCGCGTGTTTGTAAAGGTGTATATAAAAACTTACGTAAGTATGGAGGGTCATTGATGGTTCCAATCCCATCACTAGACAACCCAATACTAAAAAGGCTCATAAGTATGAGAAAGCCAGAATATATTCTTATGGACGCCATTGAAGTTTTTAGGTACTTGTATATGTGCTAAAATGCGCGTAGAGAGAGCGCTTTAGAGAGTAAACAAGCTTGTGATGATATTTTGAGTGAAAGAGATGGTTATTTATAGTCTAGTTTTCTATTGATGAATAGTGCAATCACATTAAGTTAATTATTGGAATAAGATCACTAAAACACAAATACGGCAAGTGGGTACATTGTGCTTCACAAAGATAGTCTTGGAAGAGCCAAAGATAATTAAAGGAAACATTTTTTAATATTTTTTTCTGTCTTTTGCCAGAAAATAAAATCAGTTAACACAATGTATTAAACTCCTCCATTCGGCTTTTCAGGTTTGAAGTATTATGACTTCATTGTCTGTCCTAATAACTGACAAATTCCTTTGTGTCGTCTTGTTTTACACTTTTCTCATGGTTACTTCAAGTCTTCTACGCGCTATTAAAATTGTTTCACATGCTTTGAGTTGTGCAATACTTGTCTTGTACGACAGCACACGGGTGTCTACCCTACTATACATTCGAAAAATGATGATGGGCATGAACGGGTTCAAGTTCTTCAAATCTGTATCCTAACAGAAATTGTTAAGGGCTTTTACTATCCTCGTTTTGTTATCTAAATTAAAAAAACATTTATACCTCACATTGGTTAGCAATATTTTATTTTGCTTCTATTTGTTAACACAAGTTTCTTAAGTTGTAACATTTTAGTTATTTTATGGGTATTTCCTCAAAAGTTGCATACATAGGAAATGTATTATTAAGTTGGTGTGTATCTTGTCATGTAACTATACTAATTAATAAATGGTCGTCCCAAAGAGGAGATCTTGGTGGTAAATGATGTGTCTTACAATCAAAAATTTGAGAGTTCAATACTGCAGGATACAAGTTGTGATGTATTTATTTTAAAAAATAGAGACTTGTTCTTGCAAAAAAAATTCAAGAAATGGTCAACAAATTATGTGGCCCATTAACCATTTTCTAGTTTTGTATTTCAACAACAAAAGATTGTAGGATATTAAAAGGGCAATCACAGCTAGGTTAACAAATTGGTGAAATTAGCAATGAATATGTCATTCATTGCACCCAAATTATGTGGCCCATTAACCCTTTTCAACCAAATGTAAAGTCACTACACTCAAATATCACTAGCTAGTGATGCATGTTATAACACATCACAACCAAATAATATTCAAAAAACAATAAAAAATATAAAAAACAGATACATTTATACCTTTTATGGATCATTACAACCAAATATAACACATATTAATAAAACAAATTACAAGCAATATAACTAAATATAAGCAACTTCACTTAAAAAATAGCCATCTAGTCGTTATAACCCATTCCAATCATACATGACCAATTAATCAACCACATATGACCCAGTATAAGTTATTCCATCCAAACATGATCCGATCCGTTTCAACCAAATATAACACAATATAAGTTATCATCTCCAAACATGATACGTTGAGACTTAGGGGTTGTTTGATTACCGCTGACTCAGTAAGATCTGACTGAGTCAGAAGCTGACCCAGTTAGAAGTTCTGACTGAGTCTACATTTAACTGAAATTTGGTTGTTTGATTCAGTATCTGACCAGTAAACTTAGAAGTGTTGAAAGTCAGTCTTGGTTTTATAATATGATAATAGTAGTGCAAAAAAACATCAAAAAACAAACCCTACTACCATCTTCATCTCTGATCTCTCTCTCACCCACTATCATCACCATCAAAAAACAAAACCCACTACCCATCACCATCAAAAAACAAAACCATCTTTGATCTCTCTAGATCTGAACACCAAATCACCACCCTTTTTTCTATACTCCGATCCTTCAGTCAGTCACATGGGCGGCGGACGGAGGGCAGGAACGGCGGGGAGCGGCGGAGGGAGGGAAGGAGCGGCGGAGGGAGGGCCGGAGTGGCGGAGGGAGGGAGGGAAAGAGCGGCGGGGAGCGGCGGAGGGAGGGAGGGCAAGAGCGACGGTGGGAGGGAGGGCAGGAGCGATCGGGTCGGCTGTGTGGTCAGCGACGCCGATTTACGGTCTCGGTCAGACCCTAGCGACCGGGTCAGTGGCCAACACCGGACAAATCAAACACCCTGAGCGGCTGACCGAGTCAGTCAGTCAGTGGTCAGCCCTTGGTCAGCAAAAATCAAACACAGCCTTATTACCACACATTACAATGCAACCCCTCATTTGGCCAAATCAATGGATTTCAAAAAAATTGTTTTAACACGATAAGTTTTTAATCATTTCTGTAAAAATATGAAAGCTACTAAAACATATTATTTACAAAGTCTACTAAACGATAACCACAAAAGTAATTTCTTTCAATTTTCTCGACGGATGAAGCAATACAAGTCATACATGAAAAGCCAAAGTCAGTGGAAATAATGAACTCAAATACATTGTGTCAACTATTTCGATTTTCTGGCAAAAGACAAATACAAATTATTTAAAACGTGCATTGTTTTCCAGCCTAGTAAATCTTTGTGAAACACAATGTACCCACTTGCCGTATGTGTGTTTTAGTGAATTTATTCCAATTATTAACTTATTAAGATTGCAGCATTCACCAACAGAAAACTAGAAAACTAGACTATAAATAACCATCTCTTTCACTCAAAATATCACAAGCTTGTTTACTCTCTAAACGCTCTCTAATTAGCGCGCATTTTAGCATATATACAAGTACCTTTTAACTTTAATGGCATCCATAAAAACATACTCTGGCATTCTCGTACTTATGAGCCTTTTCAGTTTTGGGTTGTCTAGTGACGGGATTGGAACCATCAATGACCCTCCATACTTACGTAACTATTCATACACGCCATTGCGCGTGCACACACACACACACACACACACACACACACACACACACACACATATATATATATATATATATATATATATATATATATATATATATATATATATATATACACATATATATATATATATATATTGTTTTTAAAATTAATGTCATCTTTTTATTAAGTGATCATAATTACATGTATGATTATATTATAATTGCAGCATCAGCTTGTTACGGGTATCAAGATAAAGGAGTGATGATAGCGGCTGCAAATCAAGATTTATGGCAAGGTGGAGCTGCTTGTGGGAAATATTTCCAGGTGACTTGCACAGGTGGAACCAATCTAGGAACGCCACACCCTTGTACGAGCACCCCCACAGTGACTGTAATGATCACTGATTTCTGCCCGCCACCTGGTTGCAAGGGCGATCTTGACTTGTCGCACGAGGCCTTTTCCACCATTGCGGATCCTCTAGCTGGAGGAATCAAGATCTCTTATCAACAGTAAGTGATCAACAACAAATTATTCTTCCATTTCTAAGTTACCCTTTTATGAAATTGTAAGTTTCACACAAATTTATGTGTTCTCCTCGCATGTGTAGGGTGTGAAGACGATGAAAGATGATATTGGAAGTGCATTCGATCACATGAGTACATGTCTGTAGAAACAAGACGTTTAGTAACTCCACTGAATCGAAACGCAACACCTGCATTTCTATTTAATAACATCAATCTAGCTAGCTTTTTGGTAGTTTCCAGTTGTTATGTTTGGTGTTTATCTTTTTCTGTTTTGTGTTGACTTAATGGCATATCATGAATCCAATTGAGGTGTTGATGTTTGTTGATATGTTATATCATGCCCTCTACTTTGTATGATAAACTCATGCATGAAAACTTAAAATTATATAGAACTCAAGTGATACTCCGATCGATAAACAACCATGGGTAATATATTTTCCAACAGGGAATTTACCAATGGCTTATTAATGGATTACATACAACATACACAATGTCACAATTTTACTATTTACCAACAGAGACGTCTCTTTACCAACAGATTACCGATGAATTCTTTGACATATTACTGAGTACTTTTCCATTGGTCATATGTTGTCATATTAAATTTAACAAAAGAAATTTAATTATTTTTATTTTTGATGGATTCACGCAATAGACTCTATTGTGGTGAGCTAAAACAAAAAAAAACAAAAAAAAAAAAAGAAAAACAAATAGAATGAGCGCTAAAAGAATGTGGGACTCTAATTAATTGTTATGTGTCTAGTTTGTAACTATTCCATATTGCTTATTTCACATTCCTTTGTAAATCTCTTAGAAAGTAATCTAATGTTATCAACGACGAAAGAAACATGTCAGAAATTACAGACGGGTGTTGTTGTCTAGAAAATTATCGAAAATTACCAACAAAGAACAAAATATGTCGGAAATTACCAACTGGTGTTTGCTTTCGGTTGGTACTTTTCGACATAATGCTTGCCAGATCATTTTATCGCAACTAGCTCAAAGCCAAGAGTATTAATTTTATTCTTAGTTACAAAAGCTCACAAAAGATGAACTACATTAAATTTTTCAAAATCATACATCTATAACAACCTTATGTACCAAAGGATTATATATAAAGTGCACTACATTCATATTGTTACTTATAATTTATATTGCATTTACAAATATATATTCTATACCAAACCAACGGACTTGTGCTATCAAAAACTCCATGGCGTATTTGAGGTACTTTGCCCGTGATTGCTCAAAGTAGACAAACACTTTAACTTTGAGCGGTATTATTATCTCACCAACAAGCTCGTAATATTAGTTACAGATAAATTATTTTAAATTTCCAAATCTAACAAACTAAGACGAAAAATCTAGTTAACTGTAACACAGAAATATATGTGCATGGAAAAATCATGCACACGAGGTAACTCAACACTTGGTGCTATGTTACATCCCATGCATATCAAGAGTTGGGGAATCCAACCGGCTTATTGCATCCCAGATCAAGAATTTCATACAGAGCTAGATTAAAACGACCTTCTCCGTATTCCTAGACCAACAATTCACATTTTCATATTGTACCGATCCGGGACTTCACTAATGCAGGTCTTGCGTTTCGATCCAGTAGAGTTACTAAATGTGACTCATGTGATCGAATGCAACTTCCATCGTCCTTCTTCATCTTCAATTCACACCCTACACAAGAACAAACATTTGTCTGTCAAACCAACAATTCCACATAAGTATAAATTAGAAAGTGAAGAATAAGTTATTGTTGATCACTTACTCTTGGTATGAGATCTTAATTCCTCCGGCTCTTGGATCAGCAATGGTGGAAAAGGCCTCGTGTGACAAGTCAAGATCACCCTTGCAACCAGGTGGCGGACAAAAATCGGTGATCATTACAGTCACTGTGGGGGTACTCGTACAAGGGTGTGGTGTTCCTAGGTTGGTTCCACCTGTGCAAGTAACCTGGAAGTGTTTCCCACAAACAGCTCCACCTTGCCATAAATCTTGATTCGCAGCTGCTATCATTACTCCTTGATCTTGGAACCCGTAACAAGCTGATGCTGCAATTACAATATAACCATACATATACGTTATGGTCACTTAATAAGAATATGACATGATTTATCTAAAACAAGATATATGCGTGTGTTTGTAACAGTGTATATGAATAATTACGTAAGTATGGAGGGTCATTGATCGTTCCAATCCCATCACTAGACAACCCATAACAGAAAAGACTCATAAGTATGAGAAAGCCAGAATAAATTCTTATGGACGCCATTGAAGTTTTTAAGTACTTGTATATGTGCTAAAATGCGCGTAGAGAGAGCGCTTTAGAGAGTAAACAAGCTTGTGATGATATTTTGAGTGAAAGAGATGGTTATTTATAGTGTAGTTTTCTATTGATGAATAGTGCAATCACATTAAGTTAATTATTGGAATAAGATCACTAAAACACACATACGGCAAGTGGGTACATTGTGCTTCACAAAGATAGTCTTGGAAGAGCCAAAGAGAATTAAAGGAAACATTTTTTAATAATTTGTTTCTGTCTTTTGCCAGAAAATAAAATCAGTTAACACAATGTATTGAACTCCTCCATTCGGCTTTTCAGGTTTGAAGTATTATTACTTCATTGTCCGTCCTAAAAACTGATAAATTCCTTTGTGTCGTCTTGTTTTACACTTTTCTTATGGTTACTTCAAGTCTTCTACGCGCTATTAAAATGTTTCACATGCTTTGAGTTGTGCAATACTTGTCTTGCAGGGCAGCACACGGTGTCTACCCTACTATACATTCGAAAAATGATGATGGGCATGAACGGGTTCAAGTTCTTCAAATCTGTATCCTAACAGAAATTGTTAAGGGCTTTTACTATCCTCGTTTTGTTATCTAAATAAAAAAAACATTTAATACCTCACATTGGTTAGCAATCTTTTATTTTGCTTCTATTTGTTAACACAAGTTTCTTAAGTTGTAACATTTTGGTTATTTTATGGGTATTGCCTCAAAAGTTGCATACATAGGAAATGTATTATCAAGTTGGTGTGTATCTTGTCATGTAACTGTACTAATTAACAAATGGTCGTCCTAAAGAGGAGATCTTGGTGGTAAATGATGTGTCTTACATCTAAAAATTTGAAAGTTCAATACTGCAGGATACAAGTTGTGATGTATTTATTTTAAAAAATAAAGACTTGTTCTTGCAAAAAAAATTCAAGAAATGGTCAACAAATTATGTGGCCCATTAACCCTTTTCTAGTTTTGTATTTCAACAACAAAAGATTATAGGATATTGAAAGGGCAATCACAGCTAGGTTAACAAATTGGTGAAATTAGCAATGAATATGTCATTCATTGCACCCAAATTATGTGGCCCATTAACCCTTTTCAACCAAATGTAAAGTCACTACACTCAAATATCACTAGCTAGTGATGCATGTTATAACACATCACAACCAAATAATATTCAAAAAACAATAAAAAAAAAAAAAAAAACAGATACATTTATACCTTTTATGGATCATTACAACCAAATATAACACATATTAATAAAACAAATTACAAGCAATATAACTAAATATAAGCAACTTCACTTAAAAAATAGCCATCTAGCCGTTATAACCCATTCCAATCATACATGACCAATTAATCAACCACATATAACCCAGTGTAAGTTATTCCATCCAAACATGATCCGACCCGCTTCAACCAAATATAACACAATATAAGTTATCATCTCCAAACATGATACGTTGAGACTTAGGGGCTGTTTGATTACAGCTGACTCAATAAAATCTGACTGAGTCAGAATTTGACCCAGTTAGAAGTTCTGACTGAGTCTACATCTGACTGAAACTTGGCTGTTTGATTCAGTATCTGACCGGTAAACATAGAAGTGTTGAAAGTCAGTCTTGGTTTTTAATATAATAATAGTAGTGCAAAAAAACATCAAAAAACAAACCCCACTACCATCTTCATCTATGATCTCTCTCTCACCCACTACCATCACCATCAAAAACAAAGCCCACTACCCATCACCATCAAAAAACAAAACCATCTTTGATCGCTCTAGATCTGAACACCAAATCATCACCTTTTTTTCTCTACTCCGATCTTTCAGTCAGTCACATGGGCGGCAGACGGAGGGCAGTGCGGCGGACGGAGGGCAGTAGCGGCAGAGGGAGGGCAGGAACGGCGGGGAGCGGCGGAGGGAGGGAAGGAGCGGCGGAGGGAGGGAGGGAACGAGCGGCGGGGAGCGGCGGAGGGAGGGCAGGAGCGGCGGAGGGAGGGCAGGAGTGATCGGGTCGGCTGTGTGGTCAGCGACGCCGATTTTACGGTCTCGGTCAGACCCTAGCGACCGGGTCAGTCGCCAACATCGGACAAATTTGTAACACCCGGCCTCTCATACCACTAATATTGTCCACTTTGCTCACGAGAAGCTCACGGATTTGCTTTTGGTTGCCCGGGTGAAAACTTCCCATGGAGGACACCCATCCCTGGATTGCTCCCACCTGAGGACGCTTAACTGTGGAGTTCTCCTCTCATCCACAGCCAATACGCCCAAAACACGTTGATGATATTAGAGACCAGACATTTTTTATGAACCAGAAATCTCTCCTGTCCATAGCCGATGTGGGATTCGCCTAGGATGTTACAAACACCCCTCCTTTTGTACTCATCGTCCTTGATGAGGTTTGCCCCACCATCCCATCTATGGATGCGGGATTGGCCTAAGGTGTCACTCTGAACACCCCCGGGGACTCACCATCCTGATGAGGTTTGCCCCAGCATCCCGAACGGCACATGAGTGGGTCTAATACCATTCTGTAACACCCGGCCTCTCATACCACCAATATTGTCCGCTTTGCCCACGAGAAGCTCACGGATTTGCTTTTGGTTGCCCGGGTGAAACTTCCCAGGGAGGTCACCCATCCCTGGATTGTTTCCACCTGAGCACGCTTAACTGTGGAGTTCTCCTCTCATCCACAGCCAATACGCCCAAAACGCGTTGATAATATTAGAGACCAGACATTTCTTATGAATCAGGAATCTTTACTGTCCACGGCCGATGTGAGATTCGCCTAGGATGTTACAAAATCAAACGCCCTGACCGGCTGACCAGTCAGTGGTCAGCCCTTGGTCAGCGAAAATCAAACACAGCCTTATTACCACACATTACAATGCAACCCCTCATTTGGCCAAATCAATGGATTTCAAAAAAAGTTGTTTTAACACGATAAGTTTTTAATCATTTCTGCAAAATTATGAAAGCTACTAAAACATATTATTTACAAAGTCTACTAAAAGATAAAACACAAAAGTAAGTTTTTTCAAATTTCTGGACGGATGAAGCAATACAAGTCATACATGAAAAGCCAAAGTCAGTGGAAATAATGAACTCAAATACATTGTGTCAACTATTTCGATTTTCTGGCAAAAGACAAATACAAATTATTTAAAACGTGCCTTGTTTTCCAGCCTAGTAAATCTTTGTGAAACACAATGTACCCACTTGCCGTATGTGTGTTTTAGTGAATTTATTCCAATTATTAACTTATTATATGATTGCAGCATTCACCAATAGAAAACTAGAAAACTAGACTATAAATAACCATCTCTTTCACTCAAAATATCACAAGCTTGTTTACTCTCTAAAGCGCTCTCTAATTAGCGCGCATTTTAGCACATATACAAGTACCTTTTAACTTTAATGGCATCCATAAAAACATACTCTGGCATTCTCGTACTTATGAGTCTTTTCAGTTTTGGGTTGTCTAGTGACGGGATTGGAACCATCAATGACCCTCCATACTTACGTAACTATTCATACACGCCATTGCGCGTGCACACACATATATATAATGTTTTAAAATTAATGTCATCTTTTTATTAAGTGATCATAATTACATGTATGATTATATTATAATTGCAGCATCAGCTTGTTACGGGTATCAAGATAAAGGAGTGATGATAGCGGCTGCAAATCAAAATTTATGGCAAGGTGGAGCTGCTTGTGGGAAGTATTTCCAGGTGACTTGCACAGGTGGAACCAATCTAGGAACGCCACACCCTTGTACGAGCACCCCCACAGTGACTGTAATGATCACTGATTTCTGCCCGCCACCTGGTTGCAAGGGCGATCTTGACTTGTCGCACGAGGCCTTTTCCACCATTGCGGATCCAGGAGCTGGAGGAATCAAGATCTCTTATCAACAGTAAGTGATCAACAACAAATTATTCTTCCATTTCTAAGTTACCCTTTTATGAAATTGTAAGTTTCACACAAATTTATGTGTTCTCCTCGCATGTGTAGGGTGTGAAGACGATGAAAGATGATATTGGAAGTGCATTCGATCACATGAGTACATGTCTGTAGAAACAAGACGTTTAGTCACTCTACTTAATCGAAACGCAACACCTGCATTTCTATCTAATAATATCAATCTAGCTAGCTCTTTGTTAGTTTTCAGTTGTTATGTTTAGTGTTTATCTCTTTCTGTTTTGGTTTTGACTTAATAAATTGGCATATCATGAATCCAATTGAGGTGTTGATGTTTGTTGATATGTTATATCATGCCCTCTACTTTGTATGATAAACTCATGCATGAAAACTTAAAATTATATAGAACTCAAGTGATACTCCGATCGATAAACAAACATGGGTAATATATTTTCCAACAGGGAATTTACCAATGGCTTATTAATGGATTACATACAACATACACAATGTCACAATTTTACTCTTTACCAACAGAATAGTGACGTCTCTTTACGAACGTATTACCGGTGTATTCTTTGACATAATACTGAGTGTTTTCCATTGGTAATCTGTTGGTCATTTTAGTTTTAAGAAAAGAAATTTAATTATTTTTATTTTCGATGGATTCACACAATAGACTCTGTTGTGGCTAAAACAGAAAGTGAAAAAGAATGAGCGCTAAAAGGAAGAGGGACTCTAATTAATTGTTATGTGTTTAGTTTGTAACTATTTCATATTGCTTATTTCACATTCCTTTGTAAATCTCTTAAAAAATAATCGAAAATTACCAACGTCGAACCAAATATGTCAAAAATTACCGACGGGTGTTGTTGTCTAGAAATAGTCGAAAATTACCAACAAAGAACAAAACATGTCGGAAATTACCAACCGGTGTTGGCTTTCGGTTGGTACTTTTCTATGGAATGCTTGCCTGATCATTTTATCACAACTAGCTCAAAGCCAATGGTATTAATATTATTGTTAGTTACAAAAGCTCACAGATGAGCCACATTAAGTCTGCGGAAATCATACATATATAACACCCTTATACATCAAAGTATTATATATAAAGTGCATTACAATCAAATTGTTATTTATAATTTATATAGCATTTACAGTGATATATATTCAAAATTGTATACCAAACCAACGGACTTGTGCTATCAAAAACTCTATGGCGTATTTGAGGTACTTCGCCCGTGATTGCTCAAAGTAGACAAACACTTTAATTTTGAGCGATATTATTATCTGACCAACAAGCTCGTAGTATTAGTTACGGATACATTACTTTAAATTTCCAAATCTAACAAACTAAGTCGAAAAAGTTAGTTAACTATAACACAAAAATATACGTGCATAGGAAAGTATGCACACGAGGTAACTCAACACTTGGTGCTATGTCACATCCAGTGGCAGAGCTTGGACATTTTCATATGGGGGGCGAACGCGAAATTAATTTTTTTAAGGGGGGCGAACTTGTTATATATAAAAAATTACACTACCAGACCAAAAATTTACATTATCAAACCAAAAATTAACACTACTGACGAAAAAAGGAGGGGTCATGGGGCCCCCTCCCGGCCCCTTTAATGCTTCGGCCATGGTTACATCCCATGCATATCAAGAGTTGGGGAATCCAACCAGCTTATTGCATCCGAGATCAAGAATTTCATACAGAGCTAGATTAAAACGACCTTCTCCGTATTCCTAGACCAACAATTCACATTTTCATATTGTACCGATCCGGGACTTCACTAATGTTAACTATATGAAACAACTTAAAGAACACAAAACCATGCAAGTGTAAGAATTAATCTTTTGAAATACATAGAGGAATCAGTTTTTTAAGTTTTTATGACTGTTGGTATTAGAATTCTAATCTCAAAAGCCGAATGAAGGAGCCCAATACATTGTGTCATCTAATTTTGTTTTGTGCCAAAAGACATACAAATTATTAAAATTTAATGTTCCTTCAATTTTCTTTGGCTCTTTAAAGTATATCTTTGTAAAGCACTATGTATATACCCAGTTGCCGGAGGTGTGTATTGGTGATTTTGTTTCAATTATTAACTTGATGTCTATGCTTGATCACAAGAAAACTAGACTATAAATAGTCACTCTCTTTCACTTAAAATATCACAAACTTTAATAGTCTCTAAAGCGCTCTCTCTGTGCGCATTTTAGCACATATACAAGTACATTTTAACTTCAATGGCATCCATAAGAACATACTTTGGCATTCTCGTACTTATGAGTCTTTTGAGTTTTGGGTTTTCTAGTGATGGGATTGGAACCATCAATGACCCTCCATACTTACGTAATGATTCATATACACCATTGCGCTCATACACATATATATTGTTTTAGATAACGTCATCTTTTTATTATTTGATCATAACTAAATGTATGATTATATTGTGATTGCAGCATCAGCTTGTTACGGGTTCCAAGACCAGGGTGTTATGATAGCGGCTGCGAATCAAGATTTATGGCAAGGTGGAGCTGTTTGTGGGAAATATTTTCAGGTGACTTGCACAGGTGGAACCAATCTAGGAACGCCACACCCTTGTACGAGCACCCCCACAGTGACTGTAATGATCACCGATTTCTGCCCGCCACCTGGTTGTAAGGGCGATCTTGACTTGTCACACGAGGCCTTTTCCACCATTGCGGATCCACGAGCTGGAGGAATCAAGATCTCTTACCAACAGTAAGTGATCAACAATAACTCATATATTTCTTCATTTTTTAAATTTACACTTCTATGGAATTATTGTTAATTTGACAAAATTATATATGTTTGTCGTGGTTGCATATGTAGGGTGTGAAGACAAAGAAACACGATGAAAGTTGCATTCGATCACATGAGTACATGTTTGCAGAAATCATAACTCTACTGGATCGAGACGCAAGAACTGCATTTCTAATTAATAATATCAATCAATCTACTAGCTAGCTTATAATTAAATCCCCGTTGTTTTGTTTGATGTTTATCGATCTGTTTCTGTTTTGGTTATGAACTTAATCAATTTGCATATCATGAATCCAATTAAGGTGGTCATGTTGATATTATATCTTGTCCTCCACTTTTGTATAACAAGCTCAAACGTAGAAACATAAAATTTATATAAAACCCAATTGACGGCGATGCCTCTCAACGTATCCGACACAAGGGCCACAAAATGGTTTCTTGATGTGCCATGATACGTATGTCACTAATTGACATGCCCCCAAGGCCCCATGACCAATGATGGAGTCCGGAGTTTCCTTCTATCATGACTAGAAAATTGGGTATCACCAACAGTCCGTCAGTGAAAAACATGTTAGAAGTTACCGACGAGTGTTGCTACCTGAAAAATAATCAAAAATTACCAACGAAGAACTAAAATTACCGACGAGTGTTGCTTTCTGTTGGTAGTTTCCTGGGGAATGCTTCCCAGATCATTTTCATCGCAACTAGTTCTCCTATAAACATCCATTAATATACTGTTATTTTTTAAGTTACACGAACCCATATATAACTTGTTTTGTAAACATGTTTATTTGGATTTAATGATCTAATGGATTGACAGATTGGCGAATATTCGCCACTCAAAGCCATCAAGTTTAATTTTACTGTTAGTAAGAAAAGCTCACATAAGATAAACCACATTAAACGCCTTAAAATCATACATCTTTTTTTAACGGCCAACTAAATTAAGCCCAGCTATCCGGGGTACCCAAATGGTGAAAAGGCATCACATACGCCCGCAAGCACATACAACGTTGGGTTACCCAAGCTCACCAACAACCGATTCTGGGGAAATTAAGTCCGCCACCCGAAGGCCTATTACGGTAAAACCCGGCCCACCAACGATATTTTGTTGCCAGTAGGACTTAAACTCACAAACTCCTCTGGAGGAATTAAGTCATGAGGCTACCACGCAACCAAATGATTGGTGGTAATCATACATCTATACAGGGCCGGCCCATGATATGTTCAAGTGAAACAACATGCTTCAGGCCCCCACATTAAAGAGCCCCCACATCCAAGTGGGTATTTGTATGCAGTTATATAAAAGATTAGAATGGAAATGGTAGTGTTTTTATTAAAGGCTAGAGTGCTAGACCAACTAGGCAACTATGTATAGTGTGGTGGAGTGATTGATAATATGGGATATAAATTATGTTGATCCATTTGTTAAAACAAATAGGTTTTTTAAATTTATGGTTTGACTAGCTTATTACAAGATGATTGGATGTTTAAATCAGAAAGAGATTATTGCATATTAGACAGGTTGGATAATGGGTCAAAATAAATAATTGTTACAATCAGAACACGTAAATTTTGTAGGGTCGATGACAAAAAATTCATAAAAGGCTTATTTTTTGAGTTCGCTTGAGGCCCCCAAAAAAATTGAACTGTCCCTTTAGAAATCCTTATACTACACACGTTTTTAAACACCTTTTGCTTTAAATTACTTTTCAATATTTATTTTGTTAAAAAATCTATTTTATAAATAATGTCTTTATTATAAAAAGTTCTTTGTCCTTAAGAAGTTCATATTTCATAATTTTTTTAATTACGTTTCCTTAATAAAAAGAAACATGTTTTTAAATTATTGAAAAATATGTTTCATAATATGAAAAAGATACAAGTGATATGATTAACACGTAATATTATCATTAAATAATTGACTTGTTTTCGTAGTGACATGTTGCAAAAGTAAGTTTAAGAAGATGACATGTGTCAAAATTTATTTTGTTTTATTAGTATAGAAGTTAAAGTACATTACATTTTAAATTATTACTTATATACTCAGGACTTTATATAATACCAACGGAATTTGCTATCAAAAAACTTCAAGGCATATTTAAGGTTGTTGGTCCTAAAAACTATTTCGTTCGTGATTGCTCATCGTAGACAAACACTTTAATTCCAAACAACATTATTATCTGACCGACAAACTCGTAGTATTTGTTACAACTAAATGAGTTACATTTCCATATCTAACAAAATAAAACAAATATTTTTTGTTATAACTCTAACACATAAATATATGTGCATGGGAGAATCATGTGTATGTGGTAACTCAACCATTGGTATTGCATTGCATCACGTATCAAGAGTTGGGAAATCCTACTGGCTTATGACGTCAACTCCCAGCTTTGCTTCAATCTACAAGCTCGTCAACAAAGAATTTCATACGGAGTTAGGGGCTGTTTGTTTTTGGGCTGACCCAGCTGACCGTGCTGACCCGGCTGACTGGTTGACTCGGTCAGCGGGTCAGCCTGTTTGATTTCGGCTTCGGGCCCGGCTGACCGGGTCTCCATTGCTGACCGGCTGACTCGCGCCCCCTCGCGACCCGCAGGCCGCCGCCCCCGCCTTTGGCTTCGGCCTCGCGATCCGCAGGCACTGCCTTCGGCATCGCCTTTGTGTACGGTGGATTGCGGTGGTGGTCGGAATGTGTACGGTGATAGTGGTGGTTCTGACCGGTGGTGTGACTCCGGTGGGTTTTGTTACTTAAATACTGAATTAAAATTTTGAAATTTTGGGACTTGATAAATGTTAATAATATGAAACACTTTATTAGAACCTTGTTAGTTGTAAGAATTAATTAATTGGAAATACATAGAGGAATTCATTTTAGAAGTTTTCACGACTGGTGGAGTAATAAAATTCTGATCTCAAAAGCCGAATGAAGGAGCCCAATACATTGTGTCAACTAATGTTGTTTTGTGCCAAAAGACAAATTCAAATTATTAAAAATAAATGTTACTTTAATTCTCTTTGCCTCTTTAAAGAATATCTTTGGGAAGCACAATGTATATACCCGGTTGCCGTATGTGTGTATCGGCAATTCTGTCACAAAACTTAACGTCATATTTATGCAGCATGGATCACTATAAATAACCATCTCTTTAACTCAAAATATCACAAGCTTGTTTACTCTCTTAAGCACTCTCTCTACACGAATTTTAGCTTATACAATGGCATCCATAAAAACATACTCTGGCATTCTCGTACTTATGAGCCTTTTTAGTTTTGGGTTGTCTAGTGAAGGGATTGGAACCATCAATGACCCTCCATACTTACGTAATTATTCATTTACACCATTGCATGCACCTGCGCGCCATACATATATAATAATGTTTTAGATAAATATCATTCTTTTATTAAGTGATCATAACTAAATGTATGATTATATTGTGATTGCAGCATCAGCTTGTTACGGGTTCCAAGACCAAGGTGTTATGATAGCAGCAGCGAATCAAGATTTATGGCAAGGTGGAGCTGCTTGTGGGAAATACTTTCAGGTGACTTGCACAGGTGGAACCAACCTAGGAACGCCACACCCTTGCACGAGCACCCCCACAGTGACTGTAATGATCACCGATTTCTGCCCTCCACCTGGTTGCAAGGGCGATCTTGACTTGTCACACGAGGCCTTTTCCACCATTGCAGATCCAAGAGCCGGAGGAATCAAGATCTCTTACCAACAGTAAGCGATCAACAATTGATAACTTATTCGTCGATTTCTAATTTATGCTTTTATGGAATTATTAGTTTGATGGACAATGCTTGTTTTCCTTGTGTAGGGTGTGATGACGAAGAAAGATTATGGAAGTTGCATTGAATCATATGAGTACATGTGTTGGAAATATGACATTTAGTAACTCCACTGGATCGAGATGCATGATTCTCATTTCTTATTAATAATAATATCGACCTAGCTACCTTTTAATTAGTTTTGTTTGATGTTTTTTTTTCTGTTTTATTGCTTTTGACTTAATTAATTGGCATGTCATGAATCCAATTAAAATGTTGATGCTTGTTGACATATTATATCTTAGCCTTCACTTTGTATGACAAACTCATGCATGGAAACATAAAAGCTATATAGAACCTAATTGATGGTGATATCCCTCCATGAATGCGAGTCAAGAACCACAAAATTGTTTTTGGATGTGCCATGGATCGGATACGTATTCTCCGGGGCGGCCCAATACATTTTGAGACCTAAAACGAACAATGAAAGTAAGACTTTTTTTGTGTTAATAAAACATATGTGTTTTTTTATTTACTATGCGGAAAATTGATAAAACATCTATTTCAACTAAGAATGGTGTTACCACATTATTTTGACACCAACACATTGAATTTCTTTAATAATGCTCTCTTTCATTTAACAAAAATTACAAGAATTTCATAAATACACCTTCACTGATTTTGTTATCTTTTCTCATTTTTCTCTGAAAACATATATTGATGGATTATCACATATATACTTTCAGCTTAGAATGTAGATAAAAGTATGTATTTTTTTAATTTTAGGGGCCTTAAAAATTGAGGTAGTAATGTGGTATTTTTAATTGTTTATACGGTGGAAACGTTGATAATGCCCCAACCAATGGAGTAGGAGTTTTCTCCAAACACCACTAGAAAATTCGGTAACACCAATGAACAACTCCGTCAAGGATAACGATTACTGACGGGAATCTATTGGTGATACTCCTATGGATAAAAAAACTATGGGCAATACGTTTTTTGACAGAACACCAGTGCAATTTACCGATAGCTTACTGACGGATTACCGACAACATACGTCATAGTTTCCTCTCTTTACCAAGATGTATATTAACCCCGTAGGTTATTTTACTTTTAAAAAATATTTATTTTTATTTTCAAGGGCTTTGCACCTTAGACCACCACGATTGTAGTCTGTAGTGGTGTGACGAGGAAAAAAAAGACAGAGAGAGTGCTAAAGGGAAGCTAGACTCTAGTTTTGACTAAAATAATAGCTGAACAACATAAGAGAGCGTTGGTAATATTATTATTTTATTGTTATGTATCAAATTGGTAACTATCTTGTATGCTTATTTCGCATTCCTACTATAAATCACAGAGAAAATCAACGAAGAACATAATATGTCAGAAATTACCAGACATGAGTTGTTTTCTATTGGTAATTTCTGACGAAATGCTACCCAAATCATTTTTATCGCAACTAGTTTTACAATAAACATCCGTTATTGTTATGTTTTAGGTTACACATGTGAATCCATATAACTTGATACCAAGTGTTTTAAAAAATATGTTTATTTAATTTTAATGCTCCAGCGGATTGAACCTTAGTAAATATTCACTGCTCAAAACAGACGAGATTAATTAATTTAGTGATTGTTAGTTACACAAGCTCACATAAGACGAACTATATTAATATCCATCAAAATCATACATATATAACAGCCTTATGTATAAAAGTAGAGAAATGTTACGGTACAAAGTGTTTTTTCTGTGCGAATCGTACGAAGTTTTCACGCAAAAATGAATGTTACGGGTGGAATTATAACGCAAGTGTAAGAATTAATCATGCAGAAATGGAATTATCACGCAAAGGTAGAATTATTACGCAAGAAGATATTCTTGAGTGATAATTTCATCTCTGCGTGATAATTCCACGCGAGTGTAATTCGTCTTGCATAATTATTACTTTGTTTTTGCGTGATTATTATTATTCTTGCGTGATGATTTCACCCAAAACTTCGTACGCTTCACATGAAAAAAACACTTATATAGTAACCGGCCCCTATAAAAGTAATATAGACAAATTACATTAAATTTCAAATATTTACATTATTATTACATTTAGAGTTGTTATATATTCAAAACTTTATACAACACCAGCTGACTTTGTGCAATCAAAAACTTCATGGCATATGAGATTGCAAGTTTAGAAAACTACTTCGTTTGTGATTACTCATAGTAGACAAACACTTTAATTTTTTCATAGTTTTTGTTACATATAGATTACACTATATTTCCAAATTAAATAAACTAAGGCGAAAAATTTTAGTTTAACTGTAACACATAAATTTATGTGCATGAAAGAATCACGCACATGTGATAACTCAACCCTTGGTACTACATTGTATACATAGACTTAAAACGTATCGCATCCCATACCAAGAGTTAGGGAATCCTACTTGCTTATTGCGTCAACTCCTAGATTTGTTTCAATCTATGCGCTCGTCAACAAATTATTTCATGTAGTAGTGAACCCAAACAAAATTTTCATGGGGGCAAAAGTGGGGCGATTGTATAATTTTAAGGGGGAGCGCTCGTGATTTTCACATACATATAACACTAAAATAAATTTACAGGGGAGACTCTCCCCTCAACAACCCTTAACCTAGGTCCACCCTTAATTTCACGTGGAGCTAGATTAAAACATACATCAATGGACATTCTCTATATTCCGAGGTTATCTATTATACCAATTCGGAACTTGACATATAACTATATAAAACATTTTAGTAGAACACAAAACTATGCAAAGTGTAAGAATTAATCTTTTGAAAATACATAGAGGCATTAGTTTTAGAAGTTTTCACGACTAATGGAGTAATAAAATTCTGACCTCAAAAGCCGAATGAAGGAGCCCAATACATTGTGTCAACTAATGTTGTTTTGAGCCAAAAGACAAATTCAAATAATTAAAAATCAATGTTACTTCAATTTTTTTAACTCTTCAAAGAATATCTTTGTGAAGCACAATGTATATACTCGGTTGCCGTATGTGTGCATCGGTGATTCTGTTCCAAACTTAACGTCATATCTATGCAGCATTGATCACTATAAATAACCATATTTTTAACTCGAAATATCACAAGCTTGTTTACTCTATAAGCATTTTCTCTACGCCCAGCACATATAATGGCATTCATAAGAACATTCTCTAGCATTCTCGTACTTATGAGCCTTTTTAGTTTTGGGTTGTCTAGTGAAGGGATTGGAACCATCAACGACCCTCCATACTTACGTAATTATTCATATACACCAATACACACACACGCATATATGTAACGTTTTAGATAGATATCATTCTTTTATTAAGTGAAGTAACATGTATGATTATATTGTGATTACAGCATCAGCTTGTTACGGGTTCCAAGACCAAGGTGTTATGATAGCGGCTGCAAATCAAGATTTATGGCAAGGTGGAGCTGTTTGCGGAAAACATTTCCAGGTGACTTGCACAGGCGGAACCAATCTAGGAACGCCACACCCTTGTACGAGCACCCCCACAGTGACTGTAATGATCACCGATTTCTGCCCACCACCTGGTTGCAAGGGCGATCTTGACTTGTCACACGAGGCCTTTTCCACCATTGCGGATCCAAGAGCTGGTGGAATCAAGATCTCTTACCAACAGTAAGTGATTAATATTATTCAACCCAACATATAACAAGTGTTTCACAACTGTATATTTCTTGTTCTTGTGTTCTAGGGTGTGAAGAAGATTGCTGAAGTTGCATTCGATGCTATGAACTTGTGTGGAGAAAGAAGATCTTTGATAATTCTACTAGGATCGAAATGCAAGATCGCACTATTTATCATATATAAACCTAATTTACATTACCTTTGATGTTAAAGTTATCTCTTACTTTTGTTTTATGTTAGTTGGCTTATCAATCGTGAATAAATCAAAGGTGTTAATCTTCATTAAAATAAATCATGACCTCTACTTTGTATGATTAACTCATGATAACATGACATCATGGCGTGATGGATCTACAAGCGTTAGTGATTGAAGCTCCTAACGACTAACATAAGGTGGTATATGGTTGAGCTTTAAGATGGACTTCTATTGAACAACTCTATAAGTTAAATCAATGGTTTGGTGATTTTGCTTTGTGGTGAGTATATATAATAATAATGGTTCACCGACGGACATATGACATATCCATCGAAAACCTTTGATTATGGGAGGAGATATGTTGGTAAGCGGTGTGTTATGGTTTTAAACCCCTAAAACCCAGTGATACATCCGTCTGGGAATTTCTTTCGTCCTGACCCACATTTTTGCTTACTATAACCCTTTCCCCAACTCCGAGTTCATGGTTGATTGGTTGCAAGAACTTCATTTATGGATAGGCTATCTTTTACATACATCGAAACGTCCATAGCCTACTCATATGATTGAGGTAATAAGGTTAAGAAGATAACTACAATATCTTCTTAGTCTAGTACTACCTTTACATTTTATGACCAATAACAATTTACCAAACCATTGGTATGATCTTCAAGAGACTTATCGAGAGTTGTACGCATGTGTACAAATTCTTCTTGATGCATAACTAGCTATTTGACCCACACTCATGTTGAAGAGGTTTTTTTTTTGGACAACTCTCGCGGTATTTTATTCCTAGGGCTTAGATTTAGGACACTATGCGTCTTTTTCAAGATGTTCTTTTTCTTACGTGTGAGACTTTCAAGATAAGTTTGCTTCACCACAAGAGAATCTACAATTCCTTGACTCACTAACATAGTCGTGCTTTCCATAGTATTTCTCCACGTTAACTTTTTTCGAAACCATTTTTTGTTCTTGTTCAATCAAATCATGATCGCCTTCTTTGAATTGAGTTAATCACTAGGCTCTAATAACAAGTATTGAAATTGGAATCTCGTGTTAAATTTTTGAATTGAGTTAATCACTAGGCTCTAATAACAATTATTGAAATTGGAATCTCATATAAAATGTTAAAACCAAAGATTAAGAGAGGAATAAACGAAAACTTGAAATGAATATATCACCAACGATTAACAATATTTTTATTGAATTGAATCAAACCATATACAGAGATAATACAAAGGAAAATGATCACAAATAATCTAAGAATTCTCTCATCACTACTTATATACCTCTATATAACTAGCTCTAACAATTTCTTAAAAAAACTTTTATTTTGTCAATAGTAACTAGAATCAGTAGTAACTACACATATCAGAACTAACTACTTTTTATCGACAATTTAATTCTCTATGAGCACTTAATTAGTCCTCTTCAACGGTAACTTTACTTCTAGCGACATTAACTTTCCTTCAGTTCTAATATGCCATCAGTAGCAACTCTCCTTTTGATTACGAATGCTTACTTAGGCATGTTAAGTATCAAGTTCCTACCAACCACACTACCTCACGTTGTACCACTTTCTACCGATAGACCATTGCTCTCAATGCTCATCACAACCCTAAACAACTCCTTGTTGATGTTTGTATGTCTTTAACAACATATTCTAATAAAAAAAGGTTCAAATTACAACAAAATATGTTACCAAGCATTGATTTGATTTTGTTTATAAGCTAAGATCAAACTTATTGATGCTTCAGTTTATAGATTTCCATAACTCGTTTGGTACTTTAATTAAACCTATGAATATATCTAAACCAATCAACAACTTTGATCCGTGTTAAGATTACCCGTCTCTGACTCAAACTCATTTAACCTACTAGTTAACCCACTCAAAAGATGTCTAACTTCTATATTTTTATCACATTAGCCAACATGTATAGATGCAAACACTGGTGCACCTAACATCGTTAACATATTACAAAACCGTTGGTTGCTATTGGTACCTTTAGAAACTATTATGCTAACCAAAGTTTTCAGTCTTGAAACTCAAAAATGCAGCACTATCATAGAAACAAGACTGATTGTGACTACTCCAGGCACCCAAAAAAAGATTGATTCCAAAACACGGCTACCAACCATCAACCACTGCGATGCATCTAATCATCTTCACTAGAATCATCTTCATCATCATCATCACCATGAGGATCTGACTTATAATCTGAATCAGCATCATCATCTTCTCCTTTACGATGCTGATCACCATCATGATGGGTGGCGGTTTTGCCAGACGTAACATTCTTGATGTCTTCATCCATGTTATCATCATTTTTCTCATCCAACTGCACGCCTTCATCATCTGTTGGTGAACACGCAGTTTCATTATCTCTGTCTTCTTGCTTTGCATGAGGCCCACGTGTGTGAATTAGATAATGAGCCACCGACTTGTAACCAAGGTGTAATGCCTGGAAATTTTGAACATAAATATTACTACTATTCACTTTGTTCAAAAACGTTGCAGTTCTCTACTCTTGCCCAATAGGAGTCCTTAAATTTATATTTAATGAGTGGTATTTTAGATATTATAAGGTTGATGAAATTAACCTTCCTGTAAAGGTTTCCAGTGGGTTCCCACCCTTTGATTCTGCGACAGCGACTGCAGTTACATATATCTCTACAGACGGGACAAACCCAATCTGGGTTTGCATTTGCTTCTTCAACATTCTCTCCATATCTGCACAGAGGATCAGAAAGCCTTAGAAAACCATACTTCAAGTGACAAAAGACTAAACAGGAAAAAAGGGTTATGTTCTGTTTTTCAATAACATCACTTAATCTTGTACTTAACCTCATAAACAAACAATCACCACAGAACTGCCCTTGAACACTTGTACACTTGCAGCATCTAGTACGAAGACCTATTGTTTTCTGCCTGCAAAAAAATCAACTAGTGGCTGAGTGGATATATAGTTTTCATTGAATGAAACTCATATACACCATCATGTATATCATATGGCAATTGATTAAAGAAGTTTATTGGCATATTTGTTTGCTTTAACAACAATTATGCAGTAGTAGACGATTAATCAAAGGGTAAAGACTTTAAGGGTTCATGAATAAGGTTGCAAGAGAATATTATTGGACTTTCGGTGACAGGATGTAATTATGTTTGGACATAGAAAGAATGAAAGATGCATGAGATATTGTTTGATTAAACCAAAAAGTCTTATTTACTACATAATTATATATGCGTCTAACTTGTCAAATACTCAAATCTATACAATATAAACTTAAGATACAAGCTATACAAGGTAAAGTATTTTATCAAAACAATCACACATCTGAAGATCAAAACGAGCAACATATTTTACTAAACATATTGCTGTTGGGCAACATTTGAATAACAACTAATGGAACTGAAGAATACAAAACCTGCATTGATGGCAGCTCTTTCCTTCATATGGATCGTAAATGCGGTTCCCCTCAGCATCATACCCATCCACCAAAAGTGTCCATGTTTCTTTGTGATCGCCCAACATCTTTTCATGCTCTTCAGTATAAACCTCAGGTTTTGAGCCTTCCTTTATTACAATTTTGACATTCTTAACAACTTTTTCTTTTAGAACACGCTTCTCCGCGTAACTTACAGTGGGCAAGATCTTTATCCTATATAATGTTTCAAGAACAAATAAGATGAGCCAGTTAAGAAAAACATCACACCCCTTTAAACAAAGCATGTTATTTAACATAGTTTCCAGTGTTCGGTAGTAACAGGTGTAAAAAAGAACAGATAAATCAAACAAGTCAAAATAACTACCAACTCACGATTCACAACTCTCTCTGGTCCCTTTTGAGAGAAACCAATTTAGCCCATTATCCATTTTCATCTGTTAACAACTCCAATCCAAGCCACAAGTTTTGCCAGAAAAATATAGGGAATATAATAAAACTAAACAAAGGAAGCTTTACATGCTCTAATATAATATGTCCAGACAACCTTCACTTTTGCTAATCAGACTACCTTCCTTTCTTAAACTATTGCCTCGATCGATGTAGTTTTCATTTCAGTTTTCCGACTTTCTCCTTCACTTAAAAAAGATGCGACTCTAAGTTTTGACACATCAAATCACACCAAAATCCCAATCAAAACATTAAAACAAACTGTTGAAAATGTATACACACATACAAGTAACATAAAGAGGTTACATATTGGTTAGACCCAAGCAATGTTTACATTAACTGATTAACATATGTAATACCACCATAAGATTTTCTCTTAAACTCACATATCATCAACAATCAACATGCTACAGCTTCCATCCCTAAACACCTTAACCACATAATTAAATCACCCAACCAAACAAGCATCAAAGACACACCCATCGTCAGATTTCAAAAATCAGATACTTTTCACCGATTAAAAACTTTACTCGCACAATCAAACTCAAATCACTAACATAACGACATAAATGCTGCAATAAAACATAAGAAAAACCAAAAACCCCTATCAAATTTCAGAAATACCTAGAAGATCGTCTCGGAGAACCAGAAGCTGGGGGCAAAGGTTTAGGTTTCTGAGGACGAAGGGCTTTCGGTTTAGACGGAGGTTTGAGGTTACGAGATAGCTCCAGAATCCCGAGTTTTTGCATCCTTTGAAGATTCTCCTTGATTCTTTCTTCTCGAGACTGCTCATACTCTGCAACTCCACCATTGTCGTTCTCCTTTTGTTGCTCGATTCCGCCATTGACGTCTCTTCTTACCCTCTTACTCACCATTTTCGATTGGTGATTGTAGCTATCAATCAGACAATCACCAGCTTCTAGAAGATTGTGGTAGAAATGAATGATTTACAATCTCGGTGGAGAATGTCTAGGGTTTTGACTTTTGAGTCCATGTGGCTTAATGTAATTGGTTGATTTTGGTTATGGCGGGAAACTGGTGTAGACTAGATCCGACGAATTGAACCGAATTTAAAATTTTAGGAAACTATTTGTTTTTCGCGACTCGAGTTGTGCATCGAAGAAGCAGATTTGTATTCGGGTTCTGTATACGGGTGAGGATTTATCTACGGTTGCGGCGGTACACAAATAATAACAGCCAAGCTAATGAAACCAATACCAATTCTATGTATTACAAGTTAGCTCAAAATCAATAACAGGCCGTGACTACAAACAAAAAATGACCTAATCGGGAGAAGCGAAACCAATTTCGATATGTTATCACAGCCATAAACTAAGTAAAATTAAGGGGGCGTTTGCTATGCAGAAATTCAATGAAATTTGATGTAATCGAAATCTGAATTACATTAGTAATTATGTTTGGTTGGTAGTGATTCGATGGAATTGCAATTAAAGTACTATTATTAACATGTTTGGTTGCGAAAAGAATTGAAATTAATTTCCTCAAATTCCTTCAAATGAATGGATTCAAAATCCTTCCAAAAATTAAAGGATTTCAAATTCCACCACCCCCCCCCCCCCCCGGCCACTAACCGCCACCTACCACCCCTACCCACCGCCAACCGACGACCCTTGCCGATCGCCACTGACCCCAACCATCAACTACCGCCGACCCACGCCCACGACCGTTGTTGACCCGGCGCCCATGACCGGCGCTGACCCTGATCGCCGACGACGACGCCGCCCCCGACCACCAATCGACGCTTATCCGCCGACCGTCACTTTCCCCCGACCGTCGCCACTGACCGCGGTCACTGTCTCCCTTGACATCCAATTTCCATCAGTCACCTAAAACAGTTCGTTTAACGCCCCACTCACTACTCACTTGTCGCACTGCCCCCGACAACCAAAACCCGCCGACAACCGATTATGTTGTAACTGTTGTCGATAATCAACAGTCGCCGCTAATCGCACCTGCCACCTACAAACGCTCATCTCCACCGACCGCGCCCACGACCGACTACTAACCGTCGTTGCTTAACCAAGTCGGTTTTAGACGCGCTTGACGACGACCGTCGGTTCTCGGCGGGGAGTGATCGGTTGGTGGCGACGGTGAGGAACAGCTGGTTTTAGGAAACAAGTGCGATTGGTGGTCGTGGTCGATTGGGCATTGTGATGGCTGCGGCGGTCGGTGGTGTGTAGCGACGATGATCCGTGGTCATTGAGGTGGTGGCGAATTTGCTATGGGTGATAAATTCCAATTCCTTTATAAGTATTTTGTCACTAAAAATGCATTTGGAATTTATATTTCCTTTATAGATTTCAATTCCTTTGAATTCCAAATTCTTTGAAAAATATTGAATTCCAAATGAAGTTTCTTCTAATTCCAATTTTAATTCTAACAAATTCTATGAATCAAACGCCCCCTAAGAGTCTTGGAGGAATACATGTCCATTGCCATCGACCTCGTACCTTCTAGCAAACTCAAACCATCAAAAGCAAACAACAGACTCACCGAACAAATTCGGAAACCCATATCTCATGACATTATGATTTAGAACGCATATATACCATTGTCTCATAAAAGCTAACGCTCAATATCATTAACGGAATTAGTAACAAAGTCTCGGGCGAGCTTATGCTCAGCATCACCGACATAGCAAAGCCAACAACTATTCCATGTATGAAAACTCCAAAATGGAATGGAAGGGACAAAAGGGCATAAGAGATATTGTAGGTGGTTGCACCACTACTATAACCGCTAGCGAACAGTCGGACATCCCACCTCAACCACGAAAGGAATACGGAACATGAACAGTTGACTACCACTGCCAATGTCAAAAGCCACATCGAAACCAACTACGACCTAAAGATGAAAAGAATCGTACATCACCGCCACACACACACACCACCATAGGCGATCGTTGGACAACACGTGGCATGATAATCTAAAGGGCGTACATCACCGCTACGTAAACGCCACCGTGGGCAGTCATCGAACCACCGACGGCGTCATAAATCAACGGATCTAAACCGGTCCTAGCATGCGCGCCCCATTCCATTGACGTTGGCGGTACACGAAGCCACCGGCGCCGATTCCATTGTTGCTACAGCATTGGCCGGTGGCGCGGGTGTTGCGACGACTACCGACGACCTTGACCCTCTCTCTTTCTCTACAATGGAATTAGGGGAAACATGAAGGCCTTCTAGGGCTGCTCAATTTGTATATTCATTCAATGTCACAATAGTAGTTTAAACAGTTGAAATAAAGAAATTATCATGATTATTCAGTCACATGTAAGTTAATATATCAGTGATAGTAAATTACAAGTTTCATTATTTATATACAAACTTACTTGATTCGTTCTTAAACTTTAATAATTACAAAATTTAATAAAGTTGTGATACATTACATCCATTGTATCGACTCATATTATATTTTTTGTAAATAAGTATTTTGTTCTTAGTATAAAAGATAAATATAAAAATTACTCCTTTCATGTTAAAAAGATACTAGTATTAGCTTCCCGCGCCATGCGGCACGGGGCAACAGTTTTTTTGGTATTACATTTATAAACATTTATACAACATGGATGTTAAAGTTTGCAACATTAAAATAGAAGAAAATAAATTGTCTTTGCCCCAAAACCCTAATCAAAGAAAAAAAAAGAAAAATGAATTAGTAAAGGAAAACCAAGATCAAACTAGGACGGAGCCAAAAAAATTTTAACATATTAAGAAAACTAGAAAAATAAAATAAAAAATTGGGAAAAAATGACAAACAGAAATACTAAAAAAACATAGATATTATGAATTATTACCATGGCAAGTGGATGAAATCTTTGTCAAACTTGTAGATAAGTTTACTATGCTACTTATCTACCAAAATAGTTTACCTTGTCTACCAAGTTGATTGATCTTTGTAGTATAAATACCACCTCAATGTAGAGGAGAAGACACACCTCTTGTATACACTTTCATAAGTTATATATTTTTCTTTTTCTTGCTCTTGCAATTCTCTTTAAAGTTCTTAAGGTTATAACACTAATCTTGTGTTAATTATTGTGATATTATAACACGTTATCAGCACGAGAGCTCTTAAACTCTATCAAGAAGACTAATTGAGCATAAAGTCATCTACTAATCAAGGTAAGACCTTCATTAAGTAATAATATATAATATCTTATATTGAGAAGACAACTAATATAAATAAAATAAGCATAGAGGAGATCTTATTATGGACATTTTGATAACCATGGGACTACTAACAAACTAACTTTTATTTATGCATTTAACTTTTTGATTATGCAACTAACATTTTATCTTATGTCAACTAACATTTACTTATGCATGTTACCTTTACTTAATCTTTATTTATACAACTAACATTTCCTTTTATATCAACTAACATTTTGATTATATTGCTAACATTCATTCGTACTAACGTCTTATTCTTATCCTAATTTGTGGTTCTTATTTTATTTTGTTTTTATAAACTAAATTCATGTTTTTATAAGATAATCTTATACTTATTTAAAAAAAAATATTGTTGATATATACATAGATGACGGTTATATAGTTGTTATGAACGGTTATATAGCCGTTGTAAACAATCACATAACCGTTACAAACGGTTATAATTTTACACTATAAATTGACCACTATCAATTTATTTTCGTTTACAATAAACAGATCATCTTTCAAGTTTATCCAAGAAAATCTTTCAAAGATGATACACCCGGTTTTAATACTAGCAACCATAATGCTTATTTTAATTCTTATCCCCATTGCTGAACTACCACCCGAAGAATTTAAACTTTTCTTATTTTTGTATTTCTTCATAGCTCTACCACTTTATTGTATCGCAATGTTTATTGATATATATGGATTCTAATAATCATCTTGCTATTTGCTTAATTCTTGTTTAGAAATCAGAATGTCGAATATTGCAAAAATTGAATTCCCGGCTCTTAGTATCAATGGAGAAAACTATATGCCTTGGACGGCCCATGTGAGAAGACATCTTAAATCAGTGGGTGTCTTAGAAATAATACAAGAGGGGAATGCTTGTTCAGAGCAAGACAAGGCGAAAGCCGATGTCTTTTTACATAAACATATCGATGAAATGTTACAATTTGAATATTCAAATTGTGAGGATCCGTATATTTTATGGAAAGACTTACAAAGCAGATTTGCTCATCAAAGGGAAGTTCTACTTCCCACTACTAGAGATGAATGGAACAATCTCATGTTTCAAGATTTTAAAAAAGTAAATGAGTACACATCTACTTTGTTCAGAATATGCTCGACTCTCAGATTTTGTGGGAAAACTATAATCGAGGAAGATATGTTGGAGAAAACTTTCTCCACATTTCATGCATCAAATATAAACTTGCAACAACAATATAGGTTGCAAAAATTTAAAAGATATTCTGATTTGAATTCATTTCTCCTCGTAGCAGAAAAAAACAATGAGCTCTTGATGAAAAATCATCAAGCTCGCCCCACAGGATCATTAGCAATTCCAGAGATAAATGTTGCTACTAAAAACTCTGGAAGAAAGTGGGGACGAGGTCGTGGCCGAGGTTCTTTTGATAAAAGTTACCTTAATAACCGAAACCATTCTTTCAAAGGTAATAATAATTACCGAGGTAACTTTTATAACCGTGGACGTGGTCGTGGTCGTGGATATGGTCGTGGTAGAAATCAAAGAACAGTCAATTACCACGCCCCATAAAACAATTCTAACCAGTACAAGGGGAATGAAGCTGGTAGGTTCGAAAACAATGGCACTTCCTGTTTTAGATGTGGTAGCACAAACCACTGGTCGAAGGCTTGTCGCACAGCTCCACATTTGTGTGAACTATACCAAGCCTCTCTTAAAATAAAATAGAAGGAAGTGAACTATGTTGATAATTTTAATGATCTCAACGTTGAGTTATACACTGCAGACTTTGACATAGATCTCTGAAACACATGTTGCTTGACCATAATAGTTATATGCAACAATTAAGTGTTTTTTTAATCTTTAATTATGTATTTTCTTCATGTAATGTTTTCTTTCGATTAAATAAAGTACTTGTTAAAATATAACAATATCGTCGTTATTCAATTATTATTTTTCTTTATACTTTCAAGATTAAAATGAACATCACTGGAGCGCAAGAACAAACAAATGAAGCAGATATATTTATAGCGGATAGTGGAGCTACACACACTATACTTAGATCTAAAAAATATTTTTATGAACTTAAACCAACAAAATGAATCGTTAATACAATATCAGGCCCTACAGACCTGATAGAAGGAGTGGGAAAAGCTAATTTAACATTACCAAATGGTACAAAGCTTATTATAAAGAATGCTTTATTTTCCCCAAAATCAACAAGAAATCTATTGAGTTTCAGAAACATATATCATAACGGATATGATACTCAGTCAAGGACTATTGATAATGAAAAATAT
The DNA here is from genome assembly GCA_025215565.1 of Flaveria ramosissima. NCBI lineage: Eukaryota > Viridiplantae > Streptophyta > Magnoliopsida > Asterales > Asteraceae > Flaveria > Flaveria ramosissima. The sequence goes on from CM046036.1 coordinate 11,798,341, forward strand.
TTGCATATCATAAGCAAAGATCAAATATTAGAAAAACTGCCAATGCTTCAGTCTGGTTTACATTATACACACATCAATGTGCCTCAGGTATATATGGCAGTTAAAGAAAAATATTGTGATCCTAAAACACTTACCTTATGGCATGACAAATTAGGTCATCCAGGGTCAACAATGATGAAAAGAATAATCGAAAACACTCATGGGCATCCATTGAAATATCAAAAAATCCCACAATCGAATAAAATTCCTTTGTGTACATCTTGTTCTCTTGGGAAATTAATCACAAGGCCTTCGCCTGTGAAAATTAAAAAAGAATCACCTTTGTTTCTTGAAAGAATTCAAGGAGATATATGTGGGCCAATTCATCCACCATGTGGCATTTAGATACTTTATGGTTTTGATAGACGCATCAAGTAGATGATCTCATGTCTCTTTGTTATCAACTCGTAATGTAGCATTTGCGAAATTTCTTGCACAAATTATCAAATTACGAGCACATTTTCCTGATTATACTATTAAAAGGGTGAGACTTGATAATGCTGGTGAATTCACATCATATGTTTTTAATGATTACTGCATGTCTGTGGGAATTATTGTTGAACACCCTGTTGCTCATGTACACACATAAAATGGCTTAGCTGAGTCGTTAATCAAACGTCTACAACTAATAGCTAGACCATTAATAATGAGGACAAAACTACCTGTGTCTATTTGGGGTCATGCAATTCTTCATGCTGGATCACTAATTCGTATGAGACCAAGTGCAAATCTTAAATACTCTCCGTTACAACTTGTTACTGGCAATGTGCCAAACATTTCCCGCCTTAGAATTTTTAGGTGTGCTGTGTATGTCCATATTGCACCACCACAACGCACAAAAATGGGTCCTCAAAGAAGGTTGGAAATATATGTTAGATATGAATCAGCTTTCATCATACAATATCTTGAACCTTTAACGGGAGATGTATTTACAGCACGTTTTGTTGATTGTCACTTTAACGAGTCAGTTTTCCCGGCATTAGGGGGAGAAAAGAAAAAACAAGAAAATGATGTCTCATGGTATGTTCCTTAATTATTGCATCTTGATCCAGTAACTAAACAACGTGAGACTGAAGTTCAAAAGATAATACACCTACAAGTATCAATTACCTGATTCATTTACTGATACAAACAGAGTCACTAAATCTCATATACCAGCTGCTAATGCTCCAGCTCGAGTTGAGATTCCAAATGAGCAAATAGATAACACAATGGCTCATGAATCTCAAAAACGTTTGAAACGAGGAAGACCAATCGGTTCCAAGGATAAAAATCCTCGAAAAAGGAAAACTCATGAAAAGGAAGTTGACAATAAAGTGAATGATCTTGATGAAACGCTACATACCAAAACCTCTCATGAGGAGGATTTGGATGAAAATAACAAAGAAATGTCAATTAACTATGGTCACACAGATATCTTATGGAATCAAGATGAAATGGAAAGTATTGATGAAATATTTTCTTATTCCGTAGCAAGTGACATCATGAGTGGAGATGATGATCCTGAACCACAGTCAGTTAGTGACTGTAAAAATAGACATGATTGGGATAAATGGAAAGGAGCTATGCAAGCTGAATTAGATTCACTTAACAAACGAAAGGTCTTTGGACCTATTGTTATTACTCTGATGGCCGTAAAGCCTGTAGGGTATAAATGGGTTTTTGTACGAAAATGAAATGAGAAAAATGAAGTTACAAGGTATAAAGCTAGACTTGTAGCTCAAGGTTTTTCACAAAGGCCAGGGATTGATTATGAGGAAACATACTCCCCTGTTATGGATGCAATAACCTTTAGATACTTAATCAGTTTAGCAGTCTCTATAAATTTAGAGATGCGTCTTATGAATGTTGTCACAGCTTACTTGTATGGATCACTAGATAGTGACATCTATATGAAAATTCCTAAAGGTTTTAAATTCCCCGAAGCAATAAGCTCAAAGCCTAAGGAAATGTATTCCATCAAATTACAAAGATCCTTGTATGGACTCAAACAATCTGGAAGGATGTGGTATAATCGTTTGAGTGATTATTTGACAAGTAAAGGATACACAAGTAATCTTATTTGTCCATACGTCTTCATTAAGAAAATAACATCAGGATTTGTGATCATAGCTGTGTATGTTGATGATCTAAATATAATTGGGATGCAAAAGGAAATAAATAAAACAATTGCTCTTTTAAAGAAAGAATTTGAAATGAAAGACCTTGGAAAAACCAAATATTGTCTTGGTTTACAGATTGAGCATATGCATAATAGAATAATTATACATCAGTCAACTTATACTGAGAAACTCTTAAAGCGTTTCAATATGGACAAAGCAAATCCTTTAAGCACACCGATGGTTGTTAGATCACTCAATGTTAATAATGATCCATTCCGTCCTTGTGAAGACAATGAAGAGGTCCTTGGTCCAGAGATACCATATCTCAGTGCAATTGGAGCTCTTATGTATCTTACTAACTGTACGAGACCTGGCATTTCTTTTGCAGTTAATTTTGTCAGCAAGATTTAGTTCAGCTCCTACTAAAAGGCACTGGAACGGGATAAAACATATTTTTCGATATCTTCGAGGTACTATTGATTTAGGCTTGTTTTATCCTAATAATTCAAAAGAAGGGTTGGTTGGTTATGCAGATGCAGGTTATTTATCTGATCTCCATAAAGGAAAATCTCAAACTGGATACGTATTTAGAAATGGAGGAACTGCGATTTCATGGCGTTCTCAGAAACAAACACTCGTTGCTACATCCTTAAATTATGCTGAAGTCATTGCACTACATGAAGCTTCAAGAGAATGTGTATGGCTAAGATCTATGACACAACTTATATCAACTTCTTGTGGATTGGAGAAAGATGAAAATGCAACACCAATCTATAAAAGATAATACAGCTTGTGTATCACAGATGAAAGAAGGGTATATCAAAAGTGACAGAATAAAACATATACCACCAAGATTCTTGTCATATACTCAAGATCTTATTAAAGATAAACAAGTTGAAATGAGATACGTTCAATCTAGCAACAATTCAGCTGATCTTTTCACAAAGGCACTTCCTAAAACAAATTTCAGAAAACATGTTTATGATATTGGCATGCGACACGTACACGCAATGTGATGATCTACAAAAGACAATTTGAGGGAGAGTTATAAGTTGCACTCTTTTTTCTTTAGCTAAGATTTTTTTTCCCACTGGGTTTTTCTTTAGCAAGGTTTTTAACGAGACAGTACTTAATCTCTTGAAGTTTGAAAAGTGTCATCCAAGGGGGAGTATTATGAATTATTACCATGGCAAGTGGATGAACTCTTTGTCAAACTTGTAGATAAGTTTACCAATGCTACTTATCTACCAAAATAGTTTACCTTGTCTACCAAGTTGATCTTTGTAGTATAAATACCACCTCAATGTAGAAGAGAAGACACACCTCTTGTATACACTTTCATAAGTTATACATTTCTCTTCTTCTTGCTCTCGCAATTCTCTTTAAAGTTCTTAAGGTTATAACACTAATCTTGTGTTAATTATTGTGATATTATAACAATAGATAATTTGGAGGGGAGGGCTATAGGCCCCTTTTGATGGGGTAATGTTGTTAGCATCTTACCGGTGGGTTACATGCCCCTTTGATGTTTAGATTATGAGTAATGGTTAATGTCCATTAAATGATATTTTTTGTCACATCAACATCAAGTCAGCATTATTTTTTTTGTTAAAAACATAAGTAATGGTGGATGTTTCTATAATGCCCCTTAATCATTATGAATTTGGTGATTTGTGGCGTTATAATAATAATGTCTTTTAAACATAATGCCCCACCGTAATGGTGATGGGGGCGTTATGTGACGTTATGTATGGACTTAACGCCTCATTACATATGGTCTTAGTGCCCCTCCCCCATATTACTTATAACATCTAAGGCAAACGACCCAATCCTTGCACGGCACGTGTCTAAGGCAATTAATAGAGATATCCAACTGTTCACGCAAGTTTGAGTTATAATATTTATAGCAACAAATACAATTGGATTTAATATTTAAAAAACCTATTCAAGTATTGCGTAGCATACAGTGGATATTTTTCACAAAAATATATCATATTCATCATCAATTTTCGACCTTGATCTTCTACTTTGGTCAAAGTAAACTTTTAAAAAAATTATAACAACATTTACTTTAGGGTTTGACAAGTAAAAATTCAAATTCTTGAATTATTCAAATTTAGATTTTTTATACTGAATATGAATTTGATTCAAATTTGAATTAGATTTGAATGATTCAATTGGTATTCGAATATGAATTTGGAAAAAAGTCAAAATCCTATTCAATTTATCCAAAAAATATATTTTAATTTTTATTTCCAAAACTATGAAGCTATAGTTCAAAATACACGCTTAAACTTTACAAGTGATTAAGAAAATCAAAACAAAATGATAGTAGTCTACATTCAAATTATTCAATAAAGCAACATCCAAATTACATATTCAAGTATTTTAAGTTAACAAACTAAAATACTCAAACTTTTAATATTAACCGGTTTACAGCTACAACCTGCAAGTCTATAATAAAAAGAAATGAGTGAATACAACTACAAATTAAACAAATACACAAACATAATAACCAAAAAAGAAACTAAGATTAAGTTAAACTACATAAGTATATGTATATAAAATAAAGTGTTTATATAAAATATAAAATAAGTAAGCATATTATTTGTGTGTATACATATAGATATAAGTATACTTATAATTAAAATTTCAAATTGAATCGAAAGAAAATCATAAATTTGAAATTCGATTCGGATTTGATAAAAGGAATTTCGAATCAAATTGTATTCAAATTTGAAAATTCGAATTGAATCCTGAATTTATAATGTAGAAAATGTTATATTAGTTAAACCATAAACATTTTTTTGTTTACACAAAACGTCTATCGATAGCATTTGGATCGTTACTCTCCCCAACTCAATAAAAATGTTCATAAGAAAATAATGAGTTGGAAAGTGTAACGGTTCAGATGTTATGATATTTTTACCTAAAATTTCTTAAAACATGTATTACCTTAAGGTGTATTAGCATATTAGACATGTGTTTCACCATGGTTCAGCTTTTAACATATACGGGAATGTCGCATTGATAGTTTTAGGTTCATCTTGTTTTTGGTGAGTTTAATGATATAGGCACTCGAATTTTCATGTATATCTACACATGCGTTAACGATCCGACTTATGGGCCCCTTTCCCAACGTGGTCTTGAAAATACTCAAATTAAAGCACCTAGACATTAGATACAACAACTTTGAAGGATAGTTACCCCCTCAACTCTTTAACAAAGATCTTAATGTCGTTTTCTTAAACCATATTTGAATTTTATCGGGTTATACCTGAAAACACCAAGAACTCGAGCACGTTTGTGATCGTGCTCGCGCATAACAACTTTAAAGGGTGCATTCCTCGAACCATTGGTTAAATGACCAAGTTAGATAAGGTTGTTTTTGCAAATAAGGGACTATCTGGTTGTGTTCCGTTGAATTAGGGTTCCTTAAGAATACTATAGTTTTGGATTTGAATAAGAACAATTTCGTCAGAACGATTCACGAAGGATTTAATAATTTAAGTTGTGTTAAGATGATTGATGTTCAGAAGAATAATTTGATTGGAACGGTGGTTGATGGTGTTTGCATGTTGCCGAAGTTGTTGAAGTTTGAGTTTTGTGGTAACTCTTTTGATTGTTTGGGGGTGAAATATGAGAATCCGGTGAGATCTGTTAAAACTAATTGAGAATATGAACATGGAATTTGAACGATACAATAAAAATGATACAAGAAATAATGAATTTGTAAACCAATGATTTGTTATTCGAATGTGAATATGGAATTCTTCGAATCCCTCGACCGATTACTCAGGTCCCTATTTATTGTGCTTAACTAACTATAACTACCACACTCAACAATTATTGAGAAATTACAATAAGGACCCTATACTATAACTTCCGAACGGAAATAACCCTTCGGAAGTTACCCTTCGGAAGATAACCAAAGGAAACATCAAATCCCTTCCGAAGCAAACATAACCTTCGGAAGATATCAACTAAGCTTCGGAAGAACTATGCTAAGCTTCGGAAGTATACCTTAACTTCGGAAGATCACTTGTTTTGGCTTTTATACTTCACAATCTCCACCTTAAAATCCAAAACAAGATTTTAACCAACTCCCAACGCATCCAAGCAAAACTTGAACTTTATACCAGGTAGAGACTTTGTAAACACATCTGCTGGATTCTCCAAAGTAGACACACCTTCCACTTTTACCTGCCCAGCATTCACCACATCCCTTATGAAGTGTAACTTCACATTAATGTGCTTTGTTCTATCATGAAACATGCTATTTTTTGATAATTGGACTGCACCCTGGTTATCACAATACACCACTGAGTCTGCAACTTTGATTCCTAACTCAGAAACAAAATCATGCAACCACATAGCTTCCTTGACTCCCTCAGTTAATGCTATGTACTCAGCCTCTGTTGTAGATAATGCCACTACATGCTGCAACTGAGCTTTCCAACTTACTAAGTTACCCAGCACTTGAAATGCATACCCTGTAATAGATCTACCTCTATCTAGGTCCTTGGCAAAATCTGAATCAACATAACCAACAATCCTCTCATTCTTCCCATGTCCATGACACCCAAACACTAAACCATAGTGCTTAGTTCCCTTAAGATACCTCAAGATCCACTTCACAACAACCCAATGAGCTTTACCCGGATTTGACAAATATCTGCTGACTAAACTCACAGCATACCCAATATCTGGCCTTGTACAAACCATCAAGTACATCAAGCTCCCAACAACATTGGCATAAGGTACTTTCTCCATATATCTAACTTCAGTATCTGATTTAGGACAATCAGAGCTTGGCAGTTTAATATGACCACCTATAGGAACAGTTACTGGCTTCACATCATCCATCCTATAGTTACTTAGTACCTTTTCCAAGTAAGATCTTTAAGACAACTTCAACACCTTGTGTTCCTTATCTCTCTTGATCTCCATGCCCAATATCTTCTTGGCTTCGCCCAGATCTTTCATCTCAAATTCTGACATCAACATCTTCTTAGTAGCTTCAACTTCTTCCAAGTCAGGACAAGCCACTAACATGTCATCCACATACAGCAACAAATACACAAATTTGTTCACACTGTATTCCTTAAAGTACACACAACTATCATAACTGCTCTGGTTAAACCCATTAGTCACCATGTGTTCATCAAACCTTTTATACCACTGCCTAGGAGATTGCTTCAGCCCATACAATGACTTCTTAAGTAGGCAAACTTTTTCTTTCTGCCCCTTAACCTCAAACCCCTCCGGCTGCTTCATATAGATGGTTTCATCTAACTTTCCATGCAAAAATGCAGTTTTCACATCCAACTGATGTAACTCCATATCCATAGAAGCAGTCAATGACAGCATAACCCTGATAGATGAATGTTTCACCACAGGTGAGAATATCTCATTATAATCCACCCCTGGCTTCTGTGTAAACCCCTTAGCTACTAATCTAGCCTTGTACCTAGGAGGTTCACCTTCAGAAATCCCATCTTTCAGTTTAAACAACCACTTACATGACACAGGCTTATGACCCTCAGGTTTATCAACCGGCTCCCATGTACCATTCTTATAAAGAGATTCCATCTCTTCCTCCATGGCCTTACACCATTTTGAACTTTCTTTCATAGAAATTTCCTCAGAGTATGACAATGGTTCATAGATGTTTTCTTCTTCCGCAGCAACAAAGGCTAATGCTGACAAATCCATCCCATCTCTATACCTGAGTGGAGGAACCACTTGTCTCCTCTGCCTATCCCTAGCCAACTGGTAATCATCCATACCATCTCCCTGGCTATCAGAGGTACCTTGATCAACACCTTGATCATTCACACCTTGCTGCTCCACCTCAATCTGAACCCCACTCTGATCTTCAATCTTTGACTTTCCTTTTTCTTGAATGTCTTTATACATCACATTCTCTTGAAAAATTACATCCCTGCTCACTATCACCTTAGGTCTGTCCCCTTCTAGCCTCCATAATCTATACCCTTTTACACCTTTAGGGTAGCCTAGAAATACACACTTGCAGGCCCTAGGTTCCAACTTCCCTTGGCTAACATGAGCATAAGCCAAAGATCCAAACACCTTTAGTCCCCCATAGTCATTCTTTCTTCCTGACCATGCCTCCATAGGTGTCTTCATGTCTAATGCTGCTGATGGAGATCTATTGACCAAATATGCTGCAGTTATCACAGCTTCAGCCTAGAACATCTTAGGTAACCCTGAACTAGCCAACATACACCTTACTTTTTCAAGCAAAGTCCTATTCATCCTTTCAGCCAAACCATTCTGCTGTGGATTACCTGGCACAGTTCTATGTCTTGTAATACCATGAGTCTTACAATACTGATTAAACTCATGATTGCAAAACTCTAACCCATTATCAGTTCTCAGCTTCTTGACTTTTCTTTCAGTTTGAGTTTCCACAAGGACTTTCCATTCCTTGAATTTGCTTAAAGCATTACTCTTATTCTTCAAAATAACCACCCAAACTCTTCTTGAAAAATCATCATTCAAAGACATAAAGTATCTAGCACCACCCAAAGAATCAACCTTAGCAGGACCCCATAAATCTGAATGAATATAATCCAACACCCCTGTTGTAATATGTTTAGCCCTTGTAAACTTTACCCTCTTGTGTTTCCCAAGAATACAAGTTTCACAAAAACCAAAATCACAACTCTTCAACTCAGTCATTACCTGTTGCTTCTGCAACTCCACCAGTCCCTGATGACTGATATGACCAAGCCTCTTGTGCCACAACATAGCCTTTGAACTACAATCACTTGAGGCAGTTGCCACCTGAGATTCTACTACACCAGCACTATCTAGAACATAGATATTATTTTCCCTTCTACTACCAGATAATACCACCATTGATCCCTTAATCACCTTAGCCTTACCATCTCTAAGACTAATATGGTAACCAGAACTCTCCAACACCCCTAAAGACAATAAACTTCTTTTAAGACTAGGAATATACCTTACATCATGAAGATCTACTTCCATTTCATTCTTCATCTTTAGAGTCACTACACCATGACCCACAATCTTGCAAGGTCTATCATCCCCTAGCTTCACTGATCCGAGATCTTCAAACTTCAGATCTTTAAAGAACTCCTTCACAGGCGTCATATGGTATGAGCACCCTGAATCAATCACCCACTCATCCTCTTTCCCACTGCTTGTAACAGCCAACACATCTGCACTCTCATACCCATCAGACGAGTCATCTTGAGCATTATGTCCTGAATGAGACTTTAACCCACTTGATTCACCCTTCTTTTTTTTCCAGTCAGGACAATCTTTCTTGAAGTGCTTTTCTGACCCACACACATAACACCTCCTCTTAGACTTGGATCTTGACTTTGAGACACTTCTTGGTTTGAAGTTCCTTGTTTCAGATCTACCCCTGACTACCAAGCCCTCTCCACCATCTTCCTTATAATCAGTTCTCTTCTTTAATTCCTTTGAATTGAGAGCTGCCAGCACTTCTTCCATGGTAAGAGTATCCCTACCATACATCAAAGTATCCACAAAGTGCTCATAGGAAGATGGTAAATATGTCAAGAATATGATTGCTCGGTCTTCATCCTCCAACACAACTTCGATGTTCTCAAGATCTAACACCAATTTGTTGAATTTATCAGTATGATCTTCAATTGACTTCCCAGGAGCCATTTGAAATGTGTACAATCGTTTCTTGAGATACAACCTGTTCGCAAGAGACTTCGTCATGTACAAACTTTCCAATTTTGACCAGACCCCTGCAGCCGAGTTCTGCTTCGATACTTCTCTGAGTACTCGATCCCCCAAGTTCAAGATGATTGAACTGTGTGCCTGTTCTAATATCTCCTTCTTCTCCTTGTCTGATAACGTATCAGGCAACTTGGATTCTCCGGCCAAGGCATTTACCACTCGTTGGTGAACGAGCAATGCCCTCATCTTCAATCGCCATAATCCAAAGTCGTTCTTCCCGTCGAATTTCTCAACCTCGAACTTTGTTGACACCATCGTTGCCGCCGATCGATCTTTAATTGAATCTTGATTCTCAATTGAGCCACTAACCAGACTCTGATACCAATTGTTAAAACTAATTGAGAATATGAACACGGAATTTGAACGATACAATAAAGATGATACAAGAAAGAATGAATTTGTAAACCAATGATTTGTTATTCGAATGTAAATATGGAATTCTTCGAATCCCTCCACCGATTACACCAGATCCCTATTTATAATGCTTAACTAACTATAACTACCACACTCAACAATTATTGAGAAATTACAATAAGGACCCTATACTATAACTTCCGAACGGAAATAACCCTTCGAAAGTTACCCTTCGGAAGATAACCAAAGGAAACCTCAAATCCTTTCCGAAGCAAACATACCTTCGGAAGATATCAACTAAGCTTCGGAAGAAGTATGCTAAGCTTCGAAAGTATACCTAAACTTCGGAAGATCACTTGTTTTGGCTTTTATACTTCACAAGATCGAAGATTGTTTTTGACTACCGGGATAATTATTTGTAGAGAAAGATGACCAGAGAAGTAAGAAGAAGTGTTCACTGGTAGCCAAATGCCAGATTGATTGTGAAACTATAGGATGTAAGATGTCGGACGGTGAGAGTGATGAAGATGATGAAGTGCGACCCTAACTGACACGTATACATGGAACTTAAGCAATCAATAATTCACATGCATGGAGCGTTACTAATTATATGTTCCATGTGCTCCTTTAATTTAGAATGGTAGGAATAAAGAGTCATCCTTATTATTAGGATGAGTCAGTTAGTCGTTATTTTGTTGAGGGTTTTCTATTTTCATTGAATCTATGTGTAATCTGCTTCCATGTATCATCTATTCTGCTCAATCGATCAAAAAGTGCTTGAGTTCTCTATCTCACTTATGTTACTTATATTCATAAATACCAACAGATTTTGGTATCATAGCCTACCTCGTTGATAAGCTTGATACCTTCTCACCATGGCTGAAAACCCTATTCACCCTAATCCCACATATGTTGTGTCCATACCAGTATTTAAAAGAGAAGGGTATGCACACTCGAGCATTTGAATGAAAACCATACTCAAATCTCGCGAACTTTGGGATTTTGTGTATCTTGGAGTGACTGCTACTAATGATGGCACCCGGATTATCATTAAGCAAGATGAAAAGATGCTTTATCCATGTCTATTATCCAAGAAGGGGTGTATGATCACCTTTTCTCTCGAATCACCACTCAAGCCTCAACCAATGATGCTTAGGACATTCTACATATCAAGTTTCAGGGAGATTTACAAGTGCACTTGATGAAACTTCAAGGATTGCAGCGAGATTTCAAGAATTTAGCCATGGAAGATGATAAGGTCATCCAGAACTACATTTTATCAAGTTATGGATAATGTAGGCCGACTGAGGTCCTAGGGTGAAGAACTCACCGTTAAAAGGTCGTGGAGAAAATACTATGAAGTCTGTCGCCCAAGCATGGTTATGCTATTGCATCTATCGAAGTTGTATTTGATCTGGCAGAAGTTACCCTAGTTAAGTTGATGGGTTTGCTACAATTTCTCAGCATATTAAGATGAAATAGAACATGGAGTTCCCGAACATAGCCAATTTGGACCTTTTCACGGATAAAAATGGACGTAAATTTTCACATGCTTCGTGCGTTAATGTTGAACTATACTTTGAGTGGGGTATACTATGAAGACATTATCATAATAAACAATAGTAGCTTTTCCAAATAGCCACATGAAATTTATGTAACAAAATTCTTAGCCAACTACCTTTAGCAACCACATTTGCAATGCCCTGATACTTCACTTTTGTGCTTAGTCGAGAGATGGTGGGTTGTCTTTTAGACGATGAAAACACCAAGGTATCACCTAGAAACACATAATAGCCATAATATGATAGGCGTGAACCAGGGGCATCTACCAATCGACATCAAAATATGCAACATGAGACCGAGAGGTTGACATGTTGTTCCTAAGTTATAATCAAAGGTTTCTTGTATATACCTGAGAAAGCGTTTCATAAAAGCAAAATGGGTCTAACATGAAGCATGCACAAAGAGACGTATATATAGTGTTGCATTAAGAAATGTCTGGCATTTTGAAAGTGAAGTATATGAAGAGCACCTGCAAGTAGTGATAGGGGTGACATCAGGTACAAGATTGACAGTCATAACACTTAATTTACCTGAGATGTCTACTATTGAGTAGCACGACTTGCATGTGGTCATGTTAGCACGATGTAAATTGTCCTGAACATATTGAGTTTGAGACAAAAATGACCCTGCTTGTCTCTATTAACTATAATGTCCAAAATATAGGTCCAAATATGAACTTGCAAACTCACCGGGGAGAAGAATGATTACGTGCTTTAAAAAACCTGAAAACATCATCAACATAAAGTAATAGTAGGCTACATGAGATTCATTCCGGTAAATAAAAAAGATGCGTCACAAATGCCACTTCAAAACCGCGTAAGTTATAAAGATGGAGAAGCATTATATATATGAGCTTCATATCACAACTATACCGAACCGGAAGTACTTATCCCGAAATCACCAAAATTGGGTACCGGTATGTTATTTGAAGGTAAACTTTGGTAAAATACCAGTACCGTACCAAACCGAAAGTACTAATCCCGAAAAACACCAAAAAGTGGGTACCAAATTGGCACAAAAAATAATTCGGTACAGAAAATACGATACCGGTATTGGTTTCATTTTGGTATTTGGTACCATTTGCTAATTCCTTAAGCGGTATACCATGCCCGAGGGGCTTTCTTCAAGCCATATGATAACTTTTTAAGTTGACACACATAATCTAGATAATGCTGGTCTACGAACCACGGTGGTTGATGCATAAAGATAGATTCTTTGAATTCTGTCACGCAAAATATCATTCTTTACGCCTAATTGATGAATATGCCCAAATTTTAACATTGCCAATGATAAACCTGTTCTAATGGTGATTGATTTTACAACCTCACTAATTGTATCCTCACAAACAATCCCATCCATTTGGGATTTGCTATTGACCAATAATCGTGCCTTGTAACATTCCAATGTATGGTTGAATAGCTACATTAAATGATTTGGATCACTAAGCCATAACCTTCACCCAAATCACTTACATTAAATGATTTGGATATGCATTTTGAGCTCTTTACTAGAAGTAGTATGTATGGGAACAATTTGGAGTTTTATAAAATTGTTAGTAGAGTTTAAAAAACACACTAGTTAATTACTGAAGTATAATCTCTTTTAATATTATACAAAACACAAATCAAATTAATAAAGTCGATCAATCACGTTGATTCCATGAATAACATAAGTTCACCCACGGAGTGTTTGTTTTTGACTTTTACTAGACATTCCTTACAATCATACTTAAACCTAAACACATATACAATTATTATATTTTACTCACTTGTAAGTTGTCATTTCTAACTATATTAAAAGACAAGTTAATCTGTTTATATTATCACTTTTGTCATGCATTATGATTTTAAATCCGTTATGGTTGTTTTTAATTCGTTTTCTTTTGCTCTGGTAAATATTAATTAATTTTTTATTTTATAACTTCTAATACATATGTAATACATAAATTATAATACACCGTTACATTTCGTTTACTTTACCTACAACAGATGTAAATTTTATGAAAAATAAGGCGTATGGATTTTACCTATCTATACTAATAAAGTAAAATACTATCAGACACATGTTTATTTGTTAGCACATCCACATCATCTCCACCCATGCTCCATCTAGAATTATCTACGTGTCTTTACCACAATAAGTTTACTATTTTTAGTAAAAATCTTAACATCAAAAAATTTTCCTTAATAGATGCTTATTTAATACTATATTAATCATATAATTTTTTTTACAAATAAATAAAGTTTCTTTACACGTACTTTAACGAGACTTAATAAGAGTAGGTATACATTGATATGTTATCTATAATATATATTACATTATATACATATATAATGTATTATATAATTTTTCTATTTCAATTCGTGTAACATATGAGTATCTACATAGTATAAAATACAGCTTAGTTTTTCAAAATGATGATACTCAAACGCTGATAAAAATAAACCGTAACAATGTATTTTAGTTTATACAAAACATTCTATATATACTCAAAACCGAAGGTCGGTGAGACTTTATTAATTTTTACTTAACTTGAAGTCATATATACATATTTAAGTAGAAGAAGTTAGATACGTTTTGATCTCTAGCTTAGTGCTTCTGGGGTTTAGCATCAAAAGTCAGTACATGATTTTGAAACATGTGGCAGGCAATTTTTTTATGTTTTTTGTGTTGGTTTAGAAAATCTTTTGACATATTTTATTTTTTTCCTTCCGAAACGCTTGATTTGATATTAAATTTCAGTAATGCTATAATTAGTTTTTAAGGTTGTTTTTTAAGGTGTGATTTTTGAAATTATTTAATAAGATGGTGATTGTAAGCGTGGTTAGTTCTCTAGACTTTAAACATGTTGTTCTGTGTTTAAATCTTACGAGTGCATATTTTTGTTTTTTATACTTTATTTGGTTTTTTTTACCTTTTTATATATTTCCCCGGTTACGTTTTCTTTTCTTGGGCGATTTTATCGCTTACTCCTTTCTATCTCTACTGAACCGTTGTAATTTCATATTTATCTTTATGTAAAACTAGGTTAGTCTCCGTGTAATACACGGATTGAATAAATAAAATATTAAATATTATTAATAAAAATTTATGCATTATAAAATCATGCTTGAAGATAAAATATGATTATAATTACGTATAAATAGCTACTTTAAGTAAATAAACAATAATGTACTTTTCTTAAACTTTTTTATAAAAAATGTGATTTTTAAATATATTGTTTTAAGAAAATGATTTTTTAAAATTTCGTTGTATTCTGTATTTTATAAAATTTTTGTTTTTAAGAAGTGTGTTTTAATAAAAAAAATAGGTTTTTAATTTAGTACATTATGCATTTTTTAATTTGAAAATGGTATGAGTAATATTATTAGTATTCAATATTATTATTAATAATATAGAGAAATAAGAAAGTAAGCATAATAAGGTTTATAATTGTTTCACGCTTATTTTAGTTTTAATATAGATAGATAGATAGGCTAAAAACTCATTAAATAAACATATTAAATTTTAATGTAAAAATATATATATATATATATATATATATATATATATATATATATATATATATATAATAAACATTAATAGTTACAGTATAATATTTTAATGTAAAATATAAATAAAATTACATATACGTAATAGTTCAAAAAATAAAACAATTATACCATTTTTAACTCTCTTATGTAAATAGTTTTATTTTTAAACATTCATTTTAAGATTTTTTATAAAAAATAATTTTTTTAAATCTGGTTTTTGAAAAATCTATTTTTTAATTATTCTGGTTGTTTTAATAAGACTGTTTTAAAATATTTCACCTATTTATAATTTTATTAAAAAACAAAATGATTTAAAATATTTTGTTTAAAAAATATTTAGTGTTTTAGAAAATTTCATATTATATAAAACTTTAGTTTTTGTTATTTATATTTTAATTAAAATATTTTATTTCTAATTTTCTTCATAAAATCTATTTTAAAATAATAGTTTGATTTTAAAAAATATTAGACAAGAGAGAGAAACATATCAATTAATAAAAATTAATTTTTAATAAGAGAGAAAAATTCGTATGAGTATTTAAATTACTGTAATACCCTTTTGGATGGAAAATTGATGTGTGGATGTCTAGAAAATGGACAAACGGCAAAAACATGAGTTAAGAGAAGGACAAGCGGCAAAAAAAGCCCTTGTTTTATCAGATGTTATAGATAAAAGTGTAAATAGGGGTGCCAACGCTCAACACCATGGGTTTACTAAAGCTAGTTAAATATAAATCACAAATAAAATATTATTTTAAAATAAAATGTTTAATTTATCTTTGAAAAAACATAAAAAATTAAAAGGTTCATATTATTGTTTTATTACTTATAGTTATTACTCATACGTAATTCTGATGATATCATGTCTTACTATATCGTTTTATAAATAATAAACTTTATTCTAGTTAATATTTTATTTGTTCAACCCGTGTAATACACGGGTTTACTAAAACTAGTTAAATATAAATCACAAATATAGTCTGTTAACTGGTTTGAAATATTTAAAATTTCATTCGATTCTAAAGTCATTAATTCAAAATTTTAAATATGATTTTGTTCATAAGTTTGAAAAATTCAAAATTCCATTTGTTCTAAGATCACCAATTCGTAATTTCAAGTTTGAATCCGATTCAAAGTATATAATTAATTTGAATTGAAATTTACATTTGGGATTTTCAATTCGATTTAAAATTTGAATTTTAAAAAAAATGATTTTATATATGTATATATGATATAATATTTATTTTATATTCAATATGAATGAGTTGTTTTATCACCCGTGCAATGCCTTAGGAATAACTATTTATTTGCAACAATGTATATTAAATAATTAGAAAGTTTATTTAACCAAAACTTATAATGTATAAAGCGGTAGCCTATGCACATTTTCATTTAAAAATTTTGTTTTGTTAAATGTTGTAATTAATTAAAATTTTAAAGGGTTTAAAATACTTTGTTAAATCCAAGCAATCATTATTAATTTTATTATTATCATATACAAATATTTTATAAACTCAAATAGATTGATTCTAAAATGAAAACGTTAATGAACAATAATAAAATTAAATATTCTGAAAAAATAAGGTTTTGTTTCTTAATTTTACGAAGCCAACAAAAATAAGAATTAGTTTGTCTTCTACGGAAATGATAAGAAAAATCTTTAAATTTAATATTTTGAGTTATGTGGTTCACCACTTCAAATGCTTGAGTGTTTGTACCATTTAATTTAAGTGACTTGGATGCTAGTACAATTTAATTACACATTATATATTTAATCACCTAAAGAAAAATAGTCACTTAATTAAACTATAAAAGACATAGAAATCAGAGATAGAATTAAACATGTATTGGTATATTGTGGGGTGACGTCAAAGTGCTTTACCAATAGTCTGCAGCCTCATTTTTGTTCAATAATTCCAAACATATATATGGAATTGTGGGTAAGTATAATTAAGTAGGCTAATATGATTTTGTTATTTTGATTGGAAAATATGATTTTGAAAGTTGAAGACACATGATCAACACAACTTTTCTACTAACTTGACACTATCACCGCAACTTTACACCCAATCGACAATCTTTCCAATATTGTACTAGACAACAAAACGGTTGTTTTACGCCTTTACGGTCCATTATTTGAATGGTCGAACCGTATTTACTAACAGGATTACGTCATGTGCGACAAGAAAAGGAAGTGTGGTTGAATTGTTGACCTACCGATGGGTTGTATGTTAGTGTCTAACCAAGCTAGTAAAAAAGATGTATTGCTCATTTATCTTAACTAATTAGCCATCATCAATTTCACTCCATCATCACATCTCATTTATAAGATGAGAAATGTGGTTAAGAACCTTTAAATAGGTGATATGAGATGACACCCAATGATTATAAAATATATATTCATTTTATAATATGTTAAAGATGGTTGAAATCTTCTTGTAGTGCATGTGGGAGGGCATTAAATATAAATCACATATATGGTTCATTCACTAGTTCAAAATATTCAAAATTCCATTCGATTCTAAAATCATCGATTTCAAACTTTAACTATGGTTTTGTTCACTGGTTTAAAAATTCAAAATTCTATTCGATTCTAAGATCATCGATTCGATATTTTGAGTTTGAATTCGATTCGAAGTATTTTATTATATTCTAATCGAATTTTAAATTTATAATTTTCTATTCGATTTGAATATTAAAATAAAAAAATAAATAGAATTATATATATAATATAATATTTATTTTATAATTCCAAACATATATATGGATTTGTGGGTAAGTATAATTAAGTAGGCTAATTAAATTATTTTTCACTACGATATGTTTTTTGTTATTTTGATTGGAAATATGATTTTGAAAGTTGAAGACACATGATCAACACAACTTTTCTACTAACTTGACACTATCATTGCAACTTCACACCTAATCGGCAATGTTTCCAAAATTGTACCAGACAACAAAACGGCTGTTTCACCGGTCCACTGTTTGAATGGTCGAACCGTATTTACTAACCAGATTACGTCATGTACAATAAGAAAAGGAGTGTGGTTGAATTATTGACTTACCGATGGGCTGTATGTTAGTGTCTAACCAAGTTAGTTAAAAAGATGTATTGCTCATTTATCTTAACTAATTAGCTACCATCAATTTCACTCCATCATCACATTTCATTTATAAGATGAGAAATGTGGTTAAGAACCTTTAAATTGGCGATATGAGATGACACCCAATGATTATAAAATGTATATTTATTTTATAATATGTTAAAGATCATTGAAATCTCCTTGTAGTCCATGTGGGAGGGTACTAAATATAAATCACATATATGGTTCACTGGTTCAAAATATCAAAAATCCTTTCGATTCTACAATTTGAAACTTTAACTATGGTTTTGTTCACTGGTTCGAAATTCAAAATTTCACTGGATTCTAAGATCACCGATTCGATATTTTAAATTTGAATTCGATTCGAAGTATTTTATTGAATTCGAATCGAATTTTAAATTTGCATTTTTTGATTTGATTTGAATATTAAACTAAAAAAATAAATATAATTTCATATATATACATAATATAATATTCAATTTATAATTCCAAAAACAAATATATGGAATTGTGGCAAGGTAAGTATAATTAAGTAGGCTAATCAGATTATTTTTTCTACGATATGATTTTCTTTCGTTACCCTTTTATTAAATTAGAAAGATTTTTAAATCATGAATTAGATACAGAAAACAGATTTACATAACTTGTTCATAAAGAAGCATTGATAAGATTGATAAGATATCATTTTTTTATTCATGAAGTCCTCATTACTCATGACGTGGGAAGATTTACATAACTTGTTCCTAAAGAAGCATTGATAAGATTGATAAGATATCATATTTTAATTTTTGAAGTCCTCGTTATTCATGACGTGGGGAGTTCAAATCTTCTGACATGTAGATATAAGTGGTTAATATTAACCACATTATTAAAATAAATTATTTCTTATTTTTAAAAGTATGATTATCTTTTAAAAACTGAAAGATATTAAGACTCGGAAAACTCTCACTTTCTCAGGTAATTTTGTTAACTTAAAACGAGTTTTTTTTCCAAAATGATGTTGGTGAAAAAAATATTTACTAAAATAGGTGATTTGAAAATTATTTACCAAAATGGGTACTTTTAAACTTTTTTTCTCTCACTTCTCATTTTGTTAAATAAAGAAGTTTGTGCTTAATAAGTTATTATTTATAAAGGTGAAGGAAGAAAGTTTTTAAAATTAAAAAGTAATATTTTTTGTTGGAGCGTGATTTTTTATAAAAAGTTTTTCAAAATGTTTTATAAATATTTTTTAAACATTTTCTGTAACTTTTTATATTCGAAAAGTTTTTATAAGTATTAAAAACGTTTTTGTTCTTTCATATATTCTTTTTTTGTTTCATTTTAAAACATTTTTTGTAATGTTTCTGTTTTTAATTTCTTACACAATTTTTCATATATGTTTTTTTAATGTTTTTACTTGATTTAAGAGGTATAATAAGGATAACATTTTAGTAGAATATACAAATGAAGTTTTAAAAACATTTATGTCCTTCATATATACTTTTTTTTATTTTATTTAAAAACATTTTAATATGAAGAATAGTTGATTAAAAGATATAATATGGGTTAGTTGATTTCAACAAATATATATCGGAGGATATTTCACCGTTTGATTTTGATGGTTTAACGTAAACCATGAGTTAAACTAAAATGTTTGTTAGTAAGTTGCATATATATTTATTAGTAGGTTAGTCCCCGTGTAATACACGATTTGAATAAATAAAATATTAAATAATTATTAATAAAAACTTATGCATTATAAATCATGCTTGAAGATAAAATATGATTATAATTATGTATAAATAACTATTTTAAGTAAATAAACAATAATGTATTTTTCTTAAACTTTTGTTTTTATTAAAAATTTGTGATTTTTAAATATATTGTTTTAAGAGAAATGATTTTTTTTTAAATTTTGCTGTATTCTGCTTTTTATAACTTTTTTGTTTTTAAAAAGTAAGTTTTTAATAAAAAATAGGGTTTTACTTTATTAAATTATATATTTTTTAATTTTAGAATGGTATGAGTAATAATATTAGTATTCAATGTTATTATTAATAATATAAAGAAATGTGAAAGTAAGTATAATGAGGTTTACGATTGTTTCACGCTTATTTTGGTTTTTTTATAGATAGATAGATTGGCTAAAAACTCATTAAATAAATAGATTAAATTTTAATATAAAATATATATGTAAAATAAACATGAATAGTTATAATATAATATTTTAATATGAAATATAATTAAAATTATATATGCATAATAGTTCAAGAAATAAATTGATTATACCATTTTGAACTCTCTTATGTAAATAGTTTTATTTTTAAACATTCGTTTTAAGATTTTCTTTATAAAAAATAATTTTTTTTAAAATATTGTTTTTAAAAAAATCCGGTTTGTAATTATTTGGGTTGTTTTAAAAAGACCGTTTTAAAATATTTCACAGTTTATAATTTTTGTTTTAAAACAAAAGATTTAAAATATTTGTTTAAAAGATGTTTAGTGTTTTAGAAAATTTCATATTATATAAAACTTTAGTTTTTTGTTATTTAGATTTTAATTAAGAGATGTGATTTCTAATTTTCTTCATAAAATCTATTTAAATAAAAAGATAGTTTGATTTAAAAAAATTAGATAAGAGAGAGAAACATAACAATTAATATAATTTATAATTCAATAAGAGAGAAGAATTTGTAGAAGTATTTAAATTACTATAATGCCCTTTTGGAGGGAAAATTGATATGTGAATATTTAAAAAAATAACAAGTGCAAAAAACACGGCTTAAAAGAATGACAATTGATAAAAAAATCTTGCTTTATTAGAGGTTATAGATTAACAAAATATAACATAATATAATTTAAAATGTTAAATAAATATACAAATGTAAAAAGTGATGATATAAAAACGAAAATAGTGGACCCTTAAAGAACTATGATTCAATGCACAGATATT
Source organism: Flaveria ramosissima (assembly GCA_025215565.1). Classification (NCBI taxonomy): domain Eukaryota; kingdom Viridiplantae; phylum Streptophyta; class Magnoliopsida; order Asterales; family Asteraceae; genus Flaveria; species Flaveria ramosissima. The sequence continues at coordinate 11,819,738 of CM046036.1, forward strand.
GATTTAATGAATGGTTTAAATTCAAACATGCTAGGGCCCATTTAAACATAGGCTATAGCCGTTAAATATCCCTTTATTTGCATCACCCTTTATTATTCATTTATTCCATTTTGGCCCCTCCTTTATTCTTTTCTACAAAACAAACCCTAACCCAAATTCAAATAGTTCAAAGCGGCATAACGTCTACACCCAATTTCAAATTTCATCATTACACAAAGTCAAACACTTCACCATAATATATGGATTCTTGATGTCTGTGTGTGTGTTCATCAACATCTGTTCATCCAATTGAGCTAAAATCCATGAAATACAACACTGATTGTTGATAGTTATTGGAACAATTTCAGGCTTTGGTCGTGGATTCGGAATAATCTTTCTCACATCGTCTTTCAGGTATGAATCTGACGTTTTCCGTTTGAACTGTTGTTGAGTTTTGTTTGAATTTGTTGTTTTGTTTCGATTTGAATCAGAATGTTGAGAGATTTCAAAATCATGCGTCGGAATTCTGGTAAAAGCGCTGGTGTTGACGAACCTGAAAATGTGCCTGTGAATGTGAAGTTTCATGAGGCATCTGTGTCGCAGATGAGTTCGGATTCTTCGTGTAGGCCGCCGTTGAATATGATTCAAGAAGCTGTGCAAAACCCTAACAAGCGTGGTGAGGAGTTAGGGTTTAAGGTCACTAAAGTTGATAGAACACCTACTAAGGTGGATGGTGGTAGGCATTTGGAATCAGGGATGCCGATGAGAACTCCGGAGAAACAAGGGGGTTTGGCTAGGAATAGATATGGGTGGGGTTCAGATTCAAGGAATAATGTGAATTTGAATGCGAATACTCCTAGGTCATGTAGAACAGTTGGGAGAGCTGTAAGTTCGGGTTATTCTGAGGGTAATTCAACGCAGAATACACCTACGAAGAGTGTGAATAAGCCTCCAAATCCGGGGCTGCTTCATGGAGGTAGTGCAAAGCCTCCTGCTGGTGGAAGTGTTCGTAGCTATGGAAGCATTGCAGCTTTATCTAGAGGATCTCCAAGCACTTACACTGCTGTAAATACAGTTGAAGTACCACATTTTGACCTCAAAGAAGATCCATCATTCTGGATGGATCATAATGTACAAGTAAGTTCCCTCTTTAACATAATAACATTCGTACTAATTCCACAATTGTTTGGTGTGCAAAGGATTTAGCTCATGGGATTTGCCTTTTATCTTAGGTTTTAATACGAATTCGTCCACTCAACAACATGGAGATTAGTACTCATGGTTATAACAGGTGCTTAAAACAAGAAAGTGCACAATCTGTGACCTTTGTAGGGCATCCAGAGTCAAGATTTACATTTGACCACGTTGCATGTGAAACTATTGACCAGGTACTATGAAAGAGCAACGCCTAGTTTTTTTGTACACTGGCATGGTTTTTCAACTGCAATATGCTTATCTAACGTCATGAATCATAAATTTGTGCAGGAAACACTTTTCAGGATGGCAGGTCTACCAATGGTAGAGAATTGCTTGTCGGGTTATAATAGTTGTATCTTTGCATATGGGCAGGTAATTTGATGTGCATTGGTTATAATTAGATAATGATATGTCATAATACTTGAAGCCTGGAAATTGATATAACTCTGTACATGCGTTCTAAATTACTTGTTTACTTGTGTAGACAGGAAGCGGAAAGACGCACACAATGCTTGGTGAAATAAATGAGCTTGAAGTAAAACCTAGTCCATATCGAGGAATGACTCCACGAATGTTTGAGTTCCTATTTGCTAGAATAATTGCGGTAATTCTGCCATATAATTGATATCAACACCCATTTGGTCACACTTTTAGTTCTTTGTAAGCAGTTTTACCTTAAAAAAACCACTTTTCATACATATGTACAGGAAGAGGAAAGTCGAGTAGACGAAAGATTAACATACAATTGCAAGTGTTCGTTTCTGGAGATATACAATGAGCAAATTACTGATCTCCTTGACCCTTCCTCTACAAATTTGCAAGTAAGTTTAACCCTTTAGTGACCATACAAGCATTTAATATTATGCTGCTGTTTCTTATGCTAATTTTAAATATTTTTTCAGCTACGAGAAGATGTTAAGAAGGGGGTTTATGTGGAAAATTTGACCGAAATTGAAGTTCACACTGTGGGTGATATCCTGAGGCTTCTGAGTCGGGTACTCCATATCTCTTAATAACATTGCATTACTTTGTTATCTTTATGTTTTGTCTCATCATTGTTGTGTTTTTTATAGGGGTCTGCAAATAGGAGAGTTGCTGCTACAAATATGAACAGAGAAAGCAGCCGTTCTCATTGTGTTTTCACATGTGTTATTGAAAGTAGGTGGGAGAAAGATTCAACTTCCAACCTACGATTTGCAAGGCTAAACCTCGTTGATCTAGCAGGTTCAGAAAGGTATTGCATTTTACTTTGACTAGTAATTTTTTATTACTTGTTTTTATTAGTTATTATGCCTTTTGTGATCTGGCTTATCTATTCTTCTTTCAACAGGCAAAAAACCTCAGGTGCTGAAGGTGAGCGTCTAAAGGAGGCTGCAAACATAAATAAATCGTTATCCACCTTAGGGTATGAATAACTTGGTGTTGTTTCTGCCGTTTTTTCTAGTGTTATTGAGGTGGCAAGATGGACAAATCGGGTAACAGGTCAAATATGTTAAGTTTTTGTGCATGTCGGCCATCAGGGGCCTTTTTGTGTAAAATTCATTTGTTTTTAACAAATAACTAGTGTGTTGAATAAATTATAAATTCTGCATTATTAAATTTCTTGAGCAAAATAATTCAAGAGGTTGTATAGGTTAAAAGTACAATTAAGAAACTTTTGACCTGTTTGCTTTTTTGTTAACCTTTTGATTTCACTCATTTGATGACCACTAGAGATATAGGATAATCTAAATCGACCTGTTTCCAAATGGTCAAAATTGCCCCCTCTACTGTTTTGTGTTCCGATTTTGTAATCCTAAAACCACTCGTCCAGGCATGTAATTATGGTTCTAGTAGACGGTGCTAATGCAAGGACACGGCACATTCCTTATAGAGACTCCAGACTGACATTTCTTCTACAGGTGAATACAGGAAACCTGTTGTGTCTATTTAGGATGAAATTTGGATTTCCTTTAATATGCTATTGCTTTTAAACTATATTCTGCAGGATTCCTTAGGTGGAAATTCGAAAACAATGATAATAGCTAATGTTAGTCCCTCTATATGGTATGTTCATATGTTTTATGTTTTTACTTGTGTTGAGACCCTTTAACGAACTTTTTTGTTTATTTGGAATTAACGACAAACCATCAACCTTTATTTTGGTCAGTTCTGCCACTGAAACGTTAAACACTCTAAAGTTTGCGCAGCGTGCCAAACTTATTCAGAACAATGTAAGCAAGTCATAATATTTGTGAAACATGACTAAATTTGTACACCTATTCATCTTAGTTTGATTACTTTCAACTTGTTTTGTCATTACAAAGGCTGTGGTAAATGAAGATGCCTCGGGAGATGTCATGGCACTTCAACACCAGATACAACTTCTAAAGGTAATTCTTTTCACAGTTCAATAAGATTAGATAATTCTATAGTAAATAAACTGAATTTTATTTAATCAGGGGGAGCTTGCTGTTCTTAAGAGGCAGAATGTATCTAGGTCTCTAACATTTGTTCCAAAAGTCAATGAAGAGACCAGACAAGAGCTCGAAAATGATTCTGATAACATGCTTGGACACGAAAACAAAGTCCTGAGGGTTTCCTCTAAACAGGTATTTTTATAATGTATTTTTTATTCAGCTAGATGCTAGAATCTTGTCAGTTCCTGTATGTTTAGCGCATTTAAAAACATAAAAACTTGTGGAAAAAAAGAGGATTTGATTTTCCGTCCCAGTTACTTGAATGATAAGAAAAAGAATTTGGAATACAAAGTGTAGAGTAAATGAAAAGTTGTAAATGGATTGAATCTGTACAGACTTTTGTATATAGGTGTAGTGCTTTACATTTACTTTTATGTTCCTCAGCTAAAATCTTTAGAGACTTCTTTGACTGGAGCACTGAGGAGAGAGCAAATGTCAGAAACTGCTATTAAACAGCTTGAAGCAGAAATAGAACAGTTAAACCGCCTGGTAATTTTTTTTCCTTTTATGTATTATCATTGAATTTGGACTATATTAATATAGTGTATGTGTGTATTATTATTTCAAATGAAATTTGCTTACAGATTCGTCAAAGGGAGGAGGAAAATAAGTGCACAAAGATGATGCTGAAGTTTAGAGAAGATAAAATTCAAAGGATGGAGTCTCTTCTTGCTGGATCAATGCCTACCGACTCATACTTGCTAGAAGAGAATAACATGCTTACTGAGGAAATTCAGGCGCTTCGTTCAAAAGTTGATAGGAATCCAGAAGTTACACGATTTGCTTTAGAAAACATTAGGCTTCTTGAACAACTTAGAAGGTAAATATAACATAGAACAAAAGTTTTACAATTATTGAACAAAATTTAATTATTGTACTTGTTCATTAAGGTTTGTCCAAATTATATGAAAAAGTTGATTTTATTCTCCTTTACTTGTTGCATTTGTTTATTAGATTTCAAGATTTTTATGAAGAAGGGGAGAGAGAGCTGTTGTTAACAGAAGTATCTGAACTTAGGAATCAGGTACTGGTGTATTTTATTTAAAACACTTGGTTTGTCCAAATGCCTACAGGAAGCTGCACTTGACACTAAAGAAAACACTTCTCTTCAACTGGAGGTTGCACTATCTTTTCTTGATTAGGTTATCAAAGCTTATCATCTGTCTAAAGTTAACTGTTATTTGATTTCAGTTGGAAAGGAGCCATGAGGAGCTGGAGAAATGCAGGAACAACCTAAATTCTTGCTTAGAGCAAAATGCAAAACTCTGCAGGGAAATCGAGGATTTAAATGCTTTACTAGAAACAAAATCTACAGTGCATGAGCATGTTGGTGGCATTGAGGTCAAAAAGGTAATTCTAGTTATAATAAGAAACAATTATGGTATATGAACAAGTTATTATGATATACAATGAAAGCATAGGATCCATTTTGACATTTAGGTTAGGTAAGTAGTATATAATGCTCTCTTCAGGAGCCCATTTTGATAGCTTCTTCTGTAGGTAACCGGTCATTGCATACGATCCAAAAGAAACCGGAAGCTCAGCTCATAAAGTTCAGGCTCAACTCGAGTCAAATACTCAAGCCTTAGCTTGTCTATAGCAGGCTTGTAAAGACTAAAGCTTTGGCCTGGCTTCTATAGGCTTGGTTCATATGAGTGTGTATAGCTAAGTAACAACCTCATTCAATTTATTTAAGCTTAAACGTTCTTTAATTAGTTGAAAGTCCTTAAAAGAAGTGTGTTGTAATGAAGTAAGGATCTCATGTTAGATAGTAGTAATGTAGGCACAAGTGTATTTTATATACAAAATAATCAACAATAACCATCCCACAAGTAAAGTAGGAAACAACACCATTTCACACTGAAGAAACTCTATATAATTGGGTTAGTAGAAGTTAAGAATCATCTTTGGTTTCATTAATAAAATAATCATTGAAATGAGACTCTGTTTTGTAATTCGTCAGCCTTATATATATGATACTTTTCAGGAGTCGATGCAGTTGTCTCATACACTTGTAAAGAACAATGAAACTCCTGCAAACTACATTGAAGAAGTTGTTAATCTTCAACTGAAAGTAGACATTCTAGACATGATCTTAAAAGAAGAGAGTTCAGCCCGTGGGCAGATTGAGGAAAAATATGTCTTATTAAGGAGACAATATACAGATGTGAAGTGTGAGCTCGAGGAAGCAAAATCTGTAATCGAGGCTCTTGAGGCTCAACAACTAATATCTATTAATGAGCTTGAAGATCTTAGAAACAGTAATAACAGATTTTCTCGAGAATTGCATGAAAAAGAGCTTAAAATTGTCTCTTTGAATGATAAGATTCTTAATCAAGAATCGATGCACCTGCCCCCATCTTCAAATGGAACAGAATGTGTGCAAGAAAAGATGAACAAGATGCAGGATTCTCTTGATAAAGCTAGGAGAACAAATAATTGGTACAAAACTCAACGGGAATGTAATGCTATTAATGAAGAAGAAATGGATGAAGTGAGGAAACAAGTGGAGGCTGAAACTGCTGAGGTCATTGTTTGTTTGCAAGAAGAAATAAGCAGTCTTCAGGAGCAACTAAACGACAGTAGCACTAAAGAAACAGAGGTTGAACAGGAGTTGGCCTTGTTGCGAGCGAAATTGAATGCCATGACTGAATGCAACGAAGCTTTAAGGGGAAATTATGAAGAAAAAGAAAGAGAACTGAACCTGTTGACTAATGAGATCCAGGAGGTTCTTACTGCAGGTCATGAGGCACTTGAAGATGCCTTAAATGATCTTGATGATGTTACTATATGTGAACAACTACAGATGATCACAAAAAACATATTTGAAAAAGATTCTCGGATACAGGAACTGAATTTGTGTTTAGAGGATGCTAAGAACAAAGGTACTGAAATGGAGGGCATGCTGAGGTCATTGAAAGGGGCAACTTTGGTTATGTCAGAAGCACACCAACAAGATTGCAGTGAAAAAGATCATGTAATCCGTCAATTGTCATCACAATTGAGTGAACAAAGTTGTATGATAAACCAGTTAACTAATGAAATCAGAGAAAAAGAACAGCAGATCAGGAAGATATCTGATTGTGCAACGGGTGCATTTGTGATCGTGAACAGGTTTTCTGAGATTAAAGACGATTTATCTAAAACATTGACTCAGAAAGAAGCTGAGCTTGAAGATTTAAAAAGAACTCACATGGTAATATTTTATTTAACTGATGTAGATATGTTAGTAACATTTCAAGATTTATTATTATGCTTATGATACATTGTAAAATTCGTTGATTTATAGGTTAAGACATGCAGGAGTTCAAGAGATATGAGCCGCCGGGACGATACCATTATTCTTTTGAAGAAGGAGCTTGAGATTGCACTCGAGAGTCTTAATGGAGTAAAAACAGAGATGGCGAGACTGCGTTCCGAGAAAGAAGTAATCCGGATTTCTGAGTCACAGAGTCGCCAGAGCATTGAAGCCCTTGTGCCACAAGTTCTTGCATTACAAGCAATTGTAGATAATTTTGAAAAACAAATTGAAGTAGCAATGGCTTCTTTGAATCACAAGATTCAAACAATTGAAGGGATTTTACATGAATCATGCGAATCTTGCCACCAGAAAAGAAAGGTATGCATCTGCTTTACATGATGTAAAGTTCATATTTATTCCCACCAAGAAAACTGTGACTTATTATTTTTTTCTCAAAGTTATCGGTATAAATAAGTTGATGAAAATTTTTATTCCTTTGTTTTTCTTTTTTCAAGGGGTATTTTAGCTATTTGACACATAATCACATATTTTTACAAGCTTTGTCATATTAATTGTTGGGTGGATGTAGAGGTGTCAAATGAGGGAAGGTGAGTTGGGTAATGAATTAAAATGAGTATGGTTTGGTTTATAATACATTTTTGTGCAATTTATTTTATTTTTCTATAAATGTCTGGTGTATCAAATATGATTATAAATGTTATATTATGTCAATAACAATCTAAATTTTGAATAAAATGATTTAGTACGTTTTATGCGTTAAAATACCTTGCATAATCCGGAGATGAATATAATCCAAACTAATCTATTTAAATTGACACATTTACGTGACCTCTAGATGTATGAAGTAACATAGCATGTTCAAAACATTGTACTTATTTACAACTAACACTTGTGTTTTATTTCTATTCATTTCTCCTTTGTGGCATTATTTTTTCAAACTGCTGATGTCTTTTATACACACAGATTTACGAGCGTGAACTTATGGATGCCAAGGTAAATGCAGCACAGCAAGCAGCAGAATCTTCTTGTGTTTATAATAAATTTGCAGAGGCCCAATACACCATCAAAGAAGCAGATGTTATGATCAACGAGCTACTGATTGCAAATGAAACCATGAAGCTTGACATTGAATCTCTGAAGAAAAAGGAGGTTTTATTAATAAATGACAGGGATATGATTCTGCATCGGTTTGAAAGTGATACTCTGAGAATGAAAAAAGAAATAGAGGAGCTCGAGGGAATGATTTTTCAGATCCATTCTACTGTAGATCAAGATCTGATGCCAACAGCCTCTGAATTCTTTTGCATCAAGTCTCAAGTTCAAGACTCTAGTAAGTTAATTCAGTCATGGATTGAAGACATATGGTCTGAGATAATTGAGAAAGACTGTGTTGTGTCTGTTTTACGTGTCTGCCACATGGGAATACTTCTGGAAATGGTGACTGGATTAAATGCAGAAAACGGGCTCCTTTATCATGGATTATGCGAATCAAGCTCTCTAGTGTTACAATTAAGGGAACACAATTGCAAATCAAGAAACGAGCTAGAAATGTGTAGAAAAATTCAAGGGAAGTTACTGGCTGACATCAAGAATAGTTTTGATCGTGTGTCAAAGAGTTCAAAAGAAACTGATATACTTTCTGTCAAGCTATCAAGTTTCGAGGAAAAGATACTACATTTACAGCTTCAAGAAGAAGCAATGCTGGAAAGATCAAAGAATATGGGATCTGAGCTTTCTGCTCTAGTGAAGGAACTGGATGGCATGGATAAAGAGGAAGAGCTTAGATTTCTTGAAGAAAAGTTCATGGTGGATTTGTTAGAGAAAGAGATTGAGCTCATTATTCTGTCAGCAAAACTAAAAGAAGAAGATTCACACAGAAAGGATCTTGAGAAAGAGAATCGAAACATATGCATGGTTTCTGAAAATCTTAAGGAAGATATGATTATATGCAATGTGAATATCGAGCTGAAAGATTCCATCTTGCTGGACAAAGAAGCGAAGATTGCCTTTTTGCACAAAAAATTGAAGGAAAAAGAAAGTCAAATATTTGAAAAAAATCAAAGGCTTGAAACGTTATCTTGCAAATTTCAAGAGAAGTTGGAAATTAAAGATACGGAGCTGAGAAACATGAGGCTACATGAGGAGGATGTGAGATCTGCCCTCAAACAACATGAAGCTTTTAATGATATGAGCTCAAAAGAGTGTGTTGATTTGATGAGTACTATGGATAAGAAGACTAATAGAGTGTTCAGTTTATTAAGCGAGAGAATTGTGTCACTTGAGCAAAGATTTGATGAAATAAACAGGAATACTGAAAATATGAGTGTTTGCATAGAAGCATTTGAGTGTCTAGAAAATAACGCTAAAGCTTTGATTTCTGAAAACGTTAATCTTCAAATTGAGATGGACAGGAAGGAGGAAGTTCTTGCAGGCTTGAAAGCTTCACTGGAGGTTCTAGAGGACGAGCTACTATTATTGCAGGAATCATCTTCTAATAAACAGGACCAGAAAGATGAAATTGAAGGATTGAAAGCTTCTTTGGAAGTGTTAGAAGATGAGCTAAACAAGAACAATGCAAAATGCCAAGTGCTTGAATCTCAACTAAAGGAGAAAGTTGCAATGATTGCCATGCTTGAGGCGGATGTTTCACGAGAGTGTGATTTGGTAAAGTCACTATTTTCTGAGATTGAAAATTTGACAGGAAGTGTTAAAGATGCCTTGAAAGCGAAAGAGATGTGTGAGGTGGAATTAGTTGAGGCAAAGAAAGCAAATGAGAGTTTGGAAACGGAGTTGGTTCAATTGGAATATGATCTATCTGAAATGAAAAAGTTGGTTGAATCAAGAACTATTGATCTAAGAAGTGTTAGTTCTAAGAGGGATGATCTTCATGCCCAACTTCTTGAAGCAAGAAAGGAGTTGGAGATGGCACAGGCTCTTGCTGAAGAAAATGAGGCCATTGCTATCGAAGCCAAACAGGTAGCTGATCTTGGTACAGTCCAAAATGGGTAGTTTTCAATATGGGTTGGTTCGGGCTGGGTCTAAATACTTTTTTTTTCAAAATTAAAATTTCTTGTAAATAGCTAGCATGCAAAATATTGTTTCCATAATAATCTGATTTTTAAAGAAACTGATGTATAGGATTTTGCATAAATATGTTATTCCTTTAGCTAGTTTGAAATAAAAAATAACCTTAATATTCTAAACTAAATCGGTTTATCTCTACTTGAAAAAATTCCATACATGATATTTTCATTTAAACCGTTTAGATAGCTGAAACGAGTAAAGTGCGTGCTGAAGAGAAGGAAGAGGAGGTAAAATTATATGAGAAATCTGTTGAGGAGCTTGAGTTTATAGTGAATGCCCTTGAGAACCAGGTGAGCATTAAAAGCAATTCATCTATTTTATGAATATTTCAACATTTTCTTTTGGGAAACTTTATAATTTCCTAACATCTTTGTATGGTATCATGAATTCATGGGGGTACTGATTTCAAGTGAAAAGGATATTTTAGGTATATGAAAAATGAGCCAGAGTATCTAACTTTTGTTGTATGTTTAAGGTTGACATGGTCAAAGGAGAGGCTGAAAGGCAACGATTGCAACGGGAAGAACTAGAATTAGAGTTTCAAGCTTTTAAACAGCAGATCCACACCGTCCAAAGTAATGACTCAGACATAAAAAGGTTTGATAACATAACACAGTGAAGTAGCATTATGATATGAGAATAAATTGATTGCTTACTATCTCATACAACTGGATTTTGTGTCTTACAGGCTTCTAAATGAGAAAGAGAATAGTCTTCAAGAGGTCCTTCAACGTGTCCAAATTCTGGAGAAGGAGATTGCCTCCAAGGATACAGAGGTGCAAGTTCTTCCATGTTTTATTTATTTTTATGTTATGTTATTTATTTTTATTTTGTGCTTAAACATTAACGTAGATGCGGGTCATAACTGCTATTTCGTATATATTTTTATTTTATTTACAGATTCTCCAACATAAAGCTCACATCACTGAGCTCAATCTGCATGCTGAAGCTCAAGCTAGAGAGTATAAACAAACGGTAAGCAAAATCCTGGTCACTAACTTTAAAACTAGATCTTAGAAAATTTTCTGAAGAATTTTGAGGTGTTCTAGACGCATTTGTTGGACAGATGAAAGATTATAGATAGTTCTAATCTTTTTTGGGATTTAATAAGATTCTCATGTGCTTTTTAATCTCTTGTGCTATCTTGATATTGGGAAGCAGTTTAGGACATTGGAGGCTTTGGCTGATCAAGTTAAATCTGATACTTCTGCTCCACTAATCTCAAATTCACCATCAAAGAAACTAGAAAAGAATGCATCAAGGACAAGGGGTTCTGGTTCTCCTTTTAAATGCATTGGTATAGGTTTGGTACAACAAATGAAGTCTGAGAGAGATGAAGAGCTTGCAGCTGCAAAACATAAAATTGAAGAGCTTGAAGCGTTGGCTGCCAATCGGCAAAAAGAGGCATAGTTTTTTATATTTACATGAAAATTTCCTTTTTTTATATTTATAGGTTTGGTTCTCCTTTTAATATGCAATTTTGTTTTCAGATATTCACGTTAAATGCAAAATTGGCTATGTCCGGGAGCATGACTCATGATGTATTGCGTGATTTATTGGGCATAAAGTTGGATATGACTACTTATTCGGTATAAAGCTATAAACTTCTTTCTTTAATTGATTCCAATGCAAAATGTGTTTTGGAGTCTTATGGTTAATGCTTAATTGCTGGTGGTATGTTTGTGTTTAATGACAGTCTTTGGTAAATGGCCACCAAATCGAGGAAATAAACGAAAAGGCTCGGATCCATAATGCCGAGGTACAGTTCAAGGTATTCTCGGCTCTTACATGACATTTAAGGATTTTATCTTGTAGAAACAAAAATACCCATGAAAAATGGTACATATGAGTTGCTAGAGATATTTGTTTGTAGAATAGGGTTTTTATGGTATCTTAGAGTTGGTTGTATTAGCTACCTTATCTAGCATATCCTTGTATATATGAGTTGCTAGAGATATCTGTTTGTAGAATAGGGTTTTCATGGTATCTTAGAGTTGGTTGTATTTCTTACCTATTTAGCATATCCTTGTATATAATGAGGTGATGGTGAATATCAAGACATATTCCCTGAAATCAGTTTCTGTAACGAGTGAAACTTCTTTATTCTTGCAGGAAGAGGAGGTTATCAAGCTGAAGAAGCAACTGAACGAGTTAGTCATTGAACGAAAAGGGTAAACAAAAAGCCATCCGAGTTATTTGAGGACATTAACATTTTCATTTAGTGATTCTGGTTAGAGGTGTCAAAACTGGTAAATTTTTGCACAGGTCGAAAGTTGAACAGGTGTGGAATAGTGGATGGGTTGATCCAGAACAAAAAGTTATTGTTTCAGTATTGATGTGATTTTGATTTAAATGATTTAGGAATTTTATGTATTAAAAATACGATGAGGGCTACTTTCGATCCATCTGATCGGTCTCCCTATAAGCTAATTCTTTTTTTACCCTTTTGATGTTACTATATATAACTCAAATCGAATTAATGAAGTAAATGTGTCAAAATGCTACCTCTATGTCTGATAGATGGTAGGAACTTGAATAGGACTCATGCCATGATGCTATGAAAGAGACAAGTAGTTTTATATATCTATATATTTATTTTTGATAACTAGGTGGCTGGAGGAAATCGAAAGAAAACAGGGTGAGATGATTGCAGCGCAGGTTGCATTAGAACAGCTCCGTCAAAGGGAGCGTATACTTTCAACTGAAAACGAAATGTTCAAGGTTTGAAATCTTAAATAAATACTCTTGGTGCATTTACATTCCTTCCAGCTTGCTTCTGCTAACTTGCTATCTATATATATAGACTGAAATTGGTAATCACAAGAAGAAGGTCATGGAACTTGAAACTGAAGTAACCAAGTTATCAGGCCAGCAAAATCTTCAACAAAGAATTCACCATCATACCAAAATAAAGGTAAGACTGTAAGATGAAATCACATGCCTCTATATCTGTTTGGTTGGAAATACCGATGCCAAAGGTGATATTTTATATTAATGATTCCAGGAGGAGAACAATGAATTAAAAGCTCAGAATGAAGAACTGAGTCATAAGCTGAAAAAAAGTGGTGTAATCTTAAACCGTGTTAAGGAAGAACTAGCTAACCTACGTGCATCCCATGGGAAGAATGCCTATAATGTGGAAACCGAGCTACAACTTGCTGAAAATCTTAAGGCTTGTATCCAACCCATGATCTTATTGTGGCTTCAAGGTTTAGACCTACTTAGGAAATATTAAAGTTTTATTTTGTTTTAACTGTTACAGAAAGCTGAAGAGGAGAGGGATCAATTGGCTCAGAAGTTGACAGCCTTATGCACCAGCATCTTAAAGGTTAGTTTCTATCAGAGAGGTGACAGTTTTTTATTTCTTTTTATATGGGTTGGAAATTGCAACTGGAGGTGGGGCTGTGTTGGGTTGTGTCCCATGACAAATTTTGCCCAAATTTGTTTTACTTTTTCAATAAAATGCACTAAGGGTGACTTTTAAGCTATTTTCTTATCATACCAATTTGACCATCAGAGACAAATGGGTTAAAATCACCTCCTCAAATAGCATATATTTAAGATAAATGGTCATAAATTCCAACCTTCTAAGCTTAGAAATCAAAACTAGAGTCTTTGAGAAAGATGGATTCTATACAGCAAATACTTTTTTCTTGATAGAGAGTTGACCTTTGCTGCAAATAAACCATTATCTTGTAATTTGTAAGAGTGGAAAAAGAAAGACATTAATTATCATTTTGGACATAAGGTGCCAAGTAGACTCCTGTTTTTTGTCCAGAAATGGAGATCTGTTTTTGTTCATTTTCACAAGAATAATCAGTTTGCATTAAAAGTAAATTACGTAATTTGTTTTATTTGTTTTGTTGTTCTACTTATATCAGAAGAAAAATTGTAGGAGTGGAAAAAGAAAGACATTAATTATCATTTTGGACATAAGGTGCCAAGTAGGCTCCTGTTTTTTGTCCAGAAATGGAGATCTGTTTTTGTTCATTTTCACAAGAATAATCAGTTTGCATTAAAAGTAAATTACGTAATTTGTTTTATTTGTTTTGTTGTTCTACTTATATCAGAAGAAAAATTGTAGGAGTGGAAAAAGAAAGACATTAATTATCATTTTGGACATAAGGTGCCAAGTAGACTCCTGTTTTTTGTCCAGAAATGGAGATCTGTTTTTGTTCATTTTCACAAGAATAATCAGTTTGCATTAAAAGTAAATTACGTAATTTGTTTTATTTGTTTTGTTGTTCTACTTATATCAGAAAATTTCATAATTTCAACAGGTAGCTGGCGTAAAAAGGCCGCTGTCATCTGATGTTTATATTACCACGGCCGAAGAAGCATTGGAGGAGTTGGAGAGTCGTGTGGCCGCCCTTCAAAGGGAAGTGCTAGATCTGCAATACAAGGTTATATTTACATATTCTTGTTCTTTTGCATTGACTAACACTCACAGGTCAAATTCTAGTTCATGAGGAACTAATGCATTTGATTGGGTTTAACAGAATCGGATCAGTATCGAACGAGCAAGACTGTCTGAACTCATGCCGCAAATGGCTGAAGAAAACAGCAGATCATCTCCATTTCTTTCCACTTTAGATCGGTGAAGCTCATATGATGACACCTAAATTCAAGATTTCTTGAAAAGGTTTTTGTTGTATATTCTCATGAAAGTTTGTATAGTTATAACTTATAAGGCATATTCAAAGTTGACCTCATTGTTATTCTTTTACTCCACTTTCTTAGTGACTCAATGAATGGGTCTTGCACATGTATCAATAGAACAATGGGTTTGCTTATTGGTAATTATTTTTGGTATATGATTTATGATTTATTACAAACTACTAACAAGCTAGAAATTAGTTCATGTATTCAGTTTTTTATTTTTTTTATTTTTAATTGTTTTTATTGTTTGTGTCAAACTAATGGGCTAATGGCTGAGGGATATTCGTTTATAAGGAATGAGGACAATTTTAATCTAATGTTGATTATCATTTAGTTTTAATCTAATGACGTTTCATGTGATGCTTCGAGCGAGCCACTCCAAAAAAATCTCTAATATTTAGAAACAGAATTTTTTTTAAAGTTCGCATACCTTAAACATACTTAATAGTTAAATCAAACAAGTTATATTTACAGTAAAATACCATTAACATTAAAATAATTAACCCAATATACCTGCTCAAAATTATTAGAAATGTTAATTCTAATTAAGCAAAAATAACCAAAATAATATAATTACCTTAAGTGTTAGTCTTGTTATAAAATCTTTTCTAGCAATTTCACCCATTTGGAAGCATCTATCCTATTTTTCAAGTTTCTCGTCTTTTGCAATTTTAAGTTCTGACTTGTCACTCCAAAACAATAATTAAATGTTAATTCTATAAAAATAACTTGTGCAATGTAGCAAACACATGATCTATCGAAGATGAAAGACGGGTTTGGACATAGGTTCGATGACACCCTCAATCCAAAAAGTCGGTGTTTAATTTACCACGTTGCTCTTTTTGTTTAATCATACAAATCACCTCAAGATACAAACAACATTCAAAGATAGACATTTCTTTTTAAATATAAAACATATGCTAGTAATATTTATTTCATCATAATAATTTCATTAAATCATGAGTTAATAAATAGATAAAGAAAACACCAAAGACAAAAAGATACACGTTTGTGTTAACAATAGAAGTAGAGGGACTAAACTGTCAAATGCAAGTTTCTTTACAACAATATTTCCCGCCTTTTTTATAACCTCAAATCATATCAATGAATTCATTGTATTTCACTATTTCTTCTACATAATCGATTTCATCAACTCTCAAAAATTGTATCAATGGAGCAAGTTTCTGAAAGGGATAAACGAAAGGGGAAAGCAAAAGTTGAAGAATCAGCAGATCATGAATCGTTATCGCCAAAAAGCGATATCATCGTCGATGATCAGTGCTTCTTTCTGACTCTTGAAGGTAAGATGATGTTTATAGTTGTTTGTTCAGTTTCGATGTGAAAGAAGTGGCTGATCGGTATTCGTTTTCTATGTGATTCCGATCAAATTAGGGTTTGTAGGGATTATTGACTGATAATTTCGTCGATTAGTTAGTTTATCTGTGTTGTATGATTGATTTGGTTGATTTGACACAAAGAACGGTGATGTTTGAAGCACTAGTTAGTCTAGCGTGTAACTTGATTTGATTTCGCCTTTTACATACACATTCCTCTGTTATCAGGTGATCTAAATGATCAAATTAGGTTTTCTAGTGATCATTTATCTACAATTCTATTGATTACAAAGTTCATGTGTGATTCATGTGATCTTTTGACATCAAGAACGCTGATGCAATTGAAACCCTAGTTAGCTTAGCGCGTATTTTGATTTGATCTCGCTTTTGAATACAAACATATATCTCTGTTATCAGGTGATCTGAGATTTGAAGATGCAATTGGTCCTGATACTCTTGACAATGTGACTAGAAGGGAATTTTTGGTTCGTTATAGAGATGTACGTAAGCGTCCTATATTTGAAGATGCAGTTAGTTGGTTTAGATTCAGTTAACCATTTTTATTATGCTATTTTTCTCTTCATAGATTCCCAGTTTTCTTGGGGAAGAAGATGAAAGGCTAAAGAGAATTCAAAAGGCCTCAGGGGCTACGATTGGGGTAGTATCTGATCCAGAAGTCAGGTTTCATCGTCAAGCACATCTGGAATTGTGGGGTACTGTTGATCAAGTTAAAATTGCAGAATTGCTCATTCTAGATGCAATCACAGAGGTCAGTATACTGATTTCAACCTCTGAATTTCAAAACAAGTTTGATCAACTTATTTTAGTTTTGAAGTTGAATGTTAGTTGATAACAACTTCGATTTTGTATTGTTCTTTGCAGATGTATGGAAAGTCATTTGTCCCCACAACTTTAATGCCACCAACTATTTGTCGTAATGAAGTATGCATTCCTTTACTACAGGTGGTATAAAAAAAACCGATTCGACAGAAAACCTTAACTTTCTGATGTTGTGCTGTTAAACTCTTGTTGTTTGTACCTATGTATATGTTTAGGCTATCCATTTGTTGGGCATGAATGATGAAAATATTGCGAAAATAGAAGTACGATCCGGTGCTTGGATACAGGTTTGCTGTTACTAATCTCATAATCTTGATGTCAATGCTTTGCTCATTCTTTTCCTATTTTTATCATAGCTAGTGCATTAAATATGATTAAATAAAACTATTTAGGACACTATCCAACCTGTTTTTTTGACCCATTAGAGATAAACCATAACGCAATCCAATTACGATAAAATAAAACCAGAGTTGGATCTGATTTTGTTTTGAATTCTTCGTGTTGGCGTATTATAGCCAACTGATTTAACGTGTTGCTAACTGATTTAACATGTTACCCAGGTGGATCCAATTGAGCTTCCTCGTTCAGGGGAACCATGGATGAGAAGGATCAACATATTTGGTAGTCATCAGCAGATTAGAAGAGTAATGATCATGATTGATAAAATTTTACATGTGGTGAGTTTAGCTTTGTCTCAATAATCTTTACTTCATAAAAAACAAATCTTGAATGGTTTTTTTTATAAACTGTTTGAGCATCAGGAATCATACACTCCTGAAGACACTGAGCATCAGGAATCTGGTAAGTTGGAAGATGTCAAAAAGAAACATAATGACTCAGAGCATGCGAAAGAAGTCAAATCTGAGAAAGTAGGAAGCATCAACGAATCACCGCTGTTCGCTGCAGCTGAGCATATGGATCATGTAGCACAAGTCCACAGTTCACCAAATTCGAAGCTCACCACCATATGATTGAAGTGACATAACAAGGTACAAAACACGCGATATCATAGACCTCATTCATTCTTCAAGTAACTAAACTTTGCTTCTAACAAATGTACATCCGTTGACTTTGAATACACTGATAATATCCTTGCTTTGCACGTACAGTTGATCAAGATCTTATAAGTAAACTGGGAATCTGTGATGGTCATATTAAAATTGGTGGGTCAAGTTGTGAGACAATCACACGGGTCTAAATTTGGGTTGGGAAGATATTGCCACAACTAAATTTATAATGCACAAGTTTTCTTGAATTTATTTAAAGATAGTTTAATTATTTGATTATTAGTAAAAGACCTTTTCTTAACTACACAATGTTCGTAACTCTAATATTTTGTTGAAGGTAAGTTGTAAACGAACCGAATATTCAAAGAATTGTTCGTGACCCGTTCGACGGGAAGTTCGATTACCTTCATTCGTTTATTAAATGAACAAAAATTTTTGATAGATCAATTAGATAAACGAACACGAACATTTGGTCGCTTTTGTTTAATATGTTCATGAACGTTCGGTAATGTTTATGTTCATTCATTTACGGTTTGTTTATTTTTGTTGTTCATTAAGAGGTTTTATATATTTTAATTAACATTTAAACTACAAACCCTAGTCGTTTGAAACTTGTATAGTTGTATCACATCTAAAATTTATTCATCTGAAACTTAGATATTTTAAGACATGATTTTGTGATATTTATGTTTACGATTGTTATGTCTAGCTTGTATCTTTGTTTGAGAATCATTATGTTTATGATTATTAAGTCATGTGCTTAACTTTATATTAGTATTTAAGGTGATTGTGTTTAATGTTTGAAGTTATTAATGTTAATTTTCTTTTAAAAAAATAGTATATGTTTTTTTATGTTCATTTTTGTTTGTTTACGCTTGTTTGCGTTCGCTTGGTTATGTGTTCATGACCAAGTTTAATTTCTAATGAATGAACACAAACATGAATTCCCATGAACCCTTCTTGAACAAGTTCAATGCTAAACGAAGCACCTCAACTAGGTTTGTGCAAGAAAATCTTCTTGCGTGACGGGAAAGAGTTGAAAAAGAAAGAGATTCAAAGTTTTGTTTGGTTTTATTCGGTTCTTTTATTTGAAGGTAGTTATTGTCTAAGTTTTACAATATAATTACAATAAATATTTGTAAAGTAGAACTCCAGTTAAATAAATGAACCATCTTTCCATCAGGTAAGATAATACGGGTGATTAAGGGTTACAAAAGTTAATATTTTAGTCATGAAACTCATACGAATTAATCAATTAAGGGTCCATTTTCTCTTCATTTGATTGGCTAATTTTGATATTGTTTTTTTTACAACTAATTTCTCGAATAAAAGACTAAATAAGTGTCATCAACAAAAGTCATTTCATAATTGAATAAGCAAACTTATGTGCAGTAGATTCGAGTTAATTTGGACAGTTGTTATTTTTCAAGATATGGTTAGACGAAAACCGAAAAATATTGAAAAGTTTTAGGTGCCATGTCGAGATATTCATTTTGTATTCAAGTTTAATCCGAATACATCTTTCTTCCCAGAGTTTATTACTTTTTATAACGGTTTTGGTCGCTCGAAATGCGTTAGAATTGAATATTAAAATTGGAAAAATGAATTACCGGTTTACTATTTTCACTAAAAGAAACAAAAAACAAACCTGATGTCCATCTTCCTTTCTTGTACGTCCCCAACTGCATGTTGGTTTTGTAGTGGTTAATGGTCCTAGATAATCTCACTATGATACTTTCTGATTTAAGTATTTCAATGATACTTTTAAAATCATAATTTTATAATTAAAAAAGAATCAAGAATAAGTATGGGGTGTTTGAGATTGTTTATTTTTTTTAAAAAGTTACTTTTGAAAAGTAACTTTTTAAAAGTAACTCCATTTAATTTTTCAAAATCTACTTTTCAACCTTTTATTATCTACTTATTAACTTCTTATTTTATGTTTCCCAAACATACTTATTGAGTTATTATTTATTAAAAATTAATAAATCAAAAGTTGATTAAAAAATAGATATGCCAAACACCTACTATGTAATGTGTGTTTTAAAAAAACATGTAGCATAAATAGATAGGAAACCGTCACAACATTTAATTGAAACGACACAACGTTTCGTAAAAGAATGTGTGACAATTAAAAACATAAACTTCTCTTGTGAACACCCTTGTAATGTCAAATCTATCAATAATATCTATATATCGTGTTAGGAATGTCTTTAAAATTTTCTCCTTTATCATGAAAATTGAATTTAGGTGATTTTCTCATTTTCTGCTTATCATTTTTCACACCCCTAAAACAACTTGTGCGTTCAAGATTCTTTTGTCAACCAAATGGTCAACGCCATATATATACTCATCGATTCATGATGGATGAGATCTCAACCATCCATCTTTGTTCTAATATGATCAAATGGCTAAAAATCACTCACAATGTGTAAAGATAGACTACTAAGTAGATACAAACAGGTGGCACATACAAGTTGGATCTGTGGCGCAATGGTAGCGCGTCTGACTCCAGATCAGAAGGTTGCGTGTTCGATTCACGTCAGGTTCAAACTTTTTCATTTTTATTTCTTCTTTTGCTGTTTGGGCCAAACAGACTTAATTTTTATATATAAGCCCAACACAACACTAATTTTTTTTGGCTAAACAGTATCTTTAAGTATTAATTTCAACGTAGCAAAGCCCAACATAATTCTCAAAGTGTTGACATTACTTTGCCTTGAAGTGCACAAAACCGGTTTTTAATCAAACCAGATCGGTTTATAAACTCTTCCGATCAGATAAACACTTGTCTAAACCAGATAGGATTAGAAACAGGCTTCCTTAACTGGTTTCAATGAATAGGTGTTGTGTCAGTTCGAACCTGATTACAAATTAGTGTCGGATCATGAAGGCATCTCTGCCAAATTTTCCAAATGATAAAACAGCATCTCTCATTAGTCATACGTTTTTTATATAATTATATATATACTAATTATCAACTTGCTTATGCATCTTGGGTTGTACCATATATTTGATGAGTTGTACTTACCTTTTGTCTTTTTTTTTTTTTTAATTTTTTTCTTTTTTATCTAACCCCATACTTTTACATATTTTACAATTTAGTCCCAATAATTTTTTATTTTCATTTTTGGTCCCCTGTACTTTTTATATTTTAAAAACTTTTCGTTTTACGTTTCGTCTAAATTTTGAGAGTTAACATGCCGCAATGTGTGTGTGTGGTTCAACGTTTTTACGCTTATTATTTCTCTATTTAACGACCCTGACACAAGACACTAGTCCTAGATCGATATATTTATTGTGTTAGATGTCACACGTTTCGCCCGCGTGTTAACGTTTTTACATCTAATTTTCGTTAAGGTTTATCTTTTACGTTTTCTATTTCTTTTTTAGTACGATTTTTTTCGACGTTCATGCTCAGTAGTGGTGATGTGTCGTTAGCGCTACTTTGCATGGTTTTACGCCCCCCGCCGCAACACGGGGGGCTTAATACTAGTTTATACAGATTTTTATCCATTTTAATCAAATTAGTTGACATACATTACTAATTTGGTTTTGTATATATAGTTTAATTTGTAATCATAATTTCTCAAAATTGCTCATCAATTACATTATATTAGAACAGTATATGCAAAATCAGTTTCTTATAAACTCAATATAAATAAACTAAATCAAAGAGTAGAACAGACAAATCAGCTGTTACAAATTTCATACAGATCTATAAGTTCATGTTTCTAGAAAGAACATAATCTAGTTCTACAACAATCACCTGCCAGATCAGCAGATTATGTTTTACAACTTGCCTCCCTTAGCTACAATACCCTTGTCTTTCAGAGGCCTACAATTGGTAATTTTTTCGGGTGATTGCGAGTAAGCTGCTTGATTAGGTCAACGGTCAACTCTCGTCATAAAAGCACAGATGAACATAAAACCGGACCCATCATCAGCCATAACTACCAGACTGTTCCCCTGAAAATCCACTGCCATATGAAGCGGACCCCGTTTGTACGCTACCATACGATGCAGCTCCGGTTTGTACACTTCCAGCAGCCACTCTGGCTTTTCTTAACTGTCTTATCTTGAAAGCATCTTTAGGCAGTGGTTGGCTTTGAACAGTGCTAGTGTCGTCGTCATCTTGCCCTATAGAGGTTTAAGTCAAACAAAGGAAGAAAAAAGTCAACATCAGTCATATACCCTCCTTCTGTCAAAACACTAGAGAATAAGAACAATGACGTTACAACATAATCCAGATTGACCCATTTGAATATAAACGAGTCGTTATTGCCACCTTTATTAAGACAAACATAAAAGAAAGATTTATGACATACTGTCTGCATCTTTTCTTTTCCCATGTTGTCTGTCTCTTGTTTTGAACAAATGGGATTTGCTTGATCCAGAAACATCGCTTGAAGCCGGGCCCACTTGGGGCTGAGTCGTTAATTTCCCAGGTTCCACAACTGGTAAAATGCTTTGTAGACATATTGATAGAACATAATCAACATCAGGCAATGGACCTAAACCATGTAGAAGAAATGGTCAACATTATAGAAATCCATCACAACTCACAAAAAAAGTCAACTGTCTAATTGACTTTCAAGTCAAAGTCGATATGAATAAATGATTTTACCATCTGCAGGAGGCAAACTTGCTATAAATGCTGCCAAAGCAGGCGGCAAGGCTTTTGGAATGACATTAGGTATGGCTGGCACTCCACTAGTGCTTAATAATGATGGTGCACTAGAACTAGGCAATGGAGTAGCGGTAGATGGAAGAGCAGGTGTGGTTAAACCTGAGGGAAAATGATAACTATATGTAAAATAAAAAATAGATAGATAAATAAATTTAATCTACATTATAGCATACCCGGTTTTTGTCTCGGGTCGTACACCACCATCCTCGAGGTATCTGGATAAATAAGTTTAGAGGATACGTTTGAATTTAAAAGCTGTCCAGGATTTTTATCTGCATTAACAAGAGCAAGCATAAACAGTAAATATAATTATCAGATGACCTTTTAAATACATAGTAGAATATGAACTACAAAACCTGCTACATTTGCCAGAGTTGATTTCTCTACTTTCTTTTTCATGTTACTCGTAAGCCACTGAAATAAAACAAAAAACCCTGAGTAGAAATTTCACATACGCACGCGCACACACACACACATGCTCTATTAATATAAAAAATAAGAAAATAATTTACATCTTGACGAGATAAATGATCGAGTTCATTTGAAGAGCATGGCCATAAGTCCATAAAACTATATCTTGAGACAACATCTTGCAAAGAATTCTCTAAAGCTGATGTTCCTTCTTCACTTGTTCTTGCAAGGGCTTCTTTCCTTCTTTGTTCCACCTGTATGAAAACAATAATTTTGAAAATATAAATTAGATGTTAAAAATTATAAAATAGAGTGAAGTACAAAGTATGTGGGATTACCTTCAACATGCTAGCAAGATCTCCATATGTCTGCTCAAACTGCGAGAATCTCTTCCAAACCTACAGCACAATCAACTAATACTAAATAATTATACTAGATACAATCATAGTGAAGGAGAATGCACCTCAACAGACTCTTCAGGTGGAAGCGAGCTTAAAGCACGTTCAAATAGAGCCCTGATGTTTCTGTCATCATTCAAACGAGACAAAAAATCCGCATACCTGAAACAAAGTAAAGTAATTATGCATATTCCACAAAATGACCTACAGATGCAATCTTTAAAACTGAAATGAGGATAAGGAAGCACATACTTACTCAAGAATGTATCCGGGCTCATGCATAAATCTTTTCAACCCTGCTTCAAACACATTATGCGCAATCTGTTTACAGAGTGCAAGAGTAAAATAAACTTAGGAATACATTCATTATTATTTAAAGAAAATTATTCATAGACATTTTGGAATCACTTCCACAAATCTTCAAATACTAATATAGTAACTTTGTAAGATGTTTGGTTAAAGTCAAAGAAAAGAACAAATGCAATACAGAGGGCATTTACCTTCGCATCCTTATCCATACAAAATGCCATTGTTGCATAAGCAACATAAACATGGTAAGTACAATTTGGAGATTTTCGTGCATCCAAGAAATACTTTTTAGCTGCTTCAACACCTTCCGTTCTTCTTAAGAATCTAATAAACTGCATATTAAAATATAATTGATTATTTAACATAGAAGCAATAAACAAAATATTTTTTTCGTCAAATATATAAGCATAAAACAATAATTAAATAACAGTATGTAATGTATATAAGCAATGAGAAAACTCACAACAATGATTATCCAAAAACATATACCTGTATATGTGATAATGCAGTTGCATTAACACCATCGCCTAGAAGGCTTTCATATACTTTTTTAGCAGCCTGAAGCCAAAAAGTAAGAAAAATGGATGCTTAAGAGAATATGCTAAGGAGGAAAATCAAATGCCATGATTAGCATAATACCTGAATTGCCCCTCGGGATTCCTCAAGTTCAGCATAAGCATACCTTAGCATTGAACAATCTAAGCATGAAGTTAGCCAACACAGTTGACTGTGAATAGCTTATAAAACAATAAGGATATGCAGTTCTACTTCTAAATAAAAATTTTCATCAGAATTACCAGGAAGAGCCTTCAAAGATCGTTGATATACTTTAATTGCAGAATCTATTGAACCACATTTTGCATGCCATGTAGCATAGTCAAACCATATATCCGGATAATGATATAAATACATGAGGCACTGGAAAGAGAGAAATAAAAAAGGATTATTCTTTTATGAAAAAAAGTTGAATATAGATGAGAACTACTGGCATATAATCGAGCACAAATGTGCCTTACATTTGCAGCAAAAAACTATTAGGTTGCGTTTGGTTGGAATGAATGGAATGGAATGAAATGGAATTGAGAAACTAGTATAATTTTCAAGTAAAATTATGTTTGAGTGGGTAATGAAATGTAAAACCTAAGGGAATGTTTCACCTCAAATTCCCTTGGTTGTGGGATTTCAAAATCCTTCCACCTAGAGAGGGAATTTGAAATCCCACAACCAAGGGAATTTGAGGTGAAACATTCTCTTGGGTTTCACATTTCATTACCCACTCAAACATAATTTTACTTGAAAATTATACTAGTTTCTCAATTCCATTTCATTCCATTCCATTCCTTCCAACCAAACGCAACCTTAAGATTAAAATAATTAACCCAGTATACCTGCTCATAAGTAAATGAGATGCGCTTATTAGCAGACGCAGTATCTATCCTTTGAGGATTTTCCCTGAACATTGGAATATTAATACTAAAGTCATGAACTACAAAGCATTAAAGTTACACGTTTATTTCAATTTTAGCATCTGACAAACTAATTACGAAACAGTAGAACTACTCTGAGACAATGTCAAAATACTTGATAAGCAGAAAACCAATGATGGACAGTATTTCAATTAAAAACTAAAGGACAAAGAATAATCTAAGGCCACAGTAGCTATAATTGTAAGATGGAGATATAGATATAATACATGCAACATAATAAGAAAAACAAAAGCATGCTTCTTTTCTTACTTCTCAAATGCTAAGAATCTCTTCCATGCTGTCCATTGCAATTCTTCCTGTCAGAGCAAAAAAAATAGTGACGGTTATAAAAGCAACAAAGAAAATGTATGCATGCATACATACACGTAAACAATAAAAGAAATAGACAAGAAATTACCTTAAGAGAACCAGATGGTGGGACAGCAAGCATGTTCCAATCAATTTCATCAAAGTATTTCTTTCGCTCTCTGTAGACAGCCCTTGCACTGTTATATTTTGGCTGATACTCAGATATCAGTCCTTTAGCCTGTATAATGTATAATAGCATCAATCAAGATACACATATATCATAAAATCACAAGTCGCCATCTGGGCGAGTTGGCAAAGGGTCAAAACAAATTCAGGTTAAACATGTCATTTTATATATGTTGGAACAGGACGGTCCAGGCTTGGTTGACCCACAAACACTTTTTGTTCATTTTCTTTAAAAGTTAATTTACGTTAATTATGATTACAATAACAATATTGTTACAATAATAATCTAAACTTGAACACTAAGGGAAACTATGCATAAAGAGGGCATTAAAGTCGGTGAAAATAAGCATAAAACATAGTATGCCACACCTCAAGAAGCTGTATTAACTAATTATAAAAAGTTGAATCATAACTCACAAAGGTTATACAACCTAGGTATTTTTTCCATAACTCTTTTTTGTCATAAAAAGAATTGCTCTGAATTTTAGATTATGGAAAAAAAAGTTACCAGAGCACGACTAACTGAGTTTTCAAAATTCTCATAGTCTCTCCAGTGTTGCTCAATATGATGAGTAGGTGTAACAATTGCCTTTTGGTATACTTTCCTTACAGCAATCATTCTCTGTGACTCTTCTTGTGGGTTTTGGGCCTGCACCATCACATCTTTCAGATAATTAACATACATAATGATACAAAATTTATAATTTTTGTGTGTAAAAACAAATTAGCTTACTAACCGGTAAGGATTTTAAAAAGTTAATATAATCGGTCCACACAGGTCCAGAGCCAATGTCAGATCCTGCTCATCAAGCGATGAAAAAACATCAGCAGCAAACAAGTTCAAAAGTAAATTTCTTCACCCCTCATAGATATTGAATAGCTTATAAATAGGGTGAATTTATTTCCTTCATCAGGTAGTCCATTAAATGATGCCCAATAGTATTAAGACAGTTTTTTCATATAATGAGAAGCATGATGAAAATAAATAATTACAAAGATAAAAGTTCAAAACTTGACAAAAACTAATAATGCATTTCCTGATCAAAATACAAATTTACATTGTTATATCATCTGTTGCTTAAGAACTATTCTAAATCATAACGAGTTCAACAAACTCATATAAATGTTGTTACAAAAAAATTTAAAAGTACATACACAGTCGCAAAAATTGAAACAATATCAGTGTCATTTCAGAGGACAAGGGAAGAAACCAACCAACATAACTGAGCATAAAATCAAAAGCTTTCCTGGTTTCCTCCTGACCCTCTAACCCCTTCTTTTCATTGACTTTCCTAATAAAATTAATATAGCACCGCCTACAAAAATACATAATAAATCAGAATAATCCCATATTAGCAACAAAGAATCACAGAACCTTAACTAAAAAGTGCATCGACACTTTGTTTATCAGCAGAAAAACTTAAGATAAAATCAAGAGCAACACAGTTGTACTAATTAGCTGAAACTACAGAAAGAAGATAACAACATAGAGATGTCATACCATAGAGGTATTTGCAGGCAATTCAATAGGCATCTGCTAAATATCTGTTTTGTTGCATCATCATTATTTGCAGCCATATGTGCTTCTACATACTGTTTCCAATATTTTGCCTAACAACCAGACACAGTCAAAATCATCTTCCAACAATTGATACTTTCAATTAAACCCTAACATAGAAATCTGAACAAGTTACCATCGCAATACAAACACCATCAGAGCTCTATGTATGATTATGTATCACTTATTAAAATATATATAATCTGTTTCGAAAAAAAAAAGATATATTTTTTTCCAACATCTAGCATTTCTGATGATTATGAACTTACAGCTGTAGGGAAAGTAGCCAAAAGCTTCTCATACACAGGCACCGCCTCCGATATCGGCAATCGCTAACAAACGATAAACAAAATCACATTAAACTGAAAGCAAAAGGTATCATCAACAGCAAAAACTCAAGCAAACTTTCATGTGCCTCACCGATGCTTCGTTCGCAAGTGCTTCTGCAGATTCAACGCTGAATTTTTCCTCCATAGCCCTAATCTGCGTGAATATTTGTTCAGGAAATCGAACAGTTGCTGATTGGAGATTTGGGATTCAAATTACTAGGGTTTTAAGAGAAAGCAAAGGAATTTGATGAGGAAGTTGAGAAGTGATGAAGAGTGAGTTGAGTATTCATGAGATATAAGTGAGGAATGATGGTGAATTGAGATTGAGGCGGAGCACCGCCGTGGTGCGGTGGCGGAACGGAGGAGGTTGGTGGTGAATGGTGAATTTGACCGGTGTCAGTGTGTCACGATGGTGACTCGAACCAGAAAGCAAGCTTTTGTGACTTCTTATTAAACTAAACCTTATTTTATTTTTAGAAAATTGCAAAAATAGTCTCCGTGGTTTGATCAGATTGTATGTTTGGTCTCAGAACTGAAAATTACAAGAATAATCTAAAGTTTTGTAAAATGTTGCAGAAATAATCCCCACTATTAAACGTCTGTTAGATTTAGGGTTAAGTGGGGTTAAATTTGTCGTTTTACATCTCTTTTTTTTAGTATTTGGTTAAACTAAACCTACGGTTCTTCCAACTTCGCTGCTTCTCATTCGATCTACCATACTTCTCTTCACTCTTCCTTATCGTTCTTCCTCTTTGATAATAGGATGGGTTGATCCACCCATGTGCAGAAGAAGCTTGGAGATCATCCCTGGTGTGCTGAGGAAGAAAAACAAACTTGAGACTGAATTCAAAGAACTAAAATCATGAAATCAGTTGAAGAACGTCATAACATGTGGCTTGCTCGTAGCGTTAGGGCTGATATTTCTGTAATCTTCCAAAATTGACGAGCAATAGTGGTCTTTTGTTGTAATCTGTTTTTCAAGTTTAATGTAATAAATTTACAATGAATTTCTAGTTACTTAGTGTATTGTTTTGCAATGTAATATGTTTTTCAATTATGTTAGTTAGTTAAATTTGTTCATGCATATGGTGTAGTCAAAAGTGCAGGTTATGCACATTGTTTAATTTATATTTTAATGATGCATAATGAAATGAAGGTGGACCCATCTTTTAATTTATATGGACATGGTTAAAATTACTTGGTTGCAGCATAATGAAATAAATTGCAAGTGGATTCATATTTTAATTTACAGTGAAGCCATGTTCAAAGTTGTATTTTAATTCATGAAGATGGTCAAAGTTGTGGCCTAAATGATGCATTATGTGTAGGTTATGCACTTATATTTCAACCATCAAAGTTGTAGGCATGTTTAATTTATTATGTGCAGGTTATGCACATGGTTATGGTTATGTGTAGTTAATTTCATGTTTAATTCATTATGTGCAGCCATGTTTAATTCATGCACAAGGTCATGGTCATGTGCAGGTTTGCACACCAAATAGATGGATGGCTCGAGTGACCAAACTTAATACTTGTCAAGTGAATGTGCAGCCAAATTGCAGTCTATTTAATACGGGCCAAGTGACCAATCTTAACTAATACATATTCCATTAAAAGTCCAGCCAATATGAAGCTAATCTGCAGCGAATATGTAGTCAATTTTCAGTAATTTTGTGGTCATTTAATACGGGTCAAGTGACTAAACTTAGTTAATACTAATTCCATCAAAAGTCTAGCCAATGTGCAACTAATCTGTAGCGAATATGCAGCCAATTTTCAGCAATTTGCAGCCTATATACTACGGGTCAAGTGACCAGTCTTGACTAATACATAATCCATCAAAATTCCAGCTAATTTGCAGCGAATATGTAGTCAAATTTTAGCAAATTGTGGTCATTTGATATGGGTCAAGTGACCAAACTTAATCAATACTAATTCCATCAAAATTCCTGCCAATGTGCAGCTAATCTGTAGCGAATATGCAGCCAATTTTCAGCAACTTGCAGGCTATTTACTATGGGTCAAGTGAAACTTAATCAATAATAATTTCATCAAAAATGCAGCCAATGTGCAGTTGATTTGCAGTGTTGGTTACATAACCATCAACAACCCAACATCAAACATTAAACCAAGGCAAATAATACTACAGTAGCCATTTTAAAAGGTAGCATACATACAATTCGACCCATTTTGACCCATATCAACAACATGAACAATAACATACATTAAACCATCAAATTAAAAAGGCTTAAATTGTAATGTTGGTTACATAACCATCAACGACGCAACATCAAAAGAGATCATTCCAAAAAGTCAAAGTGTAATATGTTAGTTACATAACCATCAAAATAAACTAAACATTAAAAAGAAATCATTCCAAAATCATGCATTTGATGTTCCTTTCCCTTTGCAGCTCCTTTTGTTATGTCCAAACTTCTTGCAAATTGAACACATAACTGTTTTCCCCTTCTTTGATAGTTTCCCACCTCTAGCCATATCATCTTCAATTTCAGCTTGGTTCTTTCTTCTTTTTTTCTTAGGCCTTCCAATGGGGTGTGGTGAATGGGTGGTGCCAAAATAGTGGGACACTGTGATTTTGGCCACATACTTCCTCCATTTATGGGTCCAATAGTGAATGAGTAGACATGTTTCCATGTGTCTAGGTAGTAGCAAGGATTTACCCATGACTCTAGTGGACCTACATCCTGCCCATTAAGTTCCATGTTCCAATTGACAGCAACAACATGCTTACAAGGTATTCCATTCAACTCCCATCTCCTACAACTACATTCCTTCTCCATAATATCAACAACAAATTGCTCATTATTTGGACCACTTACTTGATATTTTTGACTACCGGTCCATAAAACAGTTAACTTAACCGCCTTTTTTTTATATCATCTAATAGTTTGGTAGCATTAGGGGTGAGTGGGCCATTAGATTTTTCTATAACCTTGAGCACATTCACTATCCTCTTTGTTAAGTACTCCCTTACATACTCCAAAGCACTAATTATAGGTTTGTCCCATCCTTCAGTAGTCCTTGCATTCAAGACTTCACACATGTTATTTAAAAGCATATCTGTTTATGCCCTCCCTATCATAATCCAAGGCAAATATTAATATGTTTATTTAGGAAATTAAGTCATTATTCTTGTGAAAAGAAGGCTGCCTATGAAGTTAGACCCTTGGTTTAAAAAAGCGCAAGGCGCTCCGAAGCGTTTAGGTACCAAAGTTCGAGGCGCCACGCCTCAAGCGCGAGGCGAGGGCTTCACGTATGCGAGGCGCTAAATCTAAAAATAATAATAAAAAATTATATTATGCATGACACATTTCACTTCATAATCATAAACACAAAACATACTTATAATTTAAAGTTTAGAACATAATTAAACATCTTTAAAAAGATAAATAATTGTCTCAAATCATTCATTCAACAACCAACAACTTTAAAAACATAAATAAGTGTTTGAAAATTGAAATCAATCATTCATCAACAACCCAAGCCTCATCTCCCTCAAGATCAATCATTCATCAACCGAAGGGCTGGAGTAAGAACCGAAGGGCTGCAATTGGAGCTGAATGTGAAGGACTAAATGTTGTTGGTGATGTGTGTGAATGGCGATGGGGCTAAGAACGATGATGAGTTAGGGTTTTAATCTAATTTTGTTTAAGTAAAGAGATAGGCCAGAAATTGATATAAATAAAAAGCCCAATATACACTTAACCAGGCCTGTTTTAGACCCAACATACATGAAGCACCGCTTCAAGGCGCCTCACGCCTACCTCCTGAAGCGCCGCTTCAGGGCGCTTCTTGTATAACCGGCGCCTCGGTGAAACGAAGCGCTATCCCAAACGCCTCTAGCGCCTCACGCTTTAATCGGCGCCTCAGAGCGCTTTTTTAAACACAGGTTAGACCTTGACCAATGTTGTGGGGGAATTTTTGCCAACCAGTTGTATGCATCAACATTATACTTCTTTAGTTCTTCCATCTTAGTTTCAAACTCTGGAATAGTTGTTGTTGTTGCACAATTCCACAATATGTCTTTAAAGCCCTTTCCTCTCCATTGTAGCTTCATATTCTCTTTAACATATTGTTGTAATTTAATAACATCAACAGGTGCTAAACCAACATCTAAATTTGTTTTTGGTATTCTAAAGTGAAAGTAGAGTTTTTTCTTTAAATGATTCAAACCTAATTCATCCACCATAGAACTAATTCCTTGCACCGAAACCTCATTAATATCCAAATAATCGACAAATCTAACACTACCATATGCATATTTTCTTCCCGGGAAATTCCTAAACACCCCACCATAATGAATCTTTAGAGAAAACAAGTGGGGATGTCCATCTGAACATCAAACATAGCACATTCAAAGATAGGTTGGGTTAGGGTTTATAAAATCACAGGTTTCTTAAACCAAAATCAATATGAAGAAAAGATAAAACTTACCATAAAGCTCCTTAGGTAACAATTCATTGTTTGATTGCCTTAGAATCCAACGCATATTGACTATTAGAACTTGAAGATTGGAAGAAGATGAGTTTGATGGTGATGTTGCAGGTTGTCGACGAAGAAGAAGATGCAGGTTCTTCGATGGGGATAATGGTGATCAAAGAAGTCGACGTTCACAAGGAATGCAGGAGGTCGATGTATGAAATTGAATTTCATATTATATTTTATTAGGGTTTAAAACTTGAAAAGACATAAAAGCCCTCACATGCATAACACATGACAACTATTTTCGTTAAAACTAACAGAACACTAACAGTGGGGACTATTTGTGCTACAATCTGATAAAAGTTTGGACTAAATTTGTAATTTTTTATTTCTAGGGACTAAACGTGTAATCTGACCAAACCATAGGGACTAAATTTGCAATTTTCTCTATTTTTTTAAACATTTACTTATTACTTACTTAGTTCAGCAACAAATTTTCAGAAGTTATTTTTGATTTATAAAAGTGTTTGTCAAACCCAAAAATATTTTTCAAACTAACTTTTCATATAAGGTAAAAAGTAGGTTTTGAAAAGTAACGAGAATGTTACTTACTAACTTTTAAAAACTACTTTTGGTTTAATTTTCAATTATACCCCTCTACTATCTCATATTAACTCTCCTAATTTTTAAATTATGTATTTTTTGATCATTTTATAACGTTTTAGTTTATAACCTAATCCAAACACTTTTTTAAAAAGTACTTTTGAAAAGTCATAAGTTAATAAGTATTTTTTGTCAAAAGTTCTTTTCAACCAAAATAAGCAATATATAAAAGAAGGGGATGGTTACTATACAAAGTGTCTTTTGTGCAAAGCGTACGAAATTTTGGGGTGGAATTATCACGCAAGAACAATAATAATTACGCAAGAACAAAGTAATAATTACGCAAGACGAATTACATTCGCGTGAAATTATCACGCAAGAATACATTCTTGCATAATAATTCCACATTTGCGTGATAATCGCATCTCTGCGTGATTAATGTTTTGCACTTGCGTTATAATTCCACCTGTAACACTCATTCTTGCGTGATAACTTCGTACACTTCGCACGAAAAAACACTTTGTACCATAACCTTTCTCTATAAAAGAAACCTTTTAAGTTACGGTGATTCGGTTCAGAAGATCAAAACATAGATAAAAATGAGTAATATGTTTAGTATGTTATGGCATTACAAGACTTGATATTAAAACAAAAAATCATCGAAGAAGACGGTAACAAAATATAATTAAAAAGAAATATAAGAATGTAATTTAAAAACTAAATAAGAAAAGGAAAAGAAAACTAAAAACCCAATTTGTCATCCCGGGAGTCGAACGTCACCAGGTTCAATTGAAAAGTACGTCACCATGACACTCATTGAGTTTGTGTGAAAACTCATTCTCAGTAGCATATATAAAAACTAGTGTTGTTAGTGGTTTGTGATTGGAGACCGACATTGAAAAAAATGTTTAAGTATAACGAAAGAATAGTAGTATCGAAACTTTTAGAAGAAAAAAACTAAATTTCTTTTCTTTCATTATCTGATGGGCATTTTGAAAGGATGATTGGTGCTAATATTCAAGATTTTAAAATCTTCATTCTCGAACGCTTCATTTAGTTATTCTTCAAGCAAGAGTTTTTCCGGCCAATCCCATTTGGAAGTTTTTAGAGAGAATTGAAGTTTGAGTATAAACTTTTGGTAGACTGTATGTATAAAAGTTCAAAGTTTTAAAATGATGTTTATAAAAGGCACATGTGAGTTTTAGCTAAAAAAATGTACTAATGTTATTCAATAGTCTGATCTGCAATGGTAAAAAAACAAATCAACAAAAA
Organism: Flaveria ramosissima; assembly: GCA_025215565.1. Lineage (NCBI taxonomy): Eukaryota > Viridiplantae > Streptophyta > Magnoliopsida > Asterales > Asteraceae > Flaveria > Flaveria ramosissima. The sequence goes on from CM046036.1 coordinate 11,853,533, forward strand.
GTCGTGTGATGTCGTCATCATATAGGGGTTAGAAGTCGTATTACTTGTTAGTTATATTTTTAGACATTAATTATTATAATTTTAGAGTATTTTGGTATTTATTTTGCATTCATTGCATGCATTTTTCGTTTATTTTATATAATAGTAGTTTTTGTGTGATTGAATCTACTTTAGTGTGTTTTTGTTGGTTTTGTAGGTTCATGCAATTGGGAAAGAAGAAAAAGACTTAAAAGAAAGTATTATTAAAAAAGAATCCTGAATTTTTAAAGGGTGCAAGAAAATTCCTAAAATTTAGAAATTTTTATTAAAGATAATTATTCACGGATTTTTTTTAAGATAAGAAACAAAAAGCCTAAAAATATGGATTTGAAAATTGGAGGACCTAGGGGTCGACGAGGAAGAGAACAAATTGGAATCTTGATGATTTCTCATTTTTGAGAAATTATTTCAGTTGTTCTGGTTTTAGTTTGTAAGTTTTATTATTTGTTTTGACATTAACCTAGTCGTCATGTCCGGTTAGGACACGTTTAGTTTCAACATTAAGGTCTAATTTCTTTGATTAGATTTTAACTTTTGTGAATCATTTATAAGATCGTTTTGTTTTAATAGTTTGTTTGTTTGATTCTTGATCTTAAACTCAGATCTACTCCGATATATATTAGATTGTTAATTAAATTGGTCATTTTATTAATTTTTCTAATAAAGTTCTTTAAGTTTTAAAACTCTAATCAAATTTTGATTTTTGATATAAGGAACAATTAACGGTTTGAGTTTGTCTATGAATTCATTCTCGTTATAGAATCACACAATCTAGTTAAACATACCGAATGACGTGTGTGTTTAATTATAATTGATACTTCTATCTTTGCAACCCGCACACTAAGATCTGAACGACATGAGCTTAGAGTAGCGAGTTGACTCTAATCAACGAACTATGTTTGATTAGACATTAAATAGAGTGGATATCCGAAAGGCGAGATGTCTAGTATCAATACAAATTATTAAGTAAAAAGGATCATTGCACCGTAATCATTAATGATCGTAAACCAAATCGAATTAAGAAATTACCTTAGTGTTGGAATTAGTTTTCATATTTGAATTTATTTCATAATTCAATTAACGTTTTTAGTAATTACTTTTCACAATTAAAGAATATAAAAAATGACAATTTTCGTGTTTTTGCAGAACCTTAACATGGTCGCGTGGAATTTCCTTTACAGTTTTGACACGGCCGTGTCAGCTTGCTGAGATTTTTACTACTTTTTGCAATTTACTTTTAATTTTAGTTTTTGATTAAAACTCCCACCTTCTTTAACCCATAAGCAATCAAAGCAACTATGCTAAAATGTTTTTGGTATAAAATAATTGACACGTATCCCTGAGGACACGAACCCTACTTCCACTCATACTATTCTTAGTGTGTGCACGATAGGTTCACATTTTCATTATTTATTTGTTGGATTCGACACCCAACAAATTGGTGTCGTTGTCGGGGATACGACGATTCTAATCGTTTTATGCCAAGATCTTTTCGTACAAGTACACCACTTGAGATTGACTCGAAGATAGAGGAAACCGCAAAGAAGTTAAGGAAACAAGCAAAGCTCCAAAAGAAGTAAGCAAATTCCTCAACACCTATTACTTCACCTCCAGTCACCTAAATTTGGCAAGACATACCCTTGTCAAGTGAATCTGAATCTGAAACCGAATCACCACAACCTCACAAACAACCATCACTCTACCACAATCACCTACCCATCAAGAACCACCCTCACCCGAACCAACCATGGCAGCTCAAGCCGAACAAACCCTTAGGCAATGGGCAACCCATGATGTTACCCAACAACCCCTTTGCATAAACTATCCCGCTATGGTGAACTTTGAGTTGAAGTCCGGGTTCATCCACTTGTTACCACTCTTTCAAGGCCTTGAGAATGAAGACCCTCACGAATTTCTCAAAGAATTTCATGTTGTGTGTTTCGGAATGAAGCCACACAATGTCACCGAGGACCAAATCAAGCTTAGGGCATTCCCATTCTCTATGCAAGATTTGGCTAAAGAATGGTTATATTACCTACCACCGGGGTCGGTAAACACATGAAATGATCTTGCAAAACTGTTTTTAGACAAGTACTTCCTAAAAATAAAAGCTTCTATTCTACGCAAAGAGATCATTAGGATTAAACAAGCTAAAAAGAGAACCTTTGCATACCTACTGGGAAAGATTCAAAAAGCTATGTGCTTGATGCCCACAACATGACACCTCGGAACATCAATTCCTTCAATACTTCTGCGAAGGGTTAGCACTACTAGAGAGACATTTGATAAATGCCTCTAATGGGGGAGCTCTACTTGATAAAACATCAGCTCAAATCAGAGCATTGATAACTTTTATAGCTGAAGATACCAAACATTCCTCACAAGAGGATGGATGGTATGATGATGTACCACGACCGGTCAAAGAAGTTAATACCCCTCACATTGAAAGTCAATTTGTTGAATTGACTAAAACGGTAATGCAACTTACAAAAGGAAAGGAAGTTGAGCCAAAACCTTGAGCGTGTGGAATATGCTTACAATTTGGACACCCCACTGATATGTGTCCCACACTTCAAGAAGATGTTGAAGAGGGGCACAAGTAATAGGAGGTTATTTGGGACATAATTCAAGACCTTAGGAACAACCTAGAAATAATCAAAAATAGGGAAAAGCATCCAATGTTGGTTATCCACAAATGCCCCCACAATTCCATCAAATATCTCCATTTCAGATGCAAAACCATCAACAAAACTTTCAGCCTCGACAACAAAAAGCAGGGAGCTCGGGGATGTCCTTGGAAGATATTGTCAAGAGTTTAGCAACAAACACACATATGTTCCAGCAGAAAACAAAGGCTAGCATCAAGAACTTAGAGCAACAATTAACCCAATTGGCTAATTCGGTAAGCAAGATAGATTCCTAAGGTAAGCTACTCACACAGACTGAAACAAATCCTAAGCATAATGCTTGTTCAATTACCTTGAGAAGTGGGAAGAGCTATGATGGTCCGGAAATACAAGAGGAGGAAGAAGAGGACGTGGAAAAGAAGGATACACCAAAACCCGATGAAGTTAAGGCAAAGTACACTCCTCCACTTCCATTCCCTTTAAGATTAAAAGGTACACAAAAACAAAGGGAAGAACAAGAAATTATGGAGACATTCCGTAAGGTAGAGGTAAACATACTATTACTTGATGCTATAAAACAAGTTCCTAGATATGCTAAATTTTTAAAAAAACTTTTCCCATCAAAGAAAAAGCTTAAAGGTAATGAGACAGTCAAGGTGGGTGAAAATAATTCTATAGTTTTACAATAAAGACTACCACCTACGGTTCTTTGCAAATTAGGGAATCTTAGCATACCTCGAGCCATGCTCGATCTTGGAGCCTCTATTAACATCCTACCATACTCTATTTTCAAAACACTTAATATAGGATCGTTAAAGAGGACCGGGGTAGTCATTCAATTGGCCGATCGTTCCATAGTACACCCAAAAGGTGTATTAGAGGATGTATTAGTCCAAGTGAATGAATTGGTATCTAGCTGACTTTTACTTTTTAGACATGGAAAATGATGATACCTCGAATTCAAGTTTCATTTTGTTACGAAGGCCATTTTTTAAAACTGCAAAAACAAAAATTGATGTTTATAGTGACACTCTTTTAATGGAATTTGATAGTGGGGTTATCCATTTAAATGTATATGATGCTATGCGATATCTAAGTGATGTGTTTTCTTTGAATTGGTTAGATGTTATTAAAACTGTAACTAATGATTGTTTTGAGTTATCTAACCATGATGTTCTAGCATTAGTGTTAAATAGAAGCATTGACGAAGTAACAACAAAAGAGCTTACAGAAAAGTTCAAGCTTGGAGAGGAGTTGATGGAAGTAGTAACATTTATGGAAGAACAAAAGAAAGCAAGGTATGACTCACAAAAAATGCTACTGCCAATTACTAACCAAAAGCTTCTTCCATCTATTTTGTAGGCACCCAAGCTAAAATTGAAAACCCTCCCTGATCATCTAAAGTATGCATACATTGGAGAGAAAGAAACTTTGTCAGTTATCATGTCTAATAAGTTGACAAATGAGGAAGAAAAAGAGTTGGTCAATACACTCAAGCAATACAAGGAAGCAATTAGGTGGACCATAGCTAACATAAGAGGTTGAAGATTACAAGCGAACAAGAGAAGCACAAAGAAGAATGTATCCTCCAATGATGGAGGTTGTGAAAAAGGAGATTCTAAAGTTGCTAAATGCGGGCATGATCTACCCCATTTTCGATAGCAAGTGGGTAAGCCCCGTGCAAGTTGTGTCTAAAAAAATGTGTATAACCGTGACTGAAAATGAACAAGATGAATTGGTCCCCACTCGTGTCCAAAATGGATGGAGGGTGTGTATTGACTATAGAAGGCTAAATGGCTCAACTCGCAAGGACCACTTCCCATTACCATTTATAGATCAAATGCTTGAAAGATTAGCATGTAAGTCTAATTATTGTTCATTAGATGGGTATTCTGGTTTTTATCAAATACCCGTTGCACCGGAGGACCAAGAGAAAACAATATTTACATGTCCTTTCGGCATGTTTACGTACCGGCGGATGCCCTTTGGGCTTTGCAATGCACCTGCCACGTTCCCCAAAGGTGCATGGTAAGTATATTTTCTGATTATCTTGAAGAGATAATTAAAGTTTTCATGGATGATTTCACCGTGTATGGAAATTTTTTTAATGAATGTCTGGAAAACTTGAGTAAGATAGATGCATTGAGACTAATTTTGTTTTAATTATGAAAAATACTTTTTCCTTCGATCTTTCCCGCACCCAAAAAGATAAGATAAAAGGGAAAAAAGAAGATATGTTTGGCATGAACCATACATTTGGAAGTATTGCGCCGATCAAGTTATAAGAAGATGCGTCGACATAAGCGAGGTACCTTCTATTCTAGAATTTTGTCACTCACAAGCTTGTGGCTGGTATTTTGGCCCAAAACGGATAGCACACAAGGTACTTGACTCAGTTTTTTAGTGGCCAAGCATATTTCTTGATTCATATATGTTTTGGAAATCTTGTGAACGATGCCAGAAAACAAGTAATTTAAAGGCTAAAGATAAAATGCCCCTCATACCCATTCATGTATGCGAAATATTTGATGTATGGGGATTGATTTTATGGGTCCTTTCCTATCATCATTTGGTAATATTTATATATTATTAGTTGTGGATTGCATCTCTAAATGGGTAGAGGCAAAGGCCACGAGAACTAACAATGCTAAGGTTGTTTCAGGTTTTGTGAAAGCTAATATATTTAGAAGGTTTGGCGTTCCAAGGGCATTCATAAGCGATAGAGGATCACACTTTCTTTTACAAGACAATCGAAACACTTTTCAAGAAATATGATGTTACACATCGTGTGTCAACAGCTTACCATCCACAAACGAATGGCCAAGCTAAGATTTTTAATCGGGAGATAAAGTCGATACTTGAAAAGATGGTTAATCCAAATCGTAAAAATTGAAGCTTGCGTTTGGATGACGCATTGTGGGCATGTCGCACCGCCTACAAAACACCTATAGGTATGTCATCTTTTCGTCTCGTATATGGAAAAGCTTGTCATCTTCCGGTTGAATTAGAGCACAAGGCTTTTTGGGCCATTAAGCAATTCAACATGAAGATTGATGAAGCCGAGGTTTATCGTAAACTACAAATTCAAGAGTTGGAAGAAATTCGTAACGATGCATTTGAGAAATCTCGAATTTGCAAAGACAAAACCAAAGCATTTCATGATAAGGTAAACATGCGAAAATCTTTCAGTGTAGGTCAAAAGGTTTTGTGATTTTCATCAAAACCCAAGTTATTTCATAGAAAATTACGGTCCCGCTGGGTCGGACCGTTTGTTATTTACTAATGTTTTTCCTTATGGCGCAGTAGAAATTACAAGTGAAAAAATAGGAAAACATTCAAAGTGAATATGTATCGCCTGCAAATGTTTTATAAAATTCCAAAAAGAAAAAGATGATTTAACAGAATTGGAGAACCCAAAGTACGATCATTAATAAGATCTACGTCTAGCCAAATACGTTAAAAAGAGGCGCTACGCGGGAGGCAACCCGTAGTTCGTTTGTTTTCTATTTTCATATTTTGTCTTAAAAATTAAGAAAAGGGGGGAAGGAAGAAAAATTAGGAATCAAACAGTAAGTCGAAACAGCCGCGTTGAAAAGCTTCACAAAAAACCGACCCGACTGCGTACTGATGCGTTCATGTTTTGTATGTGTTTTAAGTATTTAAATGTATGCTTTTAATGTGATTTTCTTATCGAGCGTAATCACTTTGTGTTATGTTTGAATTGTAGATTTGGGAAGCTTAAATGATGTATTCAAGGGTTGCACGAAGATTGGGTGATATATGGATGAAAAGAGATGAAGAAAATGAAGAAATTGGTGAAAAATGAGCATACGACGTAACTTACGTCCTAAAGGAAGTAAGCTACGTCCTTTCTAAAAATGACATTTTTTTGGACGTAAGACAGAGGCTAACCACGTATATCATGGGAGAGGACGTAATTTACGTCCCTAAGGACGTAACTTACGTCGTATGGTCATATTTGACGTAATTTTCCGGATTTTGACCATATTTAAAGAGGGTTATCAATTCTAAAAACCCTAATTCGCATTGGGAGCAAAAAGGGACGAACTTGGACGATTCTTGAGGTTGATTCTACTTCTCCAACTCAATCCAATCCATCAAATCATGTTCCAATCCGATCTTGTTGCCGAATTCATGAAGATGCAAGGCTAAACGTTTCGTGATCTACCTCGGGTGATAGGTTTCTGTTTTTAGGTTTTCGTTTATGTTCAAATTGTGTTGGGATTAAACTTTAGAACCCGTTAAGTTCTTTATTGAGTTTAACTTGTGTCTTGATTGTTTAAACAATTGCTTTAGTTAATCTTGATTTGAATTTCATATAATTAAGCGCAAGTTGTGTGATTGCAAGGTTTTGGTTACTAATTCAATTGACATGGTGTACCAAGACCCGTTAAGTCTTGGTTATCTCTGTCACTTAATCATTACACGTATAGAATCCCCGTTAAGGATTTTCCACCAAGTTGAACTAGGCGAATACCAAGAACCAAACCTGAATCCCGGGGTGGATTACCCTTTTTCATAATCGTCTTCTAATCAATTTTCAGTAATTACAATTTGTTTTCTTAATTAAGTTCTTAATCATTCCAAGATCTAATTTTTACAACCACGAGGCAATAGTTTAAGTAAGTTGATAATTTAATTAATCGTTTCTTTTAAATCAATTCACAATACACCGACCACTAATTCCACGAGGTTCGACAACCCTACTTACCCTAACTAGTTTAGGTGAATAGGAACACACATTTTAACATCTTATTTGATTGGTACTTCGACATCGATCAAATTTTGGCGCCGTTGCCGGGGAATCGGTGCGCTTGGTGTTCTGCTATTTGATTTGTTTTTAGTTTTTGTTATTTGTTTTGCTTTAATTCTTTATTTCCTTGTTACGCTTGGTGTTTTTCAGTGTGTAGGTGACAGATTGCATGCATACTCGTTATTCGGGTAGGAAATCACCATTAGTGTTCGATCCAGAGATAGAAAAATCAGCGAGGTACAATCGTGTTCTACATCGATCAGGGTTACCGGTTACATCAATTTCACAAGCTATTGATCAAGCAACTGACAGTTCATCTGATTCAACCCAAATGGAAAATCCAAATAATCAACCACTTCAAAATCCAAACCCTCCTCCTCCTAATGACCAAAACCCAAATCCACCCCCACCACCAAATAACAACCGCAACAATAACTTGAATCAACCACCACCCAACAACAATGTGAATCAAAATAACCTCAATCAAGGTAATGACTTTGATCATGTGAGTATGCGTAGTGTCCATACGGGTGATGAAGATTATGAAGATGAGTGGAATAACAATGAAGAACCTCATAATGGTGCAAATTATGATGCTTGGGATGGAAATTTTGATGGCGGTGATGGACAGAATGGAAATAACAATTGGGGGAATGATCAACATGGGTGGAATGCACCACCTATCAATCAACAACGGGGTAGGGTTAACAATAATATCAATCAGCCAAGAAGACCTCAAGAGCTCAAGTACGAGGTGTGGATAGCCATTTCAGACCGGCTATTTCAGAAAATCCAAACCCTATCGCACCTCCAAATCGACGTGGAAGAGCTTTTGATGTACGCCCTCATTATCTCACCATTCTTCCTGCATTTAGAGGCACTGCAACAGAAGAACCATATGTACATCTTGCTGAATTTGATGCCATATGTAGCACCATTGGTGGAAATCACTTTACACAAGATGAAGTGAGGCTGCGATTGTTTCAATTCACCTTGAAGGATAGAGCTAAGCAATGGTTTCTCACCTTACCCCACAACAGTATCCACACATGGCAAGAAATGCAACAAACCTTTTTGGATGAATATTATTCTATGGGTAAAACCAGTGACGCAAGAGATGCTATTCGATCCTTTCAACAACAAGCAGGAGAACAGTTTCATGAAGCATTCACAAGGTTTAAGGAACTGATCCGTATGTGCCCACATCATGGAATTGCCCGTTAGGAATTGATTAAGGCTTTTTCGGATGGATTGACCAATGAAGAGAGAAAGTATTTATATTCTACAAGCAATGGCACATTCCTTTCTAACCATGAGGATGCAGATTGGGAATTTCTAGAGAGGATGTGTAGGAACTCCAAAGCACAAGCCTCTGCCAGCAGGCGATCAAAATCTAATGCGGCAAGATCGACCACGGTTGATTATGAAACTAAAGAAAGAATTGCATCGTTGGAGAAACAATTGGCAAAGCTAGGAAGAACAGGTGTGAAGGAGGTTACAAATGTGGGCTATGATGTATGTGAAGAATGTGGTGAATTGGGTCATAATGGTGAGTCTTGTCCCGTGGTAATAGGAAGAAGTGAGGAAGTCAATCAAATTTATGGAGACAGGAAGCAATTCGATATGAGTTCCAATACTTATCATCCTGGATTGAGGAATCATCCTAATTTCAAATATGGTAATGCTTCAAACCAGATGAACCCTAACTTTCAAGGCAATAATCAAGGCGGTCAAACTTATCAAAATCGAACACAAGGGAATTACAATCCAAGTGGTTATCAAAGAACTTCATATCCTCAAGGAAACAATCAAGGGAACTACAGTCATGGGGGTCAACAAGGGAGTTCATCACAAAGTTATCAAGGAAATCCTCCATCGGGACGAGTTGGTGGTGAAGACTCTACAAATGCAAAGTTAGATGCTTTAATGAACATGATGAAAGAGAATATGCAAGAGAATAAGAGGGAAAATGAAATCAGAGACAAAGCTTATGAAGCTTTGAATAAAAAAGTGGGGCAACTTGCTGAGGATATGGCCAAGATTAAGAGGAACCCCGGGAAACTACCGAGTGATACCACAATCAATCCTCAATATCAAGGAAGCAACACGGAAAACATGAGAAATGTTCACGTCAATTCGGTTAGTATCCTTTCTGACTCTTTAATTATTGACAATAACTTTACTTCTTTTCCACAACAAGTTGCAGATAAGGAAGAGAAAGCCAATGAAGTGGAAGATAGTGACCCAGGAGCACCAATCATTCCAATAAAAGTGGGGAAGTTGAAGATAAAAAGAGCACTCTTGGATTATGGAGCAGCTGTTAGTATCTTGCCAGGTATGTTATATGATCAGTATGACTTCGGTTCTCTAGAAGAAGTTAACACTACTGTGGTGTTAGCTGACTTGACTCAAAAAAGTCCTCGAGGGATGGTAAGGAATGTTATAATTAAGTTGGGAGAATTTTACTACCCGGTGGACTTTATGGTGCTTGATTATGCACCGGTAAGGACAAATGAGCAACCGAAGGTCATATTGGGTCGACCATTTTTAGCAACTGTCAATGCTCAAATCAATTGTCGGGATGGAACAATTGAAATGAGTTATGAAACTCGTAAGTTACGTTTTGATGTATTTTCTAAGTCCGTTAATTATTTTGTTAATGATGAAGTTTCGATGACAGATATGACTAATATGTGTGTTCCTACTTATACTTCATATGTAAGTACGAACACCAATTTTGAGAATGATTTTGAGTATGATAGGGTTAAGCATGTGGACTTGAAGGAATTGATGAATTTAAAAGAAGAGAAAGAGCCAATTATGATGATAGAAACAAAAGTTGAGAAGCATAACACGAAGAAAAAAGTTGGAGATCCACTTGATCCTATAAAAGATAGAGTTGAGGCATTAATGTTTGGGTCACAATATGATCTAGTTGAAGACCACCAGATCATTTGAAGAATACCAGAGTCAAGCATCCCACTCGACCACCATGAGTGGTCGCAGGTACGGTCTGGCTGAAGACCTAAAACTTAGCGCTAATCGGGAGGCAACCCGAAATTGTTTTGTTTCTTTTAGTCTTTTTTGTTTTGTTTTATTTGTTTTGTTTTGTTTATATTTTTTTTTCAGCTTTAAACACCGGATGCAAATACTCAAGTGTGGGGAAGCTCATAGATCTTTAGGAGCATAAAAGAATGTGTGTGTGGGCGGCTTTACTTATCTGTGTTGACCCATAACCACCATATATTGCTGATAAGGCATCTTTGATCATCTATGATCAGGTCCATGTACTTTTTTCATATCTTAAAGCTTTGCTAGTTTGGTGTCATTTAGTACAATCATGGTAGGCATAATGCGTATTTGGAAAGTTAGCTTTGTAACTTCACTTGGGTAAAGGTTAGGACCCTTGTTTCACACAACAAATTAGAGTTTATATTGAGGACAATGTAAAGTTTTAAGTGTGGGGATAACGGAAAGATTGAAGATTGTAAACAAGATTTAAAATTGAGAAAAAAAAATCGATTGAACAAGAGTTTTCAAAATGCCCCTAAAGCAACTTATTTGTGCATGAAAGCTTAATTTTTTTCAATCTAAATCATGAAAGTATGTTTAACCTGTTCACAAGCAAAGGTCCTTAATCATGGCTATCTTACTAGAAAAAAACAATTTCTGAGAATTGATTGAGATATTTAACCAGGGTAACAAGCCAGATAGTGGACCTTTTTATGCATGTTTTTGCATCCTTAACCTGTCTACCATCCTTTTTGTGAGGATTGAGCCTATGCATGAGCATAGAACATCAACAGGTTATTTGCTCATTTTCCTATCATGTGTGTTACCAGAACGATTACATTATTCTAGAACTTGCATAATTGATACGTTTCAAGATCATGAACCAAAATGTTGCACATATATGATTAAGGCACTAGGATGAACCTTTGTTTTATTAGCCCTTTTCAGTTGTATTATCCTACCCTAAAATGAGCCCCTAGTTGCCACTTTGAGCCCCAACCTCTTCCTTTGTTAAACCCGAATCAACCCATTAGCCTTTTCAAATCTTTTTACTTTTTAAGCCCATGTGATGAAATCTGATAAGTATTGCTTGAATTTTATATATAATATTGTTTGAAGTAGTAAAGTGTTTAGATATAATCATTATTCAAAAAAAAAAGAAAGAAAAAGCAAAAAAAAAAAAGAAAAGAAAAGAAATAATGGGTCAAAATGACCATAAGATCAATGTCATGTTCAGTGATAATAATATTGAATATGGGTCAAGCTTACCCAAATTCACTGTGTAGTGGTTATTTATTGTTTAGTATGTTCAATATTCTTATTTGGATTTCATCACTTGTAGCCACTCCAAATTCATTATCCATACCTAAACCCTAAGCCCTATATTACAACCTTTCAAAGCCCTTTTGATGTGTGCACGGTTTGTGTTATTTGAAGGAGTTACGATCATTATGCAAGCTTATGGTAATCATGAGTTGTTCTTGGTTGAGAGTACTACACTGATATACTAGCACGCCTTTTGCTAGACCAGATACTAAACCGAGAGGAGTGAAACTTGTGAGCGGTGTGATTACATACATAAGGAAGACTAGAAAGCTTGTTGGGGTTGGTTAGATAGATCATATTACAAACGAGTAATATATTTGCTTACAAAGCTATAACTTCAAGTATGAAATTGTAAGTGGATATGACTTGGGACCTTAGCTAAGAGAAGGTGAATACATGGTTGGATCGTATTTGTCTAATGATAGTCGTAGTGTTATGAGTGAGTTTGCTTGGGGGCAAGCAGATGTTAAGTGTGGGGATGTGATGCGTTCATGTTTTGTATGTGTTTTAAGTATTTAAATGTATGCTTTTAATGTGATTTTCTTATCGAGCGTAATCACTTTGTGTTATGTTTGAATTGTAGATTTGGGAAGCTTAAATGATGTATTCAAGGGTTGCACGAAGATTGGGTGATATATGGATGAAAAGAGATGAAGAAAATGAAGAAATTGGTGAAAAATGAGCATACGACGTAACTTACGTCCTAAAGGAAGTAAGCTACGTCCTTTCTAAAAATGACATTTTTTTGGACGTAAGACAGAGGCTAACCACGTATATCATGGGAGAGGACGTAATTTACGTCCCTAAGGACGTAACTTACGTCGTATGGTCATATTTGACGTAATTTTCCGGATTTTGATCATATTTAAAGAGGGTTATCAATTCTAAAAACCCTAATTCGCATTGGGAGCAAAAAGGGACGAACTTGGACGATTCTTGAGGTTGATTCTACTTCTCCAACTCAATCCAATCCATCAAATCATGTTCCAATCCGATCTTGTTGCCGAATTCATGAAGATGCAAGGCTAAACGTTTCGTGATCTACCTCGGGTGATAGGTTTCTGTTTTTAGGTTTTCGTTTATGTTCAAATTGTGTTGGGATTAAACTTTAGAACCCGTTAAGTTCTTTATTGAGTTTAACTTGTGTCTTGATTGTTTAAACAATTGCTTTAGTTAATCTTGATTTGAATTTCATATAATTAAGCGCAAGTTGTGTGATTGCAAGGTTTTGGTTACTAATTCAATTGACATGGTGTACCAAGACCCGTTAAGTCTTGGTTATCTCTGTCACTTAATCATTACACGTATAGAATCCCCGTTAAGGATTTTCCACCAAGTTGAACTAGGCGAATACCAAGAACCAAACCTGAATCCCGGGGTGGATTACCCTTTTTCATAATCGTCTTCTAATCAATTTTCAGTAATTACAATTTGTTTTCTTAATTAAGTTCTTAATCATTCCAAGATCTAATTTTTACAACCACGAGGCAATAGTTTAAGTAAGTTGATAATTTAATTAATCGTTTCTTTTAAATCAATTCACAATACACCGACCACTAATTCCACGAGGTTCGACAACCCTACTTACCCTAACTAGTTTAGGTGAATAGGAACACACATTTTAACATCTTATTTGATTGGTACTTCGACATCGATCACGTACATGGCGCTTTAAATTCTAGAACCTTAAAATGGCCATGTTGAAACACATTAACAAAATCGAAACGGCCGTGTTGAACTTCTGTTTGACTTAGAAAAAAAAGAGAAGGGGGACTTAAGTGACTGATATAAGAATAAAAAAAGAAATCCCTAATCTACCATCAACCCTTCACTCTTCTTCCTCACCTTTAATCCCATCTTCCTCATAACTCCACCGCTGCCTCTAAGCTCGTGTTTGGGTTTCACTACTAAAACAACTTATTCACTTATTGACTTTTTCAATAAGTTAATAAGTTAGTATGAAGTGAGTTATTAACTTATTTCACTCACAACCATCATATTGCCAAACACTATAAAATAACTTTTTAACTTTTTAAAAGTCAATAAGTTAATAAGTAAGGAAAAAAAGCACTCCCAAACACCCACTAAACCGGCGACCACCGCCGCCAAGCCTCTACCAACCACCGCCGCGCAGCTGCTACCAACCACCGCCCATATCCCTCTACCCTACACTACTCCCCCAATTCGCATGCTGAAACCTTAGAAGCCGCCATCCACATCGCGACCACCATACCCCCATCGTGACCACCACCTCCATCGCATCCCCCTGTGGTTCTAAGACCACCATCGTCGACCTCCACCACTACCCCGCCGCTCAACCTACAGCCTCATTGTTAAACCCATTCTTCTTTGCTATTATCACCATGTAAGTATGTAATTTTTATTTGAATTTTTGCTACCAATTATGCTTGGTATACCCTTGTAATTTGTTCAATTGAACTTTCAACCAAACAATTATCTTGTATATATTCAAAAGGGTTTGCAGGTTAGTTTTCTTTTCACCTAGGTCAGGGTTGAACTCCATAGATGGTAGTAGGCTGAAAGTCAATGTTTTATTAGGAATGATTTCAACTGTGAAATTCAGTTTATATGTTCTTATTAGTGAATCTTTTTGAATTCCTTGAAGTCATTGTTATATGTGAAGGTAACTCAATAAAAATTTGATATTCGCTTGTTGGTTTGGTTACTAATACAGGAGTGACAATCAACAGAAAAAATGGTTCGAAAGAAAACATAGGTCCCGTTATTAGCTTCGGTGTCCAGACGAGCGCGAAACGCCTTGCATGCACGACAGGATGCATCTTCAAGCCACAACCAAGCTGGAATGTCGCGACGAAACCCGAGACCCATAATCGTAGCACCTAACGATGATAATGTGGTATTCATCGATGAGGATCAACGGAAAAGGTTCAATTCTCTACACAAATAGGTTATGATTAACACCTGATTTGCAGACGACAATGCCATGAAAGCAATTGGTGTTTTTAGTGGGGTTAAAAAATTATTCACCAACATCGGATGGAAGGATTGTTTGAATGGAATGACGAGGGTTACAAAAGAGTGACCACTAAATTCTTAAGTTCGGTTGAAGTAAAAGAAAATGTGCTTCACTTTCGGTTGTTCAACAACTCGTGCTGGTTAACTGTAAATCAAATTTGTAGTATGATCGATGCTCATACTCGGGATACCTTCACACCAGACGCGACCACTCATCCCGAGTTCAATGCTTAAGGGCATCCATTACGGATAAATGGACGTATATTGCAACTAATGTCAAGGCATCCCATATGATCCTACACTTCGGGTTGCACATCGACTTCTCTCCAATATAATAGATGCTCGGAAGGACACCGGAGGCTACCTAACATGAGCTTTATCTCTTATGGTGTATGATAAACCCACAGCCACAAAATCCAAACTTTGCCATTTACCTCTGCCACAAGTTAATACACGTTGCACAATCTATGGCTAGGCAGATTCATTGCGGTTCCATCATCACCATTCTCGGGCGTAATAACCTAGTCAATTTGTGTTTACCAAACGCCTTGGAAAAATTAAAAGGTCCGTGATATCTCGACATGGTTCAAATGGAGAAAATGCAATTGTTTAAAATTCATTTTCACACTCAGATTTGGTTGAAAGGAACTCAAAAGCAAAGATACCTCATTATCTTTGAAGAAACCTATCACTTATTGTCCTTAGCTAAACCGGTGAAAGCTACAAAATGGCTACCCCAAGGGAATTATGAACAAGGTCAAGGAGACCAAGCCAATGATGCAGATGAAGAAGATAACCATGTCATAGGAACCGCGTCAGCAGCCCCCCGCCGGTAGACCATCATGATGAGTATATGCCCCATTTCACCTCATTTGATACCATGCTGGCCGAAGTTCGCCTCCGAGGGGAGCTCACTGATCAACGGGCCATGCTTCGTCTCATGTATGATCACGAGCAATAGATGGGTCGTACCATTGTTACATTACACGACACCCATTTTGGTAAGCTTGGAGCAGAGTGTGGGATGAGATTTACAGAGGCCGTGGATGTGGTGAACGAGTAGGGTTGCAACATGGATGTCGGGTAATGCAACAATGGTGCGACCATCTCTTGCTAGTGATCATACATGAGGCAAAGCATGGCCCGTTGATTAGTGAGTTCCCCTCGAACATGGCGAATGTCTTCGTGAACTTCGGCTAGCATGGTATCAAATGAGGTTAAACAGGTCATATACTCGTTATGATGGTCTACCAGTAGGGGGCTGCTGACGAGGTTCCTGTGGCATGGTTATCTTCTTCATCTGCATCATTGGCTTGGTCTCCTTGACCTTGTTGATAATTCCCTTGGGGTAGCCATTGTGTTGCGTTCACCGGTTTAGCTAAGGACAACAAGCGATGGGTGTCTTAAGAGATAATGAGGTATCTTTGCTTTTGAGTTCCCTTCAACCAAATCTGAGTGTGAAAATGAATTTTTAACAGTTGCATATTCTCCATTTGAATCATGTCAAGATATCACAGACCATTTAATTTTTCCAAGGTGTTTGGTAAACGCAAATTGACTAGGTTAAGACGCTTGAGAATGGTGATGATGGAACCGCAATGAATCTGCCTAGCCGTAGATTGTGCAACGTGCATTAACTTGTGGCAGAGGTAAAGGGCAAAGTTTGGATTTTGTGGCTGTGGGTTGATCATACACCATAAGAGATAGAGTTCATGTTGGGTAATGCCTCCTGTGTCCTTCCGATCATCTATTGTATTGGAGAGAAGTCGGTGTGCAACCCGAAGTGTAGGATCATATGGGATGCCTTAGCATTAGTTGCAATATACATCCATTTTCCGTAATGGATGCCCAAAATTCTCTAGCATTGAACTCGGGATGAGTGGTCGTGTCTGGTGCGAAGGTATCCCGAGTAGGAGCATCGATCATACTACAAAATTTGATTTACAGTTAACCTGCACGAGTTGTTGAACAACCAAAAGTGAAGCACATCTTCTTTTAATTCAACCGAACTTAAGAATTTGGTGGTCAATTTTTTGTAACCCTCGTCATCCCATTCAAACAATCCTTCCTATCCGATGTTAGTGAATAATTTTTTAACTCCACTAAAAAGCCAATTGCTTTCATGGCATCGTCGTCTATAAATCCGGTGTTAATCATAACCCGTTTGTGTAGAGAATTGAACCTTTTCCGTTGATCCTCATCTATCAATGCCACATTATCATCGTCAGGTGCTACTCTCCGTCATGCAGACTGCAAGAAAAGAAATGTAGAAAGACTTATTGACGGTGACTCCCTTACTCCCCAAGGGGTAACGGATGGTACACCCTCTTCGGATGCTATTCAGGATGGACTTTGACGGACGATTAACCCCGCCAGAATCTCTCAAACTACTATTCAATTATGGGCAGATACCGACGCGCGACCAGGGAAATTAGGAAGCTACTCCTTTTCCCGTAGTCAATACCCGCCTTCTTGTACCGAAGCTGAACCCTTTCCATGTTCCCTCTACCGCTCGCTTTCTTTCAACCCCATAAAACACTAACTGCAATAACAAACAAGAACACTAACCGCAGGAAAGATAATAAAAAAATCTATCCTCTTGAAAGAGCAACCCTTGCTAGCTGACACCAACAACAAGAAAACAAATATATTTTATTTTACTAAACCACTATTTTTATAATCACAACCGCTCCCTGCTCTTGCTTTCACATCTCCTTCAGGGAGATGGACTGCTTTCACATCTCCCTCCCCTGCTCTTGCTTTCACACTACAAAGAGATTTGTCCTCGATGAGTAGTTGCAAAATAAACACGTAATAGACCACAGTCGTGAAAGATTATAAGTGAATAAAGTTGATACACAAACACGTGGCCAATCATTAAACGTTAACATAGAACCATAAGAATCAGTCACTTGTACATGTTCATGCCAATTAAACTGGAAAACACATACAATACAAGTATACAACAAGTGCATAATTCACACCCCATCTTCAACACCAGATCTTTCTAGGCATAATATGATAATCAATTACAAGGACGTATATGTAAACTCAGATCGCGTATACAATTTCACCACTGCTGTCAAGATCAAGGTCTAGATCACTCTCTAGGTCCTCATCCATGTCATCGTCAATGTCCAGGCTGCCTGTGAGGTATCGGTTGAGGTTGTGAGCATCAGCTGCAGGGATAGTCGCTTCGGCAATTATCTGCATGATTTCATCCACACTTTGGGTTGGTTGGTCCGAGCCCCCAAACTGGTCAATTACATTATCGTTGAGTAGGTCTCCCGGGAGGTTCCTCATGAACCATTCGTGGTTTCTAATCTCGTCCATGGTTATCCGCTGTTCCAGGTTGCAGAGAATTATACCCCAAATATAACTGATAAAGTTATAATGTTTATACAAAACAAAGACTCACGACGTTTACAAAGCCAGTTGCAAACATCAGTGGGTCAGGTAACGGTTCAAACAGGTTTTGGGCAAACATGACTATTAGTTATAATACACTAAACTTTTTATAAAATTATTCTACGGGGTTTTATGCAGTAAAAACACACTATAGGTGTGTTTTGATCCATTCGACTATTTTGTCCATTTGACCTGTTTCCTTTTTAATTGTTTGTTACCCGTCTAACCTGTTAGAAACATAACCCCAATCGGCTGTTTCATAAGTAAATGGGTTGATATCGTATCCTCAACCAGTATGCATAGATATATGTAAATGTAACATACAATATGCAGACCTTAGTGGGATCAGCTACAAAGATTCTGGAAATCAATTGACGGCACCCAGTTGATATATGAACATAGGATGGAATTGAGTACTGAACATCGAGAATTCTCTGCAAAAACAAGCTAGCACTCGAGTTGATAATTCCATAGTTGATATTCATGTATTGCCAGAATAAAGGATAGTGTATTTACTTGTATCGTCTTACGAAAATTCTTAGGTTCCTCAGGGTCTTCAAAAGGGTATGCACCCACAAGCATCACGTATAAAGTTACACCGCACGACCACACATCTGCAATCTAAATTCATAATGATGCAAGATAGTTACCAATTACAGTGACATAAAAATCCCAAGTGACTTTCATGTGGGATATTAAAACCGTCATAGATGAAAATCACTTTGTTAATATATTATTTATGAGCTTACCTTGCCATCATATATTTTCTTAAGTAAGACTTCTGGAGCAATATATGCAGGTGTTCCAACAGTTGATTTTGGTTGTGAATGCAGAACAGAGGACTGATATCAAAAACAAAGAAAAACAACGCTTAGACGTAAAGATCATACCAGAATATAAGAAACACGAGGTACACATGGAAACGGGTCAGCAGAAACACTTTTTGTACAAACTTGTTCTATATGTATAATCTAGATTGTTACAAATAATACAAAGCTTGTATTACTTCAATGCTAAACAAACCCTTTGTAGGAGGTTTATGGAAATTAAAACACTTTAGACAACTTTCAATCCATCAGATCTGTTTCCTTCTAAGCTAATTCTTTTATTTTATCCATGTGACTCGTTCATTAGTAGAAGGGTTGAGTTTTTCCCCTCTGAGAATTCTATAGAGACAATCAAGAACCACAAGAACCTAAATTTACTTGATAAGAAAAACCTATAGTTAAAAGAAGCCACCTTGAATTAAGCATTTATAAACTAAATAACGATACAATCTCGCATCATAAGTAGCATAAAAAGAGAAGCCATGATGATTAGTACCTTTGAATATCCAAAATCACAAATCTTGAGCCTTCGAGCTTGGCTACCATCTAGAAGTGTGTTTTCTAGTTTCAAGTCCCGATGGCATACATGCTACACAGTACAAAAAACCATACTTTGCATTATGCCCTTTAGAAAAAAGATAATCAATACATATATCATGTATTAAGACCGTCTTAATTAAATACCATATTATGACAGTAACCTACTCCTGACACAAGTTGCCGGAAAAAGAAACGTGCCTGCAACACAAACAGCATTGATGCTTTCTAAATTTTGATACAAACATGAAAAATAGCAACAAATAAACATATGCATTTTGTACAAACTTCATCTTCTGGAAATCGGCCAGCATTACATATCCGCTCAAATAGTTCTCCTCCAGATGCATATTCCATCACAATTGCCAGATGTGTTGGTGTCAAAAGGACCTACATATCGAATAGAAAATCATCAAAAGGCCAATGTAATTACTACTCCAGAAAACAGTCAAGAAAGAACCTCCTTGAATCTGACAATGTTGGGGTGCCTCAGAGATCTGTGGTTGATGATTTCCCTTTGCACATTTTCATCTATCTGTTGCATACATAATAAGGAAGTCAACTAACAGCAGATGTATGCTAATATAACATTGTAGTCATTCAATTCATAAACACATTTACCGTTAATTAATTACAAAATCTGACCACCTAACCAAGATTTGTGTCATCACCCCTGTTACTAACAAGAATTAAGCATGCAAAATTTGATATAACAAACATTCTATCTCTAGTTCTAATCAATCACTATCAAATTGAGCACATGAACACCCAAACTGACACATCAATGATCAATTTGACTCACTACCTAATCAGACCACCAATTCTTCATAACAATTTCAACCATTCACAACATCAAACTCAATGCAAGAAACATCATCCTATTCAAACCACACAATCAGATACTGCAGAAATCGAAACGAAACAACAGATGCTCAATTCGATCACTGACCTTCTCACCTCTCTCAATATACTTAACAGCAACAAGTTCATCAGTCTGCTTATCCCTCATCAACCTCGCGACCCCGAAGTTACCCGAACCGATGTCTCTCACGAGCTCATACCGATCACTATCGTGCATAATCGGCATATCCATCTTGTTCTTCTAAACACCTCAAATAGACGTATGTTGAAATTAGAATCAGTCACTTATTATGGTTGATGTTCATCAGTTCATTGGATGGTGAAGAGATCATGAGAATCAAAAGAGTTGGAGATTTGAGCAACGTGGCGATACGGGGATCACAATTCACGGGGGTTGTAAGGGGTTTTGGGTGTAAAGTGAGATGGAGATGGGACACTGAAAATGGGTTTTGAAGATTTGAGAACCTGTGAAGGTTTAGCTTTACTTTGATCGATCACAAATGGGGTTAGGGTTTTGACTTTTGATTTGACATTTGATCAGTGGGATATTGGTGGTGGTGGATGATGACGTTGATAAACAGAAAAAAACGGCTTTTTCCCGGGAAAGTGGAAATGACGATTCTGCCCTTTCACGTGTGGTAGGGACGGATAAGGTTCCACACTTCACTTCCACTAACAGATAAAAGTTATAATTAATTTTTTTTAACGGTTAATGGATCACTGACAGATCATTGGTCTATCCGATCATATTCATTACTTAAATACGAAATCTAAGACCACCCTCAGGAGGAAACTCATATTAGGTGAGAAAATCCCCTGGTCCACCTGGAATCATCTTTTTATATTTGTTATATGTGAGACTTAAACCAATATCTCCACTTATTTTTATGAGATTTTGGGGTATCTCACCCTAACCACTTAAGCTAAGGATTATTGGTTGGGTACGCGGAGGAGCCAAATCGTTTTGTGATATGATATACGCAATCTCACCTTACATTTTATGCATTGACTGTTTCCTACAGTTTGAATCCATGATTTTAAGATCACAAAACAACAAATTTATTAGCTATTGTAAGATCCACCCTTAAGAAAAAGAGTAAATATGATGATTATTCTGTGTTATATAAGAAAATGAGTAAATGTGATGATTATTCTTTGTTAAATACTTCGCATATATGAAGTGAATTTTAATGTTTTAATATTGTTGTAATGTTGATATAAACGAAACGCATTATCTGTTGTTTGATTGAGTGGTAGACGTAAGTTTTATGAGCATGCGTACATAATTATATCTCATGATTGTTAGGGAATATATATATCTTCCTTTTACTTGGTGAGAAATGATATATAGTTTTATAAAATAGAGTATAAGATAATATATAAAATACATGTAATGAAGAGATGACATGTATCTAACCTTGTAAAGAAAAGTAGAAACCACATCGTCTTGTTTATGTTTTGGAACAATGAAACTGGTATTGTTAATAGGCTAAGTGTATTGAGTAGAAGTGAACTAAAGATGATGGATCTTAAAATAACTGGTAAGGTTGATTTTTATGATCTTGAGGTCATGGGTTTAAGCCGTGAGAAACAACCTCCTGTACAAATTGTAAAAAGTTTGTGCACATCTAATCGTGAAGTAATCCGGACCCTTTCGGCTCCTACGTAAAACAAGAGTTAAGTCAAGCAATACGTCCCTTTTTTGAAGTGAACCAAACACGTGGCATATACAGGCCACGAGAAAAAGAACTTAGCGGTCATTAAACGACTTAAATAACACTTAAGTCGATTTAATAGATCTAAACGACACCAAACATGATCATCTAATCCTTACTACAACATGTTAACGTATTCTATTGTTCTAGTTAAATAATTTTGCATTTGCTAAACTAGATTAAAAAAATAAAAAATTCTCAAAATATCCACTTCTTTATTTCTTTCAAAATATCATCTTCAAAAATATTTTCTCAAAATGTCTCATCTAGACAAGGTGTTGACAGCTCTAAAGACAGGTTCGAGCGTTTGTATAACGGCTCACTAAAAATCAGACACGTGTCCTTCAACGTCGTTGCCTATACTCACGAGAAGACACGCGTCTATCAAGTTTATTTTGATTTTCAGTTAAGTATTATATTATTATAATTAATTTTGTATATTTGATTTTTCTTTTATAACTTTTAATATATAAAGTGTTATAAAATTCTAAATATATTGTTACGACCTGCTTATTTTTATCTACGTATGGACGTAAATTTTATTCAAAACCAATTCGACTCAAATATACATCCAATCGTTCGATATAAATTCGGCCCGAGTCCATTTTGAATAAAATTTGCGTCGATACGCAGATAAAAATAAGCACGTCGCAATAGTATATTTGAAATTTTATAAAACGTTATATTTTAAAAGTTATAAGAGGAAAATAAAATATGAGTGAAAATCAAAATCAAAATCAAATCAAATTTTGCAAAGGGGCGGACGACTTTTCTTTAGAGTCGTACACCTCTATTTCATGGACGGACGACTCCATTTGCACGCAGACGACTTTATCTTTATGGGTGGTGGCGTTTATGTTAATTACGTGTCTGATTTTTAGTGAGCCGCTATACAAACGTCCATGCCTATGTCTTTAGAGGTGTTGGCATCTTGTCTGAATGTGACATTTTGAACCGAATGTGAAATTTTGAAAAAAAATTCTTGGGTGAGATATTTTTTTTAAGAAAATGTTAAAGAAAAAAGATATTTTAAGTAAAAAAATCACTCTAATGCAATAATTAAAAAATGTCGCGAGTCGGAGTTAAACCCAACACGCATTAGCTTGAGAATTTAATCCAATATATTTGTAATTGTATGTCACAATCACATACCGAGTAAGAGGTTGTTTGATTACACTGACTGGGTAAGATCTGACTGAGTCAGAAGCTGACCCACTTAGAAGTTTTGACTGAGTATGCATCTGACTGAAACTTGGTTGTTTGATTTAGTATCTGACTGGAACCAAAACGATTCAATATTTAAGTAACAAAACCCACCGGAGTCACACCACCGGTCGGAACCACCACACCACCACCACCGCGAGGGGGCGGCGGCCTGCGGGTCGGAGGGGGTGGCGGCCTGCGGGTTGCGAGGGGGGGGGGCTGCAGGTCAGCCGGTCAGCACATTTTTTTTCAAGGTCTGGGTCAGCACTAGAGACCCGGTCAGCCGGGCTCGAAGCCTAAATTAAACCGAGTCAGCGGGTCAGTCGGGTCTGCCCGGTCAGCCGGGTCAGCCCAAAAACAAACAGCCCCAAAGAAGATTTCAAATATCGTAAATTGAAAGTTGATTTTCATCCCTATTCGAATTAATTCTAAAAACATTTTACCTTGTTAACAACTTCGCAAAATATATATAGTTTTAACACTATAAATACTTTATAACTTATATTTTTCATACATCTCACAATCTACTCTCAACTCATATAATGAATGAAGTGTTGTTCAAGTTGAGGTCTAATTTATAATGCATCATACTAAAAGTTCACGTCTACTTATAAGACAAGCTCAAGTTAACCGAGATCGGGAGGCTACTAGCTATCTTCATAGTTCATAAAGATTGTTTTTTAAGAACCTATTGTATGATGATAAAGTATTAGATGTTTTCATATTAGTCTACAACTATTTGTTTGAATAATTGAAGAGGTGTAGTGAGTTTAATTTTTTAGGTATAGCGCTAGAGGTAAACAATGTTATACCGTTTTACAAAAATGTACTCCGCAACTAGTCAACTGTGGTATAAAACTAGGAGCGACTCATGAAACTCGTGATGGTTGAAGTATTGTTTTTTTAACTTATAATGTTTAATCTTTTATAATATTAATATTTTATATATGTTTTCTTACATAAGTAATCATTTAAAAAATAATATTAGTATTCTATTTATGTTAAATATATATGTGTGTTAAATCTTATATATTACATTAGTTAGATAAAATCTATAAAATTATCATAAAATTATAATTAAATTAAAAACAAAATCATCACCTTTATATTATTGTTATCTAATATTTAAAAATATTTTTTTTATTTCTTGTTATTTAATATCTTGATTATTAATATCATCATTTAATAGAAAATAAAGACTAATGAAAAAGGATGATAATGCATCGGATAGTGACATGTGTATTCATTTATTATTTTATTAGGTTTAAAGATATTATTAATGATAGTGATTAACTTTTTCTTTAGAATGACGATTTTATAAAACTTAAATCCAAAACTTCAAAATTTATTTGCATCAAGAGGTATTGTCTCTGCCACTAGGCCAATGACCCTAGTGGTATGATAGTGATTAACTAAGAGTTGCAAATGAATGTTAACCATGTGTTAATGCAATAACTTATCTATCCTATCAAGATCAATTATAATCATTATTAATTTTTGTTAAAAAAATAATATTATTACATATATAAACACGTAAAGTTTTTACTGTATATATATAAATTTACAAGTGTAAAAGGCTAAAAAATAAAGCAACACAAGTTATGACTTTAGGCCTTCATTTTCTTAGAGCCTTCAAATTTAGTTATGTTCTTAGGTGTGTTAGATAGGATAGGGAGTGGCTGATACACGAAAGCTAGGGCGGTAGGAAGAGTAAAGGGAAAGCCGGAAGAGTAAAGGGAAAGACCGAGGTAAAAATTTAAGATAGACGCTTGGAGAATCAAGAAAAAGCAAATGGTAGAAGGCAAGAAATCGAACAATAGCAATCGTATCCTACCATTCTTGCTAATCGAAGTTCTTGTTTGTCACAACTCCGTTTTTTTTATGTTGAAGCTTGTATCTTAATTCTTCTACTTCTCTAACCAGTTAATTGTTTGTTCCTTTAGTTAGTTGTCAACTTCTGCTAATCATTGTTGGGGATTCTGGTAAATGGTTTGGATTTATCTGATGAACCAAAATTTGTTGTTATTTAATTGTTTATCTTGTTTTTTATTTTTGGGTTTTATAGAAAATGAATGGGGAGGATAAAGGTTTTATTTTGTTTTTATTATGGTTTACTATTGGAGTTCGAGTGTTATAAATCATATTAACGTTTTTAAAATTGTTATTATTTTTAGATTTTGCTGGGTATAATAGATGACTGATGTTGGGTGAGGATCATCTGTAATGATATACAAATCTAACAGTTAATTTTGCTGGTTTTATATCGAATGGTTTGAATAAAAGTATAATGGTCGTTATCTGTAGAATACTATTGAGAAAGATCATGATATTGGAAAGTATAATTGTGAATTGATCTTATAAAAGCAGTTCCGCGAGGTCACATATATAATTGTGCTAACTCATATTTTCTTTCCAATTTGAATGATCACACTAAGTTTTGTGTTCATTGGAACTAATACCATTTGCATGTATGCAGTATGTGATTAATACTCTTCACCGTGGAAACAAAAATAAAGTCTCACTTACCATACCATTAGCTAATCTTATCATCTGTTATGATCGTAAGCAAAAAAATACTTAAAAAAAGGCTTCATATTTTTACTTCGTATTGGGCCTTCAAACAGTTAAACTGCCCCTGGTTAAGATTAGTATAAGTGAATTAAGGCATGTGTACATTTCCAAATATTTGCTGGTATAAGTATAACTTACATCTTTCTGAATTTTTTTACAACAGTTAGTCATATAACCCAAACCGAGACAAGCCGAGCCAGACCTTAACTCGACTCGTGAACAACTAAGTTAGTCATATAACATACATTCAACAAATTGTTTAAATACCATGTGTTAAGACGTAAATTGTTCTTTACCAACCAAGTTTTATAAATTCAATATGTGCATGCTTGGTATTGCTTATTAACCTACTTTTGACTTATTAATTTTTGATAAGTTAAAAAGTAAAAAAAATATTTGTTAAATCTAAAATAACTTTTCAAATTGAAATTTCATATTGAGTAAAAAAGAGACTTTGAAAAGTAAGGAGATGGTTAGTTATTGACTTTTGAAAACTTATTTTAGTCTAATTTTTTATTATACCCCTCTACTACCTTTTATCAACTCATATCATTTTTAAAAGTATGTTCTTGTACTACGTTTTAGTTTATAAGGTAATCTATATTTTTTTTAGAGGTGGCAAAATGGGTGGGTTGGATTGGGTTGGTTGTTAGGTTAGGATGGATTTGGGTCAGGATGGGTTTGGGTTAGAATAGGTTATTTAGAAAAAAAGGTCAGGATGGGTTTGGGTTAGGATGGGTTTGGGTCAGGATGGGTTCGGGTCAAGATGGATCATTTTTTTAAAAAAGCCAATATTAATTTACTAGTTTTCTATAATCCAACAACACATATAGACAGATTTGCTTATACGAGATCAAAAAGATACATATACGACTTCATTTATAAATGGTGGTACCTTTAATAAAGCGACGACGATGGTGCGATGGTGAAGCGGAGGCCCGACCATAGGTGTGGTGGTGGTGAGCGATGAAACTCAACGAAGGTGGTGACTGATGCGGAGCCCGACTATAGGTGCGGTGATGGTGTGGTGGTGGTGCACGATAAAACTTGACGGAGGTGGGAGGCTGTAGATGCGGTGGTGATGCGGTGGACCGGTGGTGGTGCGGTGGACCGGTGGTGGTGCGGTGGACCGGTGGTGGTGTGGTGGTGGTTCGGTGGTGGTATGGTGGTGGTTC
Source organism: Flaveria ramosissima (assembly GCA_025215565.1). Classification (NCBI taxonomy): domain Eukaryota; kingdom Viridiplantae; phylum Streptophyta; class Magnoliopsida; order Asterales; family Asteraceae; genus Flaveria; species Flaveria ramosissima. The sequence goes on from CM046036.1 coordinate 11,880,605, forward strand.
GGTGGTGTTGCGGTGGTGGTGCGCGATGAAACTCGACAAAGGTGATCAATTTGAGTCAAAGAAACCTTGACTTGTTGTGACTTGAAGCTCTAATTTTGAAAACCCATCTTGACCTATGTTTATTTTTTTCTAAAAAATCTTTTAACCCATCTTGACCCCATTGTGTTTTTTATTCAATCCATTCTAACTCATCTCTATTTTTAAAGCACCCATTGTGACCCAAAATCACATTTTTAAACTTCTTTTGCCACCTCTAATTTTTTTAAAACTACTTTTAAAAATATAAAAATTAATAAGTTCTCTTTGTCAAAAATCATTTTCAATCTCGACTCTTTTGTTAGAACACAATTTGCGAATTGATGAAAGTGAAGGGCCAGTTTTGTAACATCCTTAAAAGATAACAATACGCGACGAACCGAGTGAGTGACAGATAAACACCGTCAAATAACAGGCTCGTGAATTACAGAATCTAGACTTTTCATTTCTTCCGTTAATAATCTAACCCACAACCCTCTAGATTCCATTTTCAACAACAACAATACACACACACACACATACATATACATATCTCATATACGCACAGATCATCAGTCCATCTGTTCGTATATGTGTTTCAATTTTGATCATCCACAGCAAAAAGTTCGATTCAAAACGGATAAACTTTCGATGGGTAAATTGATTTCGCCCCCTGAACTGAGTTTCGATTTCAAACCCACTTTTATTCCCAAAACAATCGGTCGATTTATGGGAGAAATGGCGATAATCGGTGGTGAATCGGAGAAGATGATGAAATTAGAGGATGTTGTTAGCAGATTGGAATCGGAGGTTAAGAAGATCGATGTGTTTAAACGCGAACTTCCTCTATGCATGATTCTCGTGAATGATGGTTTGTTCCTTTTGATTTTTGTTCTTCAGTTGAGTGATTTTGCATCTGGGATTTGCTTATTTTAGCTGTTTGATCGATGGGTGTTTGTGTTTTTGCTGATTTAATCGCATCTGGAGTTGGGTTTTTTGTATTGTTCATATTCCCAAATGGGTTTCTTATTATTATCATTGTTTTGATTATTCGATGATTTTCTGTGATGGTGTTTGAATAACAATGTATAGCGATCAATCTATCATTTAGATTTTTCATGATATGTGTAGAATTTGAACAATTGGATTATGATTCTGAAGATGTGTTCCAACTGTTCGACGATTTGCTTAACGATTGTTTGTTTCAGCAATTGCTGCCTTGAAAGAGGAGTTAATGGTGTTCAAGAAACCAGCTAATCAGCCAGCACTTGAAGAATTCATACCACTGAAGAAAGCTTGTGATGAAGATCCTAAAGTTGAAACCGATAACGGTGATAAGAAGAATTGGTTGAGCTCTACTCAACTATGGAACACAAATGAAACCCATGTTCCGAAACAGAATTCAGTGGAGCAAGTAGTTCAAAAGGTAAAAATTGGGGAAAAGGTGACTCATGTTGATTCATTCGAGTGTATGCAGCTATTGATTTATGAGTTTGTATGTTTGATTTGCTTATAGATAGCCGATGAACGACAAAATGGGATGATTGATGATCCGTATCTTGTGGATTCTGGGCTTTCTCTTGTTAGTCCTGGATTCAAGAATCCAGTGAGGGGAAACAATTTTCTCGAGAAAATTGGTGTTGATAGTAATGTGGTTCCTTCTTCAGTACCAGATGTTAGATCAGATATACAGATTGGTCCACCTCAGCCTCAGCTTCAGCGTCGGCCTCAGCCACCACAACTGCAGACATCTAGGAAACAAAGAAGATGCTGGTCCACAGAGCTGCATAGACGTTTTGTCGATGCACTGCAACAACTTGGTGGTTCAAAAGGTTAGTGCATGAAAATTTGACGTTCATTTCATTGTAAACATGTTAGATTCTAAAAGTTAGGAATCCTATGAAACTTCAAGATTTACATTTGATCTTTATAATTGGAAATAGATTGGTTCAAAGTGTTAGTGCATGAAATGTTCATGTTCATTTGATTGTAAACATGTTAGATTCTAGATCAAAGTCGAGATTTTCTATAAAATTTAAAATCCATTTGATCTTCATAGCTGGAAATAGATTGGTTCATAGCATAAGTGAATGAAAAGTTAATTGTTATCTGATTGTAAACATGTTAAAGATTTCAATTTGATCTTTATAAAAGTTCATGGAATTTCTGAATAAAGATTGACTTTAATCGTCTTGCAGCTGCCACCCCTAAGCAGATTCGAGAGCTTATGCAAGTAGATGGTCTCACCAATGATGAAGTGAAGAGCCATTTGCAGGTAAGCAATATTTTTAATTTCTTCATTCAATTTCTCTTTTTTACGCTGAATTCTAAATACTATGGTTTTTGCTGCCAATTGTAGAAGTATCGTCTTCATACGAAAAGGTTTCAATCCTGCAACACACCCTCAAATTCATCCAATGTTGTTTTGGGAGGTTTATGGGCTCAATCCCATGATCATCATATTGAAAAGCACATGAATTCTCAGTCTGGTTCTCCTGATGGACCGCTGCTGAACTGCACCACCGGTGGAACTTCCACCACTGGCGGTGACAGCATGGATGATGGAGAAGATGAGAAATCTGAGAATAATTGCTGGAAAAGTCATCTACACACATCAGGGAAAGATAATGTATAGATTATTATATATCTATATAGAAAGATAGTATATCGCGGGAGTTGATGAGTGTAAGAGAGTTTATAAAAGATTATAAACATAAGAAATATATACAGAAAGAGTGAAAATTTTGCAGGATTAGTTAATTCCTTTTACTTTTCTTGATCTTGGTTGATGCCATTTTCTTGGATTTATGTGAGGAAACATGATGATTCAACAATGGATTATTTAAACAGGTTATTCCCTGATGAAATCTTGAATCTTTTGTTTGACTGTACTTGCTGATACAATTGAATCTAGCAAGGGTAATTTGGTAACTTCCTATGCAAATGTGTATGTGGTGTAATTATGAGCTTAGTGTGTGCAGTAACATGCTAAAGACTGCAAGAGTGAGTATAGAGCAAGAGGCATTGGCTTTTGAGAATTTGGAGAGTCCTTTTGCATTTAGGAAAGGCCACCTTTTGTCTCACAATGATCTTTTTATTTTTCACCCTCTTTTGTAGGTCAAAGATATCTAATGCCATTATATTTAATTTTTTATGTTGAAATATGCCAAATTTATGGTATATATTGGTGGAGGGAGTGGACTTGTTATCGTGCTAAACCTAACATGATAAATGGTGTTACTGTTACTTTCTTTCTACATCGCACTTGTGTTTACGCTCTAATTCAGGACAAGTATGTGTTGCTTCCATTCGATGGAACCAAACCAAACTGCTTATGACGGTGGTGCTCGAGATGTCACATCAGTAACAACCTTTTCTTGTCTTGCTACACACTGCTTCCACTTCCACCATTCTTATATTATCATTATTTAAACTTTTTTTGTTTGTCAAAGAATGCACATGCCACATGTATATTCAATTTTGTACTTCGGCAACTAATTCAATGGATGTAGTTTACCTTTTCAGCTTTAGCAGTTTAGCGTTATTAAATTCAAGATTACAATATCTTTGTCTTTCATAGTAAAAGCTATGTTTCATATTATGTGATCATTTTAATATTAATAATAAAAAACAAACAAATATTATATATATCTTTAAAATGATAAATGAAGAATAGTAACCATGCCATACCATTAGGATATTGTTCATTAGATTGGTAACATGTGACATATTAAGTTTATCTTATTTTATCTTTTTATTTTTACCATTTATACGATACATAATATATACTTTAAACCCTTTTGATTTTTTAATAATTTCGTTTTATGTAATAACTTTTTTTTTGTTAACTTTAAAACAAACGGAATGTGTGATTCTTTTTATATATTTTTCTGTGAACATTCTGGTAATAATTTTTTGGTATTGGCAGACATTACCGTTGCAAAACTGTGACAAACCCAAGTGCTTATGAACGAACAACAACGTTGCCGATAAGTTAGTGTTATCAAAACTGGTATCGAGTTCGCTTTTATGATTTTCAATGAGCCGAACCGATATGCTAATGTTATCGGAACTTTGAAGGTTTTGCTGGATGTAAGTTGTAACCTCATTACATTTTTACTCAACGTAACATTTGAATATAGGCATGTAATAAGTCAAATACAGAAGTATCCAGGCGTTTATCATGCCAATTGCCAAATATGGGTGTTAGGGTGTATACAGACATATATGAGGTCAAATACATACATATAAGTATTTATTTAAAGAAAATTCAAAATCAATTAAAACAAATAGGAATATTATATGGTGGATAATCATTCAACCCCTAGTTAAAATTTCTCAGAATTTAACACACTTGCCAAATCTAGAAGTTGCTTGCAAAAAGGTTTTAAGTACGGGTTTTTATACATTTTAAAATTTTATAGTTTTTGATAAAAAAATGTATTTTTCTTGATATGCTTTTGGTCACATCATAATGCTATAATTTTATAAAGATTGCTATAACCGTAATAATAAAATTAAGTTTTTAACAATACTAACAATTTACCAGTTTTGATTTTTTTTAAAACTATTTTTAAATTTTATAAGATAAATACATCTTGTAAAATTTGAACCCGAAACTTTCGATTACCAACAGTAGTCTAGTAACATTACCAAGTCTGACGACTGGTTTGATATGTTATTAAACATGTTTTTTAAACGACAAATCATCATGCACGTCTTGAACAATTTCACCACGTGTTAATGTCTTGTCCGGAAAACAAAATAAAATTCGGTCCCATGAAAATTGTCACATTCCATCAATTGTATTTTAGTGCATTCTTAATAATTCACCCATAACTTGTAAACCGTCCATTTGTTGTCCTTTTAAAAGATACCTTTTAGCTACCATTCAAAATATATTTGGAGTTATCCTTCATGAGAATATATGATGAGAAATAATGATTTGTTTTCTTATTTATGTTGAAAGAGCATAAACTCAACAGCATCGATGCGGTATATTTAATTTTTAAGGATGTCTAACCTAATACGGTTTTTAGAAAAAAAAATATATAATGCGTATGCTAAGATCTATAAACCAGTGGTTTTGGACGAACCAGATAAACAGATGAACAAACAACTTGTACTTGTTTCTTTCATTTGCTAATGGAGCAATTTTAAAACCAAACCGACTTGTTAAACCATTGAACTAATGTTGTTAAAACTGGACTGACCGGTAGGATCGGTTTAGTCATGATTTGAATATGCATTGATTGTAGTGGCTGATTTTGATGAGTGGTTGTTGAATTAATTCACTGGTTGAATAGGGTTTAGTAGAAAACAAATGTTCGTGATGATATTTTTTTTAGATTATAACGTGGTCCATTCGATAACTAGATATTTAAACAAGCACCAAAAATGTATATTTATTGAAAATTAATAAATATATATTTATTAAAAAATGACAAAACACTTGTTTGTATTTATTGGAGAATCTTATGGAGGAATAAACCAAAAAAATAATGGTTTAAAGATTTGATGAATCGTACGAATCTTGAACTTGTTCCTTTCTAAGAAAATTATACGACTTTTATTATCATCGGTTGTGGGTTCTCTGATTCCTTCATGAAAACCCCACTATCTTCTTTTATCTTCTTTATAAATATAAATAAATTATATCCTATGGAATTTGAGAATATAAATATATAAAAAAACTGGTTTTTATAGTATAGCTTGATAGGAGCACATAATTCATAAAGGATATAATTTATATTCCTCAAATTCCATAGGATATAATTTATATTTATATTCCTCAAATTCATGAAGGAGCACAATGTACATTGACGTTTTTCCACACTTCACAGACTCCCGATTTCATAGATTATCGTTCGCGGGGCTGGGCCGGTGAAGGTATATTCAAAATTTTATGAAATACTATATTTTAAAAGGTATAAAAGAAAGCTAAAAACTTAAAATACCTAACATCTAATTATAACATATTAAATATTAAATAATAAAATGAATAAATGAAAAGAATAAAACAAAATGACCACCGTATACTTTAGAAGTTATACTTTGCTTGTACTTCAACATATTGCAAATGAGTTTTTGTGAATGCATTTTAATAATTAGGAAATGCCTGCGCGTTGCGGCGGTACGGCTGTTGCGAGATTTTTGGGAATTCGATTTTAGTCAGCATTGGCTCGGTGTGTTATAAAAGAAAACAATTACGTATATTATAAAAGTCTTTAAGACAACTATATTATTCTAACAAGATTAGTGAAAATATGGGTGGTATTTGTGGTCGGAAATCACTTATTGCCTATATTTTAGGGGGTTTCGTTTTATGAATGTAAGTTAGAGTTTTATGATCATCGGAAGCAGCTTCCGGTGGTGATTTACATAGACCGAAGAAAGCTAATGGAGAAATCGTCACCACAAATTACCATATTGATTGTTATTGATCTGTTAACAACCGACAAGGGAAAGGGGAAGAGGGATGAGTGATCAATGGCAATGAATAAACGGCATTGAAAGTAAATGGCGGTGTATGGAAGTTGGATGGGCGAAAGTGTAGATCACCTTTGAGGCGTTATATAGGCGAAAGTGTAGATCACCAGTTTGTTGGGCGGAAGTTGGTGATAGTCAGCTGACTGGCCCCGAATTGGTGCATGAAACTACTGAAAATATCGTGAAGATACAAAATTGTATGGCTGCAACACGAGATCGGCAGAAGTGCTATGCTAATAAGCGAAGGAAACCTTTGGAGTTTCAGGTCGGTGATAAGGTATTGTTGAAAGTCTCACCGTGGAAAGGCGTGATTAGATTCGGCAAAAGATGCAAACTTAATCCGAGATACATTGGACCATTTGAGATTTTGGAAAAAATCGGTTCAGTGGCGTATCGATTAAATCTGCCTGACTCATTGAGTGGAGTTCATAATGTTTTTCACATCTCAAACCTAAAGAATTATTATATATAACGAGACTTTAGTTGTACCACTCAATGATGTATAAGTAGATGAGCAATTACGGTTTATTGAAGAACCGGTTAAGGTCAATACGTGGACCGGAATTCACGTGGGAACATGAGGATCAGATAAAGCTTAAGTATCCTCATTTGTTCGAAATGACAACGACAGCCGATGAAGGTTATGATTAAATCCGGGGATGGAATTTCTTTCAACATGGGGATGATGTGACAACTCACTCGATTTCTTTGTGCCAATTTAGTAGACCAATGATTGAACACAACTATGTAACGCAATTTTCGGGACGAAAATTATTTCAGCATGGGGATAATGTGACATCCGATAATTTTCCGTTCCCAAACTCCGTTAGTTCCGTTAGGTCTTGCATACACGTGTCGTGAGCACATACTATTTGTCGTTGAACGTTGGTGACCTAATAATAAATAACTATAGTTAACAAATAATAATAACTTAATTAATAATTTTGATTATTAATTTATGGTTATGTGATTCATGAATTTTAAATGTTAATTGTAAATTTTATGTTATAACGTGACAACGTGTGATATTTAACTCAAGTGTTTTGGTGCTAGTTGAAATATATAATTACTATTGTTGATTAATAATGCTTGCGTTTTGTAGTTAAAATTATTTAAAAATGTTTTAAAGATTAATTTTTATAAAGTTTAAACAAGTAGGGTTTATTTGGTAAAAATTCCAAAAGTTAATATTAATCAAAAATCAAACCCTAGCTCCCTAACCCCAAATCACGATCGAGACCTCCCCTACCCTCCCCTTTGCGATTTTGATCCAAGAACAATTTACATCATTCGATTTTGCTTGGTTCCAATCACTACTACGTGTTAGCAAGTCCAATTCTTGATCATTACACAATTAAAGGTAACATTTGATTAGTTTTTCATAGTTTTTTATTCAAAAAGAACCCTAGTTCAATTGGAGCATGATATCACGAAATTGATGTTGTTTGATGATGTTTTGATGTTAGTTGTATTGCATTAATGTTAGTTTACGTGGATTGTGCAAGAATTTCATAGAATTGATGTGTTGCTCATACCTTACTATAAGTAGTAACTTTTGTGCACGAGGTTTGAGAATTATGATAAATTGATGATGTTTATCATGTCTAGATGATTGCTATGAACTTGATTAGGTATAAAGTTAATGAATTTTTGAATGAATCGAATGATAGATTGATTTGGGGTGATACTTTCCTGAAAGGGAAACTTTATTGATGTGAATCATTGGTAGTTGTGAATTGGGCATGTTTATGATGTTAGGATCATGCTAGAATGCTTGTTGATAATGTCTAATGCGTTAGAATGTGTTAATTGGATCATGTGGGTACTTGATGGATTATTTGGGAAATCTAGGCTTTATGGATTATTGCAAAAGTGTTGGGTTATGTTAGGAGGTTATGGAATCATGTTTGGGATTATAATAGATCATTGTTGTGTCTGTTAGTTGGTATGAATCTTGTTGAGTAATGTGATAAAGAACATCATACACGCATGTGAATCTGAGGCCTCTACTTAGTAGGATTGGCAGGTTTTAGGGTGTGAATTCGTGAGTGGCTTCACATGATATGTAGTGCATGATTAAACTCAATGTATGATTTGTTAATTAGGATCTAATTATATTTATGTTGAGCATGATAGTTGGTTGAGATTCGCATGTGTTGTATGATAATCTATGCTGGTATGATGATCTTGTTAGTACTTAAGATTCATAATGTGGCATACGTGAAAAACTTGTATGATGATCATGTGTAATGAGTTACTAAACTTGATCAAACTAGATTTCAATTAACATGTAACCAATGGGTTAAACGGGTCAACTAGGTCAAATGAGTCTTTGTTTTCCAAAACCCTTGGGTCAACGTGTTTATTGAGCACTTAGGGTTGTTAAACTTTCTGGTTACACGTACTTATGTAATCGCATGTTCTAGGTGACCTTTGACGGGTTGTCTTTCTACTCACCGTTAGCTTCCCTATTTCTGTTTGTTTGCGCACCAGGTGAGTTTAATTCGCCACTTTTATTTACTTTCTTTTGGGGGAGGAAACATACTTTACTTTAAAATGCTTTACTATTATAACATATGTTTAGTATAACATAGTGCGTATACCATTGAAAGCCCTTACACTTTCGGATCGGTAATTAAGAAATCTAGCGGGAAATCTTGGGTAGTACTATGGGGTCTGACAAGCTCCACCCGTACGACTGAAGGTCAAGCGGGTGCAAATATTTTCATAAATGACTAACAGCGTCATGACTTGGTATGTCATGGTGGAAGGCAAAAAACGAACATAGTCAGCTTCGATCGCGAAATCACTAATGGTTATTACTAATAAAATCAGACTAGCTATCTATTTTAATACATTTGTTTATATTTTACAAACGCTATTGTTTATAATGACTTGCAAACTCTTGAACTCACCAACCGTCGTGTTGACACTTTTAATATGTTTTTTTAGGTTGTTACTAGCAGCTGCCCTTAGGAGCACTAACGTGTCAAGCATGCTTTGAACAATCATTGTTTTACATTTGGATTATTGCATATTTATGTACATTGGTTGGGGCGCATGTTTTGCGCATTTTACATTTATTACTTTGGGTTTGAAATATTTACAAAACGATTCCGCTATGTTTTAAAGATTTAAACTCTGGGTTTGTTTTAAAGGTTACATATAGAGTTGTTTTGAGTAACTAATGACTTGGATCCTAGTTTGTGCATACGCCTCGTGGTAAAACTCCGCACATGGATTTTGAAGGTGTGACAGATAACATGTTTTTTTTGTTTTGCTTTCATTTCAGGGAAGTACAATGTAAGAAAACGTGATGAAAGGATGGTTTACTAGGTTTCAAAAGCTACTCATTGAATCAGATTCCTTTTATTTATTTTATAAATTCTGTATGTGTTTATCTTAGAAGCAATGATTATATCTTGCAGTAACATTAGAGAACGAACTTTTATCGCTAGAATTTTCTTGATACCTACTATCAAAAGGCTAACGTTTAAGTTTCAAAGAATGCAATCCCCCCTAGCCGTGTGTTTTGCGATCACTATAAACAAGAGTTAGGGTTAATCATTATCAAAAGTTGGTTTGTTTTTTAAACAACTAGTTATTACACACGAACAACCATATGTCGTATTGTTAAAAGTTACAAGACGATATGGATTAAAGTTGACTATATTGGATGACAATGATGAACTTTTAAGTACAAACTCAAATGTCGTATAAAAAAGGTGTTTTAAAGATTTGTTAACATTTTGTTGATTTTTGTATATTCATGACTACTACATTTGATGTATATAATAACATTTAATTTTCAATCCGTGTAACACACGTGACGTTAGGCTAGTATATGATATGTACAAACAACATGATCTCGACTATATTATGTGGTGTACCAAATAATGATATTTTAGCATTTGTTTCTTTTTGTCGAAAGGACATAATAAAAGCTCACAACCAATTACGTGAAAAGGACATAATTGAAAATATCCTTTTCACAAGAAGATTTTTTAGCATTAAAACTCTAAAGTCCTTAAATTTCGTGACTATGGCATTTTAATTGTTATAAGTTTCTAATTTAAAGAAAGGACTAAATAATTAAATTGATTCAATCTTAGTGAAAAGGACTAAATATGTAAAGGTTCAATGAACAATGACTACTAAATATGTAATTTATTATTTATGTAAAATAACAATCAAGATGTACATGCCACAAAAATCATGTGTAATAGTTTTGTTCTTAAGATGCAATAAGGGATGATACATTGATGGTGAATAGGTTATATAGGTCCACTTGAGCAACACTTGTATTGACAAAACGAGTTTGAACTAACTCCTGGATTAAATTTCATTTAATAAGCAAGTTTGAGTAGGAGTCAAAGCTTGATTAGATACACAAGCTTAGAGGAACATATTATAAATGTAGATATAAAAACTTTATATAATAATATATATAATTACATAACATATATTACTACATACAATTATGATGTATATTATTACAACTATATATAAATATACGTGTGTATGTATGCATGTATGTAGAACACAATAGCCACATATGAAATTAATAAGTGGATCGAGCTCGAGTGAACGTCAAATTTGTATAATAAACTCACACTCGATCTCGAGCTTTTGACAAAAAGTTTGAAAAAAGCTTAATGGGAGATCGAGTTTAGACACGACTACAAAATACTTGTCATTTTTGTTTTCTTACTTTGTCAAATTCCCTCCCATGTTCAATCGTGAAGTTATGCATATTTGAGTAAATGCTCTTTTGATATTGGTTACAAGTTTTCATAGTTGCATAATTCTTGCGAACAATTTTATCTAAGCATGCAATATTAACTTTAATGTTGAAATATATGTATCTTTCAATATAATATCAAACATATATATTACATAATTTATATAATACTAATTATCAACTTAGTTATGCATTATAGTTTGTATCTTATGTATTATAGATTGTATTTCATTTTGTTTTTCTTTATTTCTTTTATTTTTAACCTTATAGTTTTCATCTTTTACATTTAACCCTAATACCTTTTTAATTTTCAACTTTGTTTTCAAATACTTGCATCTTTTATAATTTTTTTGTTTTACATACGGTCTAAGATTTTCGAGTTAACATACAAGCACATGCGTATGCGTTAACGTTTTTACATTTATTTTTTTTATTTCACGACCGTGTTGTGTAATACACTTACTTCATTCTAATTTCCACATTAACATGCAGCAACGCACATGAATGGTTTAAAGTTTTTAAATCTGTTTTTTGTTCGGTTTTATTTCTTTTGTTTTACGAACTTTTCTGGTGTTGGTGGTGGTAGCGACGATATGATATTGATGCTATGTGACATGGTTTTACGCGCCCCCAACGCAAAGAGTCAGGTTAAATACCGGTTGTCTTATATTTTCTAACTATTGTTATTTATTTCATAATGGACGTTGAGCTCCTCTTGAGTTATATTAGGCTTATGTGGGCTGATGCAATATGCAGATCAATGGGCTGATGTTAACTTTACTTTTGATGCTTGGTCTACTCCACACAGTTCAATAGACTTGTACATTTGTATAACCACCCATTGAGTACAACCCGAAACGTGACAAATGATAACATATGATTGCATTTGAATTGTTTGATTATCCTCACACCGGTGAAAATTTATTTTATATTTTAGACAAGAGAAAATTGCATATATGATCCCTGTGGTTTGATGAAATTGTATGTTTAGTCCCTAAACTTTCAAAATTGCAAGGATAGTCCAAACATTTGGTTTAGCGTTGCAAGTTTGGTCCCTGCCATTAAATCCAGTTAGTTTTTAACAGAAGTGAGGGCAATATTATCCTTTTACATTTTCTTATTTATTTACTTATTTTTAAAGTAACATATATCTAGTGCTTGCTTTAATAGTTGCCTTTAAAGGTTCAATTTTGCAGGTTCATTCTCGCCTTTGCACATTAGCTCAAGTCGTCATTGATAAAGTAATTCAAGGCAAGTTTGTGCATTTTGATCCAGGCATTATACTCCTAACTTCCTAAGCTACATAATTAAAATATAAAATCATACTCAATACATTTGCAGCCTACTCACATCCACGTTTAAAGTCATGAAAAAACCATATTTGGAGAACCATATTTTCTTTTCTGTGGTTCATGTCAAAAATGCAGCCTAGTATTTGCAGCCTCCTCAATACACATGCAGCCTACTCACATCCATATTTATAATTAAAATATAGAATTAATTCTTCTGAAGTCAATAAAAATATGAAGAACTATATTTACTTTCCAACACCACATATCTAATTACGACATGTATCAGCAAGCTAGTTGACACTAGCCTTCTCTCAATTGAAATCGTTGACACCAGCCTACACCTCATATCAAATTACCCACCTGCAGCTTCTTAACAACAAATCCATCCTTGACCCATATCAAATTATTACATGACCCATTTGACCCATATGTAAATTCAATCCAATGGACCCATAGATAACAAATAAATTTAACCCATAAATAATACTCAATTGACAATTTCAACCAATCAAGTTACTACATGACCCATTTGACCCATATGAAATTCCATCGAAAAAACAGTAAGTTCAACATATTAATATAATTTGACTCATAAGGTAGAAAGAATATTCACTAAACCATCAAAACCATAAAAGACTACATGACCATCGAAATAAACCATCTCAAAATCTTAAAACTTTTTAAATATATTCAACCAAAATTGGGGTTTACTAAAATCAAAAACCTTTCAAACATATTCAACCAAAATCGTGAATAAACATAAAGAAAAGACGAAAAACGCACCATAAACCTTGTATAGTGCTACTTCAGTGCTTGATTCTCAAGAGACCCAACACATTGTGCCTCTTTGATGTTTCTAAATCTTGCTCGAAGATGAAAAAAATGTTGTTGAACAATTATTCCTGCAGTTGTGAGATTACTCCTGCTCACATTTGGTTTGATGTTGGATTTTGAAGGTGATGATTGAATAGAACATACATATGAAGTTGTATGTATAATTTTTAGGGTTTTAATAAGAAAGACTATATTGCCCTCACATGCTAATCATATGTTATTAAAATTCTGTTAAAAATTAACTGGATTTAATGGTAGGGACCAAACTCGCAACCTTAACACAAATGTTTGGACTATCTTTGTAATTTTTAAACTATGGGGACCAAAAATGCAATTTGATCAAACCACGGGACTATCTATGCAATTCTCTCTTTAGACAAACTTATTAAAACTTATAAATTGAAAACTAATTATTTTCAAATAATATGCTTGCGATCAAACAATTAAAATTAAAATATACACCGATTTGTCACGGTGTTTTTTTCATAGTAAATGTGTTGCACACATTATAAATTTAACCTTCAAGACGGTTTTAATATGATTTAACCAATAAATGATGCTTTTAAACAAATGTTACATGAGATTTTTAGCTCCAAGAAAATATATACTCGATATCGAAAATTTTGTAAGGAGGCGAATTTCAAATGTGTAGGTTAGAATTCGTACTACAAGAAGAAATTCAACTTGTAATATGTGTAAAGAGGCTATCAAACAAAAAGATAGCCTAATAATGTTTCATAATATTCTTGTGAATCATGGTTTGGCTACGCACTATTGAGTAAATTACAAAAATGCTTCATATGTTTAAAACCGTAACAACTTACTTATCGGAATTTATTATCTCACATGTCCTTTTGTACTTAACCAAATATATTTAATAACTTCAAAACTAAATGAATTGTTGTTTAGAGGACCACCCCTTTTGATATCATACCACCAATGAAAGAAAAATTTAGAAAATATTTTAAAGAAATACTTGCGGTTATTACTTGTTCGATCACTTTAAACCCTTGCTTAAATATAGGAGGGGTTGAAACTTTATTGAAAAAAATAATTTATGATTTAGATTTATTGGATGACGACTCATTTTATATTCAAACTGTAATATTTAATTTTAACAAAAAATTATCAAGTTTGTTTGATGTTAATGTCGCAAAATATGGTACATCATCAAACATTCATGATAGAGTGAGAAATGTGCCATTTTCAGGAAGTTCAAGTGATTCAATATATGCTTTGTATAATACTTTACTAAGTGAAAATATTAAACGGCAACGGGGTAACGCCTCTAGTGAATTCGGGAGGTATGGCGGGAGGGACTTTTTATCTGATTTTAATGCACAAGAATTTAAGAATTTTGATGTGTTAGCTTGGTGGAAAGGAAAGTAAGATCAATTTCCGATCCTAGCCGCCACGGTCAAAGATTTACTAACCGTCCAAGCTTTTATGATAGTTTCAAAATCTGTATTTTCTATTAGTGGCAGAATTATATCTATTCGGAGAACAAGACTCACTTCTCATGTGATGAAGATGTCCATTTACTTGTAAGATTATTTGGATACGGCCGAAAGAATTCAAGTTAAAGTCTTACTCGAAGTCGAATTAGAATACGAAGCCGAGATATACGAGGACGATGTAGAAAGTGGATTGATACTTGGAATGACCAACGATGAAGCCGTGTTTGATGAATATTTACGTGCTAGTTCGGGCTCCGGGGCGAAGAATAAAACTGTTATGCGAGAAATTTTAGTTATATTGTTTTATTTAATTGTGTTTTTTTAATAAATTTAATGTTAGGACTTGCAATTTTTTTTCAAGTTTGTAAGTTTTTAATCTTTAATATTTAATTAAAAATATATATCTTCATCGGATGGTTTTTCTATTAATAATATTGTCTCTTATAGTTTTGTAGTTTGTTACATCTCTTGATTATCGTCTCCGTCAGGGTTTCGTCTTCCTTTTCATCTTGATGGAACTGTTTGTGCGATTGGGATAGGGTTGGAATTATTTCCTCTCAAACCGGTTTAGAACCCGAACTGGTTTGAGACTAAATTGGTTTTGACCTACTTTGACCAATTCGATTCGGTTTGGAACCCGATAGAAAAACTTACGTGTACACCTCTAGGGACAAGTGATAGTATGTGAGACCTCATTATCTTATGTTCAAATTAGAGTTCTCATGAAAAAAAAGTTGTTACACATGATCATTAATTTGTTGGACATCATCAACGGCTCTACATTAGTTCTTCAAGATAATATATATATATATATATATATATATATATATATATATATATATATATATATATATATATATATATATAGGGGAGGGATCAAATGAGAACTCCCCTTTTTTATGAGAACTCTAGGAACCAATGTGAACCACTAGTTTTCAATGGCAAAATTGTAATTAACAACCACATAATCAAAAAAATCATAAAATAAAAAATAATAAAAAAATAAAAAAGTAAAAACACAGAAGTGTTTCTCTCGTTTCCCTCTACCATTAAAAAAAATAAAAAAAAATCTCGTTTTTTTACGAACGTCATTTTACACATATGTAATTCTTGGAATTACACATGTGTAAAACAGAATTTACACATATGTAATGACTAATTTACACATGTGTAAATAACGGGTGGACGAATTTTAAAAAAAAAATATATCAATATGGTAGGCGTTGGAAAGATAAAAAAATAATGAAATTAATGGTGAAATTTTTATGAAAAAATAATGTCATGAAAAAAAGTTATGAACGTTTTAAAAAAAAGGTGGAAGTGGCATGTGACTAAAATGTGTGGTTGATATTGGTTCCTAGAGTTCTCACTAAAAAGGGTGGTTCTCAAGATAACCCTACCCTATATATATATATATATATATATATATATATATATATATATATATATATATATATATATATATATATATATATGTATATATATATATATATATATATATATATATATATATATATATATATATATATATATATATATATATATATATATATAGGGTAGGGTTATCTTGAGAACCACCCTTTTTAGTGAGAACTCTAGGAACCAATATCAACCACACATTTTAGTCACATGCAAGTCACATGCCACTTCCACCTTTTTTTTAAAACGTTCATAACTTTTTTTCATGACATTATTTTTTCATAAAAATTTCACCATTAATTTCATTATTTTTTTTTATCTTTCTAACGCCTACCATATTGATATATTTTTTTAAAAAAATTCGTCCACCCATTATTTACACATGTGTAAATTAGTCATTACATATGTGTAAATTCTGTTTTACACATGTGTAATTCCAAGAATTACATATGTGTAAAATGACGTTCGTAAAAAAACGAGATTTTTTTTATTTTTTATAATTTTTTTTATTTTTTTTAATGGTAGAGGGAAACGAGAGAAACACTTCTGTGTTTTTACTTTTTTTATTTTTTTATTATTTTTTATTTTATGATTTTTTTGATTATGTTATTGTTAATTACAATTTTGCCATTGGAAACTAGTGGTTCACATTGGTTCCTAGAGTTCTCACAAAAAAAGGGAGTTCTCATTTGATCCCTTCCCTATATATATATATATATATTCACCGCATGGTTTTTTTAATCAATAAGACCGTCTCTTGTAGTTTCTTACATCTCTTGATTATCGTCTCTTTCAGGGTTTTATCTTCTTGTCATATTTATGAAACTATTTGTTCGGTTGTATATGTATTAGGTCTATCACATTAATGACCTATGTCTAGTTTTGATTATAAAGTTCTTGTTCTAGTTTATTGTTTTATGAATTTGGTTTGATTCTTGAGTTAAATAGAGTTGAAATCCAGATTTTTTGAAATTTAAATTTTATTTTTATAATTTATAAAGAATGACTGTTTATTAGGTTATTGTTTTATTGATCTTGTTCGATTCTTGAGTTTAGTAGGGTTGAAATTCGGATTTCTTGACATTTAAGAGGGTTAATTCTAGTAAGAGACTCGATCAACCAACAATGACCATATTTAGAGAAGATGACAATGTAGTTGTACAAGATCTTAGTCATTTTAATTAGACTTTTTAAATTGGTTCATTGGATGATATTATGGATTTGATCTATTATATTGTTTCTTTATTTGGGCTTCGTGGATTGGGCTCGACCAACTAGAGTACTAGACATGAATGGGTCACCATGTTGGTTTCTAGTATAAATATCCAAATTTTTATGCCTAATACCCTATAGATTGTTCAAACTGTATAGGAACAATAATCAACTTTAGCTCGAATGGTTTGTAGCGGAACCCTAACCTTTATGATCCATTCAATACGCGCAATTTCTTTTCTGTCGATACGTCCTGCAATTTGTACTTGAATTCCTTTTGTATCTGCTTGTTCAGTTAATTCTATAGCCTTTTTCATTGCTTTGCGAAAAGAAACTCTATTTTTTAATTGTCCGGCTATAAATTTTGCAAGAATATTAGGGTTTCCATAAGGCTTTTCAATTCGTGTGATAGCAATATTAAGTTTTCTATTTACAGAATTAAATTCTTTTTGTAAATTCATATGTAATTCTTCGATTCCTCGGGGTCGACTTTCAATTAATATATTTGGAAATCCCATATAGATTATGATTTGGATCAGGTCGATTCTTTTTTGAATCTCTATACGCGCAATTCCCTCGACGCCAGAAGATGTTTTCATATATTTTTGTACATAATTCTAGAGGTGGGCATAAAAACCGGGTTCGGAACCGACCCGGACCCGGGTACGGGTAGTACCCAATGGGAGGCATACCCGGGTTGGACCCGTTTAAACCCGTAGGGTTGGAACCGGGTTTAGTTTTTGAGTTTTTTTAGTGAACCCGATCCGAACCCGCCTGATATTGAACCCGAATTGAACCCGGTATTGGACCCGATATTGAACCTGGTATTGGACATAAAACAAGAAAAGAAAAGAAGAAAAAAAAACTAAACCCGGTATTGGACCCGGTTCCGGACCCGACCCTACTCTACCCGGGTATGGCGGGTAGGGTTTTCAAGTAACTGAACCTGACCCGGGTTCGTACCCGAGTTCACCAATACCCGGGTACAAAAAAACCCGATTAGGCCCAACCCGGTTTGAACCCGGTTTCGGGTATGGCCCAAAACCCGGTTTGTCCATCGCTTTCTACTACATTAGAGGCTTAGAGCATTCACAGTGGAGTCCTTAAAAGTATGTGAGTGTGTTTGGTATATTATATGGAATGATTTTGAGTGGTTTGAGTGGTTGTGAGTGAAGAAGAGAGAAAATATTATTGTGGATTGGTATATTTGAAGAAATCACTGTTCAAACCTTATAAATTTTTTAATATTTTTTAAAGTGGTTGTGAGTGGAGGAGAGAGAAAAAAGTAATGATAAGGGTATAAAAAATATTATTTAATTGAAATAGAGAGAGAAAATATAGTGATTTTTAGTGTATTTATATGGATAAAGATAAGGAAGCTATTGTGAATGCTCCTGGGTTAAACTTGGAGATTTCGGGCTTGGAGGAGCCACTACAATTTACAAGATTCATTTATAATTTGAAATCTAGAAATTTTGGTATTTTGTAAAAATTAATATAAATAAATTTATATAAAATTATAAAACTTAAATAAATAAATAGACGCAACTTGGTGATGTTTATTGATTACTTCTCAAATTAAAAAAGATAACATTTCATTTTGAAAGAAAAACAAGTGAGTCGTATAATAGATAGATAGTTGTTTTATAGATAACTAATCTTAAGTACAAAAATAAGAACCATATATGCACTTTTATAGG
The DNA here is from genome assembly GCA_025215565.1 of Flaveria ramosissima. Classification (NCBI taxonomy): domain Eukaryota; kingdom Viridiplantae; phylum Streptophyta; class Magnoliopsida; order Asterales; family Asteraceae; genus Flaveria; species Flaveria ramosissima. The sequence continues at coordinate 11,899,764 of CM046036.1, forward strand.
TATTTCCTTAACGTGATATAGAAAACAATTAGCTATACTAATAATCTATATCTATATCTATATATATAACTAGGTTAGTACCCCGTGTATTACACGGGTTGAATAAATAAGGTATTAAATAATTAGTAAAAAAATTTATAAATTATAAAACCATGCTTGAAAATAAAATATGATTATAATATGTATAAATAAATACTTTAAGTAAATAAACAATAATGTATTTTTCTTTAACTTTTATTTAATAACAAAACTTATGGTTTTTAAATATTTTGGTTTAAGTAAAATGATTTTTTAAAGTTCGTTACTTTTTGTTTCTAAAACGTGTGTTTTTAATTTAAAAAAAAATATTTTTATTTTATTAAATTATATATCTTTAATTTGAAAATTGTATGAATAATATTATTAGTATTCAATATTAGTTTTAATAATAAAGAAAATGAGAAAGTTAGTATGTTTAAGCTTACAATTATATCACGTCTTATCTTATTTGTCTTTATTATAGATAGACAGATACATATATAGATAGATAAGCTAGAAACTCATTCATTAAACGGGTTATAGTTAGTAGTAAAAACAAAAAATTACAATACGATATTTTAATATAAGATATGAATTATATATACGTAATAGTTCAAGAATATAAAACAAATATGTTTTTTAACTCTCTTATCTAAATAATTTTATTTTTAAACATTTGTTTTTAATATTCTTTTATAACTTTTTTTATAAAAATCTTGTTTATTAAATACTCTGGTATGTAATTATTCTTGTTGTTTTAATAAGATTGTTTTTAGAAAAGTTCACATTTTTATAATTTAAAAAAAAGGATTGATTTAAATTATTTTGTTTCAAAAAGGTTTAGTGTTTTTGAAAATTTTATATTATATAAAAAATTTATTATTTGTTCTATTTTAATAAAAACATGTGATTTTTCATTTTCTTAATAAGATCTAATTTTAAAAAAATACATTGATTTTAAAAAATCTAGATGAGAGAGAGAAATATTGCAATTAATAAAATTGATCTTTAATAAGAGAGAAATTAGTTTTAATATTTAAATTATTATAATATCCTTTTAAGGAGAAAAATAATATGAGAATGTCTAGAATAATGACACGTTGCAAAAATGTGGGTCAAAAGAGTGGAAAGTGGTAAAATAAATATTCTTTTATTATATATATATATATATATATATATATTTATATATATATATATATATATATATATATATATATATATATATATATATATATATATATATATATATATATATATATATATATATATATATATATATATATATATAGACTATACATACATAATAAAACAAGTTTCTTTTGCCACATGTCCTTATTTTGACCCATTTTTTTGTCACTTGTCATTATTTTAGACATTCACACATTAATTTTCCCTCCAAAAGGTAACTGTAGTAATTTTAATACTTATATAAAAATAAATACTCATATAAATTTCTTTCTCTTATTAAAAATAAATTTCATTAATTGTTATATTTATCTCTCTTATCTAGCTTTTTTTTAATTAAACTATCTTTTTTAAAAATAGATTTTATTAAGGATTTTAGATAAAAAATTTTCTAAAAAATAAAATATCTTTTTAAATATGAATTTTTTTAAAACACTAAACCTTTTTTCAACAATATATCTTAAATCGTTTTGTATTTGAAAATAATTATAAACATGTGAAAAATTTTAAAAACAGTCTTACTAAAACAACAAGAATAATTACAAATGAGAGTTTTTAAAAACAAAACTTTTATAAAAAATATTTTTTTACAAAAAATCTTAAAACGAATGTTTAGAAATGAAACTATTTAAAAGTCACATGTTATTTTTCTATATTGTCCACCTAGGCTCTACTTAGGATTTGAATATGTGTCATTATTACTCTTATTAAAATGAAAGTAACTATTTAAGGACACATTAAATGCTAATGATTATTTACATACTTTCCAAATTATAAAATAAATTTTTTTATTAATTAAAAACACATTTATTAATAAACATATTTTTTAAAACAAAACTTTATGAAAATATGAGGTTTTTAACACAAAGAACTTTTAAAAAAATAACATTGTTTAAAAAGAGTTTTTTCATAAAAATTTAGAGTGTTTAAAAAAACAATTGTTTGAAATAAAATTTTTTATAAAGAAGCGAGTTTGAAAATATTGTTATTGTTTTATTACAGATAATAGTTAATTATACGTAATTTCAAGCATATTTTATCTTAAAAAGTTATTTTATAAATTTTAAAAAGTATTAAATAATTATTAATCTAATATTTTTATTCAACTCATATATTACACTAGTTTCAAAACTAATATAACAATATAACAATCAACACTAGAAACAAATGCTTATATCATGTTCATGATTTTCATGTTAAAATAAATTCCATATTTAAAAAAGGGGCAATTGCATATATACCCTTATAAACCTTGTTAATTGCATATTTATCCAAATCAAAATTGCATATATCCCCTTCCTTAATCTATTTTTATTGCATATTTACCCAACTTAAAATTAAAATTATATATGAACCCTTCTTTAATAAAAATAATATTAAATTACCTTATTCTGGCATTTTATTAATAATAAATTATAAGATTACTATTTTACTCATGACTATTTGTGATTGTTTTTGTCATAATTTATTAGTTCTGTAACAAATTAAAAGTTTGATATTTGTATTGTATTTTATTATTGTTACTCTAAAAACTTGACAAAAGAATAGACTCAACACAAACGAATAAAATTATTAGAAAAACCACAAAAAGGAAAATATTTTAAGAAATAACTAAAACTCATTAGCAAAAGATGATTTAAAAACAAAAAAAACTTAAACATTGTAAAAAGAAAAAAAATCAAGTTAAAAATGGGTGAATATGAATTAAAAAAATTAACATTTTTTATGCAGAGAAAGGTAACATTGTCGATCTATAACTTATTTTTAATTAAAATAAACCAAAACAGGTAAATTTGAAACTTTTTTCTTTAAGAAAGGGGATATATGCAATTTTGGTTGTGATTTGGGTAAATATGCAATTAAAAAGATTAAAAGAGGGGATATATGCAATTTTAATTTTGAATTAGGTAAATATACAATTAAGTTATTTTACAAGGGTAAATATGCAATTGTCTCTTTAAAAAAACACAATAAGCACATTGATAATTTTGAGTGGTAAGCTTTATTATTTGACACGTCACCTCTCATTTCCTTATACCATATGGTATTTAAATTAAAGATATCTTTAAAGCATTCACACTAGCTTTCTAACTTTATCCTCATATTTATATTAAAAACACTATTTTTTACTATATCTTTCAATTAAATAATACTTTTTAATATCTTTATAATTATATTTTTCTTTCATCCATTCACAAGCACTTTTAAAAATATTAAAAAAATTTATTTGGGTTTTTCTCAAATATGAAGAATCACGATACAATCCCCATAAATATTCTTCATTTTTCACTCAAACCACTAAAAACCATCCCTAAAATATAAAACACACACTCACATCTAAAATAAGGTACCTAATCTGAATGCTCTTGAAAGTTAAATAACGTCCCCATTTTAAAAATCAAAGGTTTAAGTCTCGCGATATACTATAGAGTAAAATTAAAAACAGTCTTAAAAAACCTTTCATTTTTAATTTCTTATGATCTAATCATCAAAAATAACAAAAATTATTAAATACACTACTTTTGAGCGCCAAATATGGTATAGAAAATTAGAAATCAAACTACTCTCCAAAATACGAGAAAACCATGCCAATTTCTTCGCTTTAATTCACCAAATCAATCTTGTAAACAAAAACAGATTGAATTCGACAAATTGTTCTTCAATCTTCATCATTTTCAATAAAAAGATCAAGAACACCAATAACAATGGCACAGGCACACCCAGAACAAAAATTGCAAGAAAACAGAGACAAAAATTCACCCAAGAACGACAACAAAAGAGAAATTTCTAGCCCCAATTCTAATTCTTTCAAATTCAATGCACACGCACCTGAATTTGTTCCGAGCTCGCATACCCAGATTCCGGTTTCGGGTTATTTCTACCCGTGTTTTAATTATGTGGGTGTGGGTGCGAACGATGTTAATGGTTCACCTGATTGGGTTTATGTTGGTGGTGGTGATCAAGATCAGCATGTGCAGTTTTTCTCCAACCCTGATGTTGTGATCCCCACGTATTCGAAGAATGTCCTCACTGAAGATCTTCAACAAAAGATCGTCAAACAGGTGGTTTTCTTGTTTTTGGTTGTGATTTGTTAATGATCATTGTTCAAGGTTTTGATATTAGAGAATTGGGTATTGATTGATATGCGATAATTTTCGCGCAGATGACAGTTGCTAATATGTTTTTGACAGCATGTTTGTGTGATTAAGTTATGTTTTGGTTGGTTGATTTGGGGTCTGATTTAGTTTTTGTTGGATTAGCTAAATAGTGTTTGATTTTGTGATTAAATAGGATGTGAAAATGTGAAATTGCATCTTTTAACAGGTAGAGTATTAATTAAAGGTTTTTGTTTGGTTTTCATTATTTGAGAAATGAGTATCGATTAGGATGCAATAATTTCACGCAAATGACCGTTGTTAACATGTCTATCACAAGATGTTTATGTGAATAAGTTACGTTTTAGTTGATTGATTGGGCTGTAGTTCTGCTGGATTAGCCAAAAAGTGTGTGAATTTGTGATGAAATAGGATGTGAAGTTGCATCTGTTAAGAGGTGAAGTCAATTTAAGGTTTATGTTTGATTTTCATATTTGAGAATCATCTGTTAACATGCAATAGTTTTTGCGCAAATGACCGTTTTTAACATGCTTATAACATGTTTATGTGAATAGGTTATGTTTTGGTTGGTTGATTTGGTGTCTGATTTTGTGTTTTGGTTTTAGTTTCTGTTGGATTAGCTGAAAAAGTGTTTGAATTTTTTATTAAACCGGGTGTGAAATTGCATCTTTTAACAGGTGGAGTATCAATTCAGTGGCTTGAGCCTGCTTGCAAATGAATCCTTGGTGAAACACATTAGTAAGGATCCTGAGGGATATGGTGAGATCACAAACGCCTTTGAACTAATCATATTGCTCTTTCAACAGTTTCATTTGTGGGTCATATTTATATGATGAGATTCACAAAATGTATCAATGAATCTTATTTATAATTATCCATGGTGTAACAGTTCCTATATCTGTTATTGCATCTATGAAGAAAATCAAATCCTGCATCACTAACAATCAATTGCTTGCTCAAGCTCTTTGCTCGTCTTCAAAGTTGGTAAGTTCTTTGACAGTTGACCGATTACAATATGGTTCCTTGCTCTAATTTAGTCCTTGTTAGGTCGTGAGTAACGATGGCAAGAAAGTTAGACGTAAATACCCCTTCACAGAGAAAGACAAAGAAGAACTGCAGGTTAGTCAAGTTGTTGACTTTTTAACTATATTTACGAGTTCTAACAACTTTAGTTAATGATGTTTGATTTGTTAATTCGCATGCAGTCTCGTACTGTTGTTGCTGAGAATTTACCAGAAGATCATTCTCATCAAAACCTTGAGAAAATCTTTAGTGTGGTCAGAAGGTAGATTTTGTGACCCATAATTTGTTTCAAGTTTCATTAATTAACTCATACATATATTCATTGTGTAGTGTCAAAGCCATACGTATTTGCCACCCTCAAGAGCCTAATTCTTCGCGTTCTAGAGGAGATTATGTTTTTAGTAACAAGGTATTAACCCACAATTTACTTATTGTTTTGTGCATTTTGTGACTGATCATCTGATCATTGTTCAAAGAACCAGATTTGGATAATAAGTTTTACATAGCTGCAACAAATTGTTTCTTTTGACAAAATCTGAGGATCATTTACTTCCATTTCATAAACAATAACAATTTATTACAGATTATTACCATTTCATAAACAATAACAATTTATTACAGATTATCTGAGGATCATTAACTGATCCTTACCACTTTGTAATCACACATCCACACACCCCACAATTACTTCTTTAACGCGGCGTTGTCTTTCTTTTAAAGCTTCATGCTTTGGTGGAATATGAAACATCAGAGATGGCTGAAAAAGCAGTAAGTTTCCACCATCAAATCTTGAACACCCTCCACCCCACCCCCGCGTCTTGAAAACAAAACTTATTTAAAAAGTTTGTTTTCAGGTTGAAAAATTAAACGATGAAAGAAACTGGCGAAAAGGGCTTAGAGTTAGATTGCTCCTTCGACGTTCAGTATGTGATTCAAATGCTACTAAAACATTTTATTAGTTATTTGAACATAAATCTACTCTTTATTTAATGTCTATGATTCAAATCCACAGCCAAAGTCTGTTCTAAAGAGCAGGAAGTCAGAGTTCGACGGATTACTTGATGATGATATTGATGAAGCATACGATTTGCCCGAAGAGTCATCTCCTACTAATGTTACAGAACTTGCTGTTGACAATAATGCAAGTGCTTACATGCAGTTTTATTATCTGTTTAAGACATTATAGATCAAACACAACACAAATCGACCTATTTACAAGTAAACTGATATTGATGTGTTGTTGGTAGGCTGAAGAGGGGTCAAAGAAAGGATGGGCCCGGGGACGTGGGAAGTCGAAGATACGCACGTCGAGTCATAATGGACGCGGGGTTCTCTCACTGTCGCCGCAATCAAGCGGGTCGGCCCATTCGGAAACAACACCATCACCTAAGTTGAGTCCTAAAGGACCCAGAATGCCTGATGGAACAAGGGGTTTCACTATGGGAAGAGGAAAGCCAATGTCTCCTCTTGCTTTAACCACCACACCATGAGATTTGTTTAAGTTTTGTTAGGGTAGTTTATATAGTTGAAGGTATATTTTATAATTTTTTTTGTGTTTTTAATAATTTAATATTTGATGCTTTTTTCCTGTATATTTATGACTTGAAAGTGTTTGATCTTGTATTTTTTTCTCTGTTTTCTTGGATGCTAAACCGTGACATGATAGGCGTTGTTGTTATAAATATATAATATTGTTTAGAGCATGATTTTGTATTAACAAATGCTATCAAATGTTATTAGAAAATTGATTTATCTTACACATAACAGAACTTATATTTCTTATACAGTCAAGTGTTTGAGTGGATTTAATAAAGATTAATCTTGATTAAATAAAAGATAGTTAATTATTATTCTTATTTATTAGTTATTTGATAAAGTTTGAAGTAGATAAGAATTAAGTTTGATTATCTATTTGATTTTTTAATAGAGTTTGAGTTGGTTTAAAAGTAATATAGGTGTAGTATACATAGATTGTTTAAGGTTTTGTAAAAGTGTGTTTTTAAATATCAATATCAATTGTTCTTATTTTTATTCTTTTGTCGATTATTTGGTGTTTTAATATGAGCCAATTTTCCAATAGTTGGTATCAGAGACAAACACATTGAAGATCAATTGAAGAGCATCTGCATGAGCCGGGGTTCTAAGTGAGCCGAAGATCAAAACCTATAAGAAGAGAAGTTCTGTGTGAGCCAAGAGATCAGTTTTATGTGAGCCGTGAAGACCGAGGTTCTGTGTGAGCCCAAAGAAAATACCTAAAGGTGAGTTGAAGAAGTTTTGTGTGAACTAAGAATATATGTGATTCATGATTTGGTGGAAACAATAAATAAAAGGAGTTCCATCGAGTTTTTTCGTTGGTTATCGAAAAAAAAGTCAAGTGTTTTTGGTGGCTTGGAGTTCAAAGACAATTCAACAACGAAAGACAAATAAGGAATTATGGGTGAAGAAAGAATGGTCGTCGGTGCTATGGTCCTGGTTAAAGAACCGTCAAGCATTACTCTTCAATGTTCCAAGTTAACAATCACTAATTATACAACAACTTGGGCCATTATGATGAAGTCGATCTTGCTAGCTAATAGTTTATGAGAGGCAATCAATCCAGTATCCGGATGTGCAGTAGAAGCAAGGAAAAATCTAACTGCAAGAGCTTTTATTTTTCAATCTCTACTCGAAGACATTCTTTTGCAGGTAGTGAAACAGGAGGATGCAAAAGACGTGTGGGAATCGATACGGGTTCGTTTTCTTGGAGCGGATCAGGTGCAAAAGGCTCGGCTTCAAACACTTAGAAGTGATTTAGAGTTACTGGAAATGGGTGATGGTGAATCTCTTGATGACTTTGCGGGGAAGATTACAAGTATCATGGCAAAAGTCAATGATCTCGGTTCAACAAATGAAAAGCAGGTTGTGGTAAGAAAACTTATTAATTCTATTCTTGTAAGTTTATGTCAATTATGACATCTATTGAACAATTTGCAAATCTTATGACTATGCCACTTGAAGAGGCTATAGGGCGTTTAAATGCTTTTGAAGAAAGATTAAGTGGTAAAGAAGAGTCGAATGAGAATCATAATAAAGTATTGTTTTCTCGGTCAGACAACCGTAGGAAACAATATGGCAATAGCAATCGGTGGTCGTGGTCGTGGTCGTGGTCGTGGCTATAATAGTAGAAGACGAGAAGAATCTCATATGAATAATCAACAAATTGATAAAGATGATAATCAAGCAAATACAAAGGACAATGAGCTGAGGATCGTGGCCAAGGTAGGCGTTTTGAACGTGGAAGAGGATATGGACGGGGAGACTTCGAAGGAACTTAAGATGTTATGAATGTAGGAGGATCAGAAATTTCGCACGTGAATATCTCGATTTAAAGGAAAAGGAGGAAACAACAAATTTGATTAAATTTTAAGATCATGATGAGCCGACATTGTTTTGATGAGGTAGGAGTTCATATCAAGATTAAAGGGGAGAATAAAGATTAATCCTGATTAAATAAAAGAAGATAATTATTATTCTTAGTTTATTAGTTATTTGATAAAGTTTGAAGTAGATAAAAATCAAGTTTGATTATCTATTTGATTATGTAATAGAGTTTAAGTTGGTTTAAAAGTAATATAGGTGTAGTATAAATAGATTGTTAAATGTTTTGTAAAATTGTGGTTTTGAATATCAATATCAATTGTTCTTGTTTTTATTATTTTGTCGATCATTTGATATTTTAATCTGGGTTAATTTTTCAAAATATGCATTGTCCACTTAATTCTCATTTACAAATTGCTCTACGTTGTGGAAATATTTAAAGGATATTTTATTTCTGATTAAGGAAGGTGTCTTTCAATTTGTGGACTTGGTATTGGCTTTCGTGTTTATTTACGTAACATGTTATTTTCGCCCCTGATGTTTTGTTGAATTTCCATTCAATCTATTTTTTTTTTGTCATCAGTCACTGTGGTTTACCAAATGTTGTCATTTTCATCCACTACACTAACTCTGTTAAGATCTTCGTTAAATATGAGGCTATTTTAGTCTTTAATTTCCAAAAACTTTATTTACGTGGATGAAAATAACAACATTTGGTAAACTACAGTGACTGAAATGACAAAAAATAGTTTTGAATTGAAATGAAAAATTAAACAAAACATCAGCGACGAAAACGATATTTTACTCTTTCTTAAAAGAGTAAGAAACAACGCCTTGTTTCACCACTATCTCTTGAGGTTGAATATCAGGCTATGAATATGGCTGGTTGTGAGATTATGTAAATATTAAAACTACTTGATGATTTTAACTCATTCCCTACTTGTTAGTCCTTATTGTGATAATAGTTGTGCTAATACCTAATAATCTGGTTTTTCATGTACAAAACAATTTGACATTGATTTGATTTTTCTACAAGAAAAAGTAGCGGTTGATGTACTGAAAATCATTAAGATTGATACTAAAGAATAACCAACTGATATATTAACTAAACGACTTGATGTTTCACAAAATTTGTTTGGAATTTGAATTGGGGATGTTAAAATTATATATTAAAATATCACTTCAAACTTAAAACTAAATTACTTTTTTTGTTATTTATAATTGTGTATTTGTTGTTTGTGAGAATAATTTGACAAAGGACCATAAATGAAAAGGTTGGAACCTTAAGGATTGTGGCCGACGAGCTAGAGTAGATTGAGGGACTATAGTTGCTAAACTAGAAAAGATAAAGGATGGCGGTTTCAACTTGCAAAAGAGAGGAGTATACAAAGATAAAAGGGTTTTGTCCTCTTCGTACGGATTAGGGTTTTTTTCTGTTCATTCCATAGAATGTGAAGATTACAATGATACGATCAATTGATTACCACTTTACGATGCATCAACAAAATGCATGTCAAAATGATTAAAATAAGACGTTAAAAGTAAATTGTCAAAGAATGTTGGTTTTCTAAATGTTACATGATTTTTTTTAGGTTTGTAAATCTTCTATGACTTTGGCTTGTTTTTAACAAACTAGAAATATTAATAAAAATTTCCAAAAGATTTATTATGTGAGAAAAATAATGAGAGAAAAATAAGAGAGAAACTATGCACTCATCCAAAGAAATTATTGCATATATGATATATGTTTAGTGGGTAAGTCACTTTTAACTAGTTAAAGGGTAATAAATATAATAAGTGAATTGTTGAGGGGAGTCAATTGTAATAGTCTTGTTAACGACTAACTAACTTGGTTAATTATATACGTTGTGCAGTAATGAGAAAGGGTTTTGATTTTGGGTAGAAATTTCTTCTCTCTTGTGTTCTTTCTTCTTGTTGCAACATTCGTATCCGAGCAATCTAATCCAAATCGGACCTCTTAATCGGAAGTTCGCCGGAGAATTGAGCGGTGATGACAAATCACAATCAGACATTGGAGCAACATATGCGAAAACATGATGCTTCGTTGTTGCGATTTGAAACGTCGACAGAACGAAATCTCACTGAAATGCAAGCAATTCAAGCTGTAGCTAATAAGATTCAGTGATATGGAATCGGTTAAACTTCAGATGGCGAAGATACTAAATAATTTACAAGCAATCAGTGGTAACAATGGTAGTTCGAGCAATATGGGTGTCGATCTCGGTAATGCAACGCAAGAAATTAGAAATTCTTCGAGTAATCATAGCAATAGCAGGCATACAAAGATTGATTTTTTGAAATTTAATGGTGAAAACGTGGAATGTTGGCTATTCGAGTAGAACACTTCTTCGTAGTGGATGAAACTCCGGAGCAATCAAAGGTGCGTTATGCAATAATTTATTTGGAAGACATAGCTTTGTTATGACATCAGTCTTTTGTACAATCACGAGGAGGATCGATCACTGGCATGTTGTGGTCCGAGTATAAGAGCTACATCTTCACTCGATTTGCTCAAGTTTTAGGACAAGATGCGATGGGAGCCTTGGCTGCATTAAGACAAACTTGTACCTTACCGTAATTGTGTCAAGCATTTGACTTGGCACTCAAGAAAGTTTCTATTTATGATGAGTAAGCCACAAGTTTGTTTTTAAGAGCTGTTAAGCCTAAGATTGGTTATCAATTAAGGCTTCTTCAACCTAAAAACTTGCAAGAAGCTTATATGTTAGCTCGTGTACAAAATGAAGCCATTGTTGTTGTGCAACATTCTATGAACAATTAGAGTTTTAAACCAACGTATAAGTCTTCCTTTAACAAGTATCAGGAGAATTTGTCAAGGTCATTTCCATCTATGACTACTGCTAATCTTCCTCTACTACCTGCTCCTCCTATTAAGTTCAGACCATTAAGAAGATTATCTCCGAAGGAGATTGAGGAAAAAGGATTGCAAAGGGAATGTTGCGGGTGTAAAAATAAGTTTGTACCCGGGCATAAATTTAAAGGAAAAGGGTTATTCAATAGATGTGGTGGATTTAAAAGAGGAGGGGGAATGTATTCTCCAACAACAAGTGATAGAGAGTGGGAGTGAAGTGCAGAATCCATGGATCTCATTACATGCTCTTACAGGGGTAGCATCTTATTTGACCATGATACTTACAAGATCTACTGGGACCAAGCCTTTGCATATCCTTATTGATTCAGGTTTTACTCATAATTTTCAAGATATTAATCTACTTACTAAAATGAATTATCAAATCACAATACCCAATAGTAACAAGATATCCTGTACTTAACTATGTGAAAAATTTAAATGGTTGATGTAAGGAAATTGGTTCATCACATATTGTTTATGAACACTCAGTCCCTCGTACCACCAATATTATCCGTTTTACCCACGAGGAGCTCACGGATCTGCTTTTGGTTGCCGGAGTGAAAACTTCCGAGGAAGGTTACCCATCTCTGGATTGCTGCCACTTAAGCACGCTTAACTATGGAGTTACCCTCTTATCCACAGCTAATACGCCCAAAACACATTGGTGATATTAGAGGCCAGACATTACTTATGAACTAGAGATCTCTCCTATCCACGACTGATGTGGGATTTATGTATGTTGTCATAATTTGTTAATACCATTAAGGAGTTATGACGTGGTGTTAGGAGTTTAGTGGTTGCAGGCCTTGGATGATATTATTTAGAATTTTAAAGTAGGAGCTCATGTCTTCCGGTTAAAAGGGGTGACCGATAATAAAGCTACTCTTTGTACAGTAGAAAAGATGGACTAGCTTTTAAATCAAACAGATGGGTTGGCCTAAGCACAACTACTTAGCATGTATTTTTTGGGTCTTAGCTAGTCCAACGTGAATCGGTTGTGACTAGTGGATCTTTCTCTTCTTCTTTGGAATCTTTATTACATGCTTACGAAGATGTGTTGCTTACCCCTACTACTCTACCTCCTAACCGTTCGTATGACCATAGGATCACCTTAAAATATGAGTCTGTAACTATCTATTAAAAGGCCTATCGCTATCCAGTCGGGCAAAAGAATGTGCTTGAAGAACTAACTCAGGAATTTCTAGATTCGGGTATTATCAGGAATAGTCTAAATGCATTTGCATCACCTGTGGTTTTATGTGAAAAAGAAAGGTGGTAGTTGGAGATTATGTGTGGACTATAGAAAGTTAAATGATGCCACAATTAAAAATCCGGTTCCTTGTTACTTTAATTGAAGAACTGCTAGATGAGTTGGAGCAGGCTACTATATTTTCAAAGTTTGATCTTAAAGCAGGGTATCACCATGTTCTAATGCTTGATGGTGATATCCATAAAACTTATTTTTGAACTCATTAAGACCTCCTTGAATTTTGTGTTTATGCCTTTCGGCCTAATAAATGCTGTTGCCACCTTCCAATCTTTGATGAATTCTATTTTCAAACCTTTAATAGGAAGTGCACCCTTGTTTTCTTTGATGAAATTTTGGTATATAGTCTTTCTATGGACCAACATTTACTCGATCTCAAAGATAAACTGCAGTTGTTAAGTGAACATCATTTAGTCGCAAAGAAATCTAAATGTTCTTTTGGAGGTAGTAAGGTAGAGTACCTGGGCCATGTAATCTTAGTAGTCAGGGCATCAACTGATCCTAAAAAGATTCTATCAATCCAACAATGGCCTCCTCCAACATCTGTCAAACAACTCAGGGGTTTCTTAGGCCTTGCAGGTTACTATAGACGCTTTATCAAGTCTTATGGATCTATAACCAGACCTCTAACCGATCTACTTAAGAAGAATGCATTTGTTTGGTCAAGTGCAGCTTAACCGCTTTTGATCGAGTGAAACAAACTCTCATATTTGCCCCCTATGCTTGCCTTACCTAATTTTGTCAGGTTCTTATGCAGGACCACCACTCCATACCTTCATAAGTAAGGCTTTATCCACTTGACAACATGCTTTGTTAGTATATGAGAAGGAGCTATGTTAGTTATATTTTTAGTCATAAATTATAGTAATTTTAGGTTGCATTTCTGCATATATTTTTATTAATTGCATGCATCTTTTATTTAATTTATAAAATAATAGTTTTGGTAGGATGGAATCTACTCTTGTATTTTTTTGGTTTTGAAGGAGGATTAAATAGCTGGAAAAAGAAGTGATAAGCATTCAAACTCAAAACCCAAAAAAAAAAGAAGAGTTAGTTGAAAAGAAGAGGAGGACTCAAAAGATAAAAAGGGGGGAATGCTGCAGAAAAGGGGGATCTTGAAAACATTATTTTGGAGAATCAAGTTCAAGAAGCAACAAGGAGCAATATCAATTTATGTTCTTTTTGTTGGTTTTCAATTCATAAGTTTCATTTTATTTTAGTTTTGATTGATCTAGTCGTCATGTCCGACTAGAACAATTTTTGATTTCAACATTAAGGTTTAATTTTATGATTTTGGTTTGAACTTATGTGAAACGTTTATGAGATGTTTTTATTTTAGTGGTTTGTTTGTTTGATTTTTGATCTTAAACCCGGATCTAATCCGGTATATATTAGATTGTTAATAAAATTGGCCACTTTATTAATTTATCTGTGACACCTCGTATTTCTTCAGGTTAACGTCGTTCTATTATTTAAATCATCTCTGTCGCTTAGTATTACTAAATTCAATTTGTTTAAATGAAATTAGAATTAGTTACACTTATATTTATAAAAAAAAAAAAAAAACTAACCTAAAATAAAATTGAGTTTAATTATGAAACTAATGCAAAGTGGAGGGGCCTAATGTGCAAATTCATAAAAAAACATTATAAATCCCAAACACCTCTCACGGTATTCATGCGAAACTGACAACCCATCTTCCCCGAAACCCTAATTTTCGAAGCAAACCTCTCGTGCAGCCACCTCCGGTATTGCCACCCTCAATCTTCCCACCGTCTCGCGGTTTCAAGCGGAGTTACTCCCTCTCGGGTCGCACTACAACCGCAACCGTATTCACTCGCGGCTGCTCGACGGGTTGATCGAATCGAAGGTCACGAACGGAGATCGACGTGGCCTCACATCTTGTTCGGTAAGATTATCCTATCCGTACTTATAGTTGTATCGTTACGATTTCGAATTCGGTTTCAATCTTGGTTTCGTTGGGTTCGTTAAGGGCTGCGTTGATCGGTTTTGTACGCGTTCGGTGATGTGTGTGTGTGTGTCCTTTATACATACGCATGTTCTATGTATATATATATATGTGTGTGTGTGTTCTGCGAACACACATGCATATGTGTGTAATCCGTGCGATTTATGGACATGCATATAGATGTATATTTATTGCTAATGTGTATGCATGTATGTTCTTATGTATGTATATGTATGCGCATATGTGTGTGTATTTCTGCTGTATCATGCGTGCGTGCATCTCCTGCGTTAGTTGGTGTTTATCACTTCATCCATATAGGTGCTTGTGTATGGTTCCATGATATTAAAGTGTGTGTTGGCTATGTGAGGATGAGTATATGGGTCTTGGAAGTTGGGTTTGACCGAAGGAAAACCCAAGTCAAGTTTGGTGTGTATGTTCATGCATGAGTAATTTATGCATGTGAGTTTTATGTATGTAAGTATCCATGCGATGTTTTTGTTGTGTATATATATATATATATATTTGGTGTTGTGTTTCTGTAAATTTTGTATGTGTGTGTTACTTTAATTTTGGGTGTATGTGGTGCAATTATTAATGTGTGTGTAAGTGCATAGATATATATATTTGCATGAGAAGGTATGTGGTAAGTATATGCATGTATACTTATATAAAGGATACATTTTTTTATATAATTTGGACTACGTGAATATTGAATTTTTATACTTGTGTGAGTTGCGTGCTTGCATGTGAATGAGATATCGATAACCGACCCTGTAACCGAGTCGTGAAACGCGAAACCGTACGACCAAAATTATTAGTATTTAATATTAATTATATATATTAAATAAAACTCAGGTTAATTGGAACCCGATCCATTGTGTTTACACTTATTTCTGCAACGCACTCGAGGTGAGTCTTCACGGCCCCTATTTTACTTTCTTTCCTTTTTGGGGGAGAAAACATGCAAACGTATTTACAAAATGGTTTTAGTATTATTGATATCGCCTGTTACGTTAGTGCAAACATTCTTGAAAAGTCCTTACATTCTCGAACCGTTAGTAATGTGTAGCGAGGAAATTCTGAGTAGTACTACTGGGTTTGACAAACCCCGCCCGGGCTAGTCGCGCTAGCTTGATTGGAGGTCAAACGGGTGCGTTATTAACCTAACATTTGTCATTGTCTTGTGAGACGTGACGGGAAGGCAACAAACATACGAACATACGAACATACAAACAGTCAGCCTCGGTTCGAAACGCTAAGTAACTTGTTTATAGGCTAGCTACCTATCGATATGCTTTAATTACTTTACCATTCGAACAGTTACAAACATTTTTATCTGTGATAAAACCTGTGAACTCACCAACTTTATGTTGACACACTTTAGCATGTTTTCTCAGGTAACAGGAACGCTTAAGCTTATGATGCACGATTAAGGAACGCACTCAGGACATGCATCATCAAACATATTTACTTGCATTGAACATTTTGTTTTGACTTAGCACTTATAACTTTCAGCATTGTTTACATTTTGTTATTCGCTTCCGCACTGTTATTCATTTTAGTTTGTGCTTCCGCACTGATGTTTATTTTGTTTATGACTACTCTGATTTAAAGATCAAACGTTTATTTAAGTTCATATAGTGTCGTTTGATATGACCGTGTCTGAGATCCTGGTTTGTCACACGCCTCGCGGTAAAACCCCGCACGTGGAATTTGAGGGTGTGACAGATTGGTATCAGAGCCACTGGTTATAGAGAACTAGGATTGCATTTGCATCTAGACTATAGCCGTAGACACAACACTAGCATTGCACAGACACTCTTACATGATTACAACTGTTGAACGAACATTCTCCCGACATGCTAACATTTGCATTACTAAACGAACATAACATCATTTGCACTACCTATGACACTTGCATCATCCTCTACGAACAAAGGGGCGGAGAGTCCCGCTCGCTCACTTCCAACATCTACATCTGTTTCTTCACTCTCGTAGTTGAAGCAACGACGACTTGGATCGAACATTATCACTTTGGAACACGAAACACTATTCTAGCACACACGACAAACCTAACGACGACGAACAAGGAGAACAACGCACATTACTCTTTCAAACTCTATCGTACTTGTCTCTATTTCCAACATGCCCTATCATCTTCACTCGTCTGAACAGTAAACGTGGGACAACCAAGGGATTTGAAGTCTATCAGAGGATCAGGCTTAGACATGAAGACGCTTAGAGCTTTAAAGGGAAAAGGCCAGATCGTCTTAATTCCCGTTGTTATCTTAACCAAATCCTTTGTACAACCTTAGTTATTTGACCCTTAGTATAATAAACATATCTTCGATACCTCTATCATTGATAACACTCGGTACTTGACAAGGCATGCTATCTCGAATGAGAGGAACCATGGGTGACCATGCAAAGCAAATTAGAATCACGGGTGCACACGTAATTGTAATTTGTCGTGCATGAGAACTCTGGCAACTCTATTTGGTAATAACGGTCATAATCAGTACAAATTTTCATTTGCTATACGTGGAGACATGAGGTCTCGGTGCTCATAAAACCTCACTATCGATATGCAAACAAATTCTCTATTCCTACCAGTATGAAACAATTCATTGTTATCAATAGTTATTATTTGATAGTGACTGTCGTGTATTGTGAATTGAAGAACCATGTCTGGAAGAAGAACTGGACGCCCGAGTGGACGAGGAAACATCAACATGACTCAGGCTGAATTGGATGCCATCATCAATGAGCGTGTAGCTGACGCGCTTGCAGCTTATGAGCAGACCCGTAATCAGAACCAGAACAATCAAAATCTGAATCAAGGAGGTAAACTAGAATCAGCAGACACGTTAGTTTTCCCTACGATAACATATATTGATTCTTAAACAATTATATGTCCTTTTGATTCAGGTCCAACTATCTGTACCTTCAAGATGTTTATGGACTGCAAGCCCCACTCTTTCAGTGGTTCTGAGGGTGCTGTCACATTACTTCGCTGGCTGGAGAAACTTGAGTCAGTATTCGCCATGTGCAACTGTCCTGTTGAGAGTCGTGTCAAATACGCCTCCGGCACATTGGAAGGACCCGCTCTGACATGGTGGAACTCACAGGTCCAGACCTTAGGACTTGATGCTGCTAATAGTCTGCCATGGGATGACTTCAAGAAATTGATGAAGGAAGAATATTGCCCAAGGAACGAAGTCCAGAAGCTGGAAAGTGAATTCTGGAATCTTAAAATGGTTGGCTCCAACATTGAGGAATATACGACTCGTTCGCACGAGTTGGCTACTTTATGTCCTCAGATGGTAGACCCAGACTACAAAAGGATTGAGAGGTACATTGATGGGTTAGCTCCTCAGATCCAAGCTAGTGTCATCGCTGCGGACCCTGAGACTATTCAGCATGCTATCCGACTAGCTCACAAACTCACCGATCAGGCAGTGGCGCAGGGCACTCTACCTAAACGTAGCACTACATCTGGCTCATCTGACTACAAGCGAAAATGGGAAAGTACCACCAGCAAATCCTCGAACTCGAACAACACTCAGCAACAACAAGCCAGAAAGTTTGACTCTTCCCGAAGCTTCACCAATAATAATCAGAACAACAACAACAGCAATGGTCAGGGATCAAGTAACTATGTGGGCAAGTATCCAAGGTGCAACAAATGTAACTTTCATCATCATGGCCAGTGTGATCGTTTTCGTTGTCTAAGGTGTGGAAAAATGGGCCATGCTGCTAAAGACTGTAGGGGTGAACTGATGACCAAGCAACAACCTCATCAACAACGACAGGGTGAAGCGACTAGAGGCTGTTTTGAGTGTGGTAAAGAGGGTCACTATAGGAAGGATTGCCCAAAACTGAAGAATGGAAACATGGGGAATAATGGAAACAATAACTATGGGAATGGTGCTAAAGGCCGAGCTTTCGTGATTGGGTCAGGTGAGGCAAGGAATGACCAAAACGTGGTTACCGGTACGTTTCCTCTGAATGACTGTTTTGCTTCTGTATTATTTGATACTGGCGCTGATAGGAGTTTTATCTCTGCCAAGTTTAGCAAACTTCTAGATGTAACGTCAACCGAAATAGAACCTAGTTACACCGTAGAACTAGCTGATGGTAAAATGATTGAGGCAACACATATTCTCAAAGGATGTAAACTAGAACTATCGGGACACAAGTTAGATATAGACCTCATGCCTGTTACTCTTGGTAGCTTTGACGTGGTCGTCGGCATGGACTGGTTATCTAAGAACCAAGCTGAGATTATCTGTCGTGAAAAGGTCGTTCGTGTACCACTTCCTAGTGGTGAAATCTTATATGTTCAGGGCGAGAAAGGTGGTGTAGTATCTGGCATCATATCGTACATGAAAGCCCAGAAATGCTTACGTAAAGGCCATACCGCTATTTTAGCTATGATCACAGAAAAGACTATCAAAGAAAAGAAGATCGAGGATATCCCTATTGTTCGTGACTTTCCTGAGGTTTTCCCTGAAGACTTACCTGGTCTTCCACCGCATCGTCAGGTCGAGTTCCAGATTGATTTGACGCCTGGAGCCACACCTATTGCAAGAGCACCGTATAGACTAGCTCCAAAAGAACTGGAAGAACTGTCTACTCAACTACAAGAACTCTTGGATAAAGGTTTTATCAGACCTAGCTCATCACCATGGGGAGCCCCAGTCCTGTTTGTCAAGAAAAAGGATGGGACTTTTCGCATGTGTATCGATTATCGTGAACTAAACAAAGTGACGGTTAAGAACCGTTATCCTCTACCTCGCATCGATGATCTGTTTGATCAACTGCAAGGGTCGAGCTTTTATTCGAAGATAGATTTAAGATCAGGGTATCACCAACTGAGAGTCCGAGAGGAGGACATATCAAAGACGGCATTCAGAACCCGATACGGACACTATGAGTTTCTGGTAATGCCATTTGGTCTGACTAATGCACCAGCGGTTTTCATGGATCTTATGAACCGAGTGTGCAAACCCTACCTGGACAAGTTTGTTATCGTTTTCATTGATGACATTCTGATCTATTCAAGGAACAAGGAGGAACATGAGGAACACCTTCGGCTTATCTTGCAACTACTAAAACAAGAACAGCTCTACGCCAAATTCTCGAAGTGCGACTTCTGGATTCGAGAAGTCCAATTCTTAGGTCATGTAGTCAACGAGAAGGGCATACATGTCGATCCAGCAAAGATAGAAGCTATCAAGAACTGGGCTACGCCAAAGACTCCGACGGAGGTACGACAGTTCCTTGGATTGGCTGGCTATTACCGACGATTTATCGAAGGGTTTTCGAAAATCGCTCAACCACTTACAGCGTTAACTCAGAAGGGCACTGTGTACAGTTGGGGTGACAAGCAGGAATCAACCTTTCAGTTCTTAAAACAGAAACTCTGCACGGCACCAATATTGTCTTTACCCGAGGGAACTGAAGATTTTGTGGTGTATTGCGATGCTTCTATTCAGGGTCTCGGTTGTGTGCTAATGCAACGCGAGAAAGTGATCGCATACGCTTCCCGACAGTTAAAGGTTCACGAGAAGAACTACACGACACACGACTTAGAGTTGGGAGCCGTTGTGTTTGCTCTCAAGATATGGAGACACTACTTGTACGGTACCAAGTGCACCATTTATACCGATCACAAGAGTCTTCAGCACATTTTCGAACAGAAGGAGCTGAACATGAGGCAACGTCGTTGGGTCGAGTTGTTGAACGACTACGACTATGCAATCAAATATCATCCGGGTAAGGCTAACGTAGTAGCCGACGCCCTAAGTCGAAAGGAAACACCTAAGCGAAAACGAGTTCGAGCATTGCAACTCACCATTCACACTGGATTACCCGACCAAATACGTAATGCACAACTTGAAGCTTTGAAAGACGAGAACCTGAAAGCTGAATCACTAAGAGGCATGGAGAAACAACTAGAAACCAAATCGGACGGTATCCGCTACTTTATGGACCGAATATGGGTTCCTTTGTATGGAGACCTACGAGAGCTGGTAATGGACGAAGCTCACAAGTCACGGTATTCTATTCATCCGGGTTCAGACAAGATGTATCATGATCTAAAAGTTCTTTACTGGTGGCCAAACATGAAAGCTGACATTGCCACTTACGTAAGCAGATGCTTAACCTGTTCTAAGGTTAAGGTGGAGTATCAACGACCGTCTGGTTTACTACAACAACCAGAAATTCCAGTATGGAAGTGGGAGCAGATATCTATGGACTTCATCACGAAACTGCCACGAACACCTAGCGGATGCGATACCATTTGGGTAATTGTAGATCGATTGACGAAATCCGCACACTTCTTACCAATCAGAGAGACCGATAGAATGGAGAAGTTAACACGTATTTACCTCAGAGAAATAGTCTCTCGGCACGGTGTGCCAATTTCTATCATCTCCGATCGTGACGCTCGATTTACCTCACATTTCTGGCAATCATTACAACGAGCATTGGGTACACGGCTAGACATGAGTACTGCATATCATCCCCAAACGGATGGCCAGAGTGAGCGTACGATTCAGACTTTGGAAGACATGTTACGCGCTTGCGTGATTGATTTCGGCAGCAGTTGGGAAACTCACTTACCGTTGGTTGAGTTTTCTTACAATAACAGTTATCACACGTCGATCAAAGCTGCTCCATTCGAGGCACTGTATGGGCGTAAGTGCCGATCACCTATTTGTTGGGCGGAAGTTGGAGAAAGTCAACTTACCGGTCCTGAACTTGTGCATGAGACAACTGAGAAGATCGTACAAATCCGAAATCGCATGGCAGCGGCACGTGACCGACAGAAGAGTTACGCAGATAAACGTCGTAAACCGTTGGAATTTCAAATTGGCGACAAAGTACTTTTGAAAGTGTCACCCTGGAAGGGCGTGATTCGTTTCGGAAAACGTGGAAAACTAAGCCCTAGATACGTGGGACCGTTTGAGATTGTCAAACGGGTTGGCCCCGTAGCCTACCAACTGAACCTACCCGAAGAACTCAGCGGAGTACACAATGTGTTTCACGTTTCAAACCTGAGGAAATGCCTTGCAGACGAAACTCTCGTCGTTCCATTAGACGAGATACATGTGGACGAACAACTACATTTCATCGAGGAACCGGTGGAAATTATGGACCGAGAGGTCAAGACACTCAAACACAGTCGGATTCCTATTGTCAAAGTCCGATGGAACTCAAAGCGTGGACCAGAGTTTACCTGGGAACGTGAAGATCAGATGAAGGAGAAGTACCCACAACTGTTCAATGATCAGACACCTACTTCTTAAGGTAATCAGTCTTGAGATATCTCTTCTTTAAATTTCGAGACGAAATTTCCTTCAACAAGGGGATGATGTCACAACTCTCGCGAAACCTTACATTCTTTATTTTGGGTCTATTTCAGAAATCTCAGAAACCCTATCATAAGAGAGCTTATGACCTCCTATCGTTGTTGTTAAATTTGTCGTTCTATGTTAATCTAATGTTTTAATTTTCGGGACGAAAATTCCTTCAACAAGGGGATGATGTGACACCTCGTATTTCTTCAGGTTAACGTCGTTCTATTATTTAAATCATCTCTGTCGCTTAGTATTACTAAATTCAATTTGTTTAAATGAAATTAGAATTAGTTACACTTATATTTATAAAAAAAAAAAAAACTAACCTAAAATAAAATTGAGTTTAATTATGAAACTAATGCAAAGTGGAGGGGCCTAATGTGCAAATTCATAAAAAAACATTATAAATCCCAAACACCTCTCACGGTATTCATGCGAAACTGACAACCCATCTTCCCCGAAACCCTAATTTTCGAAGCAAACCTCTCGTGCAGCCACCTCCGGTATTGCCACCCTCAATCTTCCCACCGTCTCGCGGTTTCAAGCGGAGTTACTCCCTCTCGGGTCGCACTACAACCGCAACCGTACTCACTCGCGGCTGCTCGACGGGTTGATCGAATCGAAGGTCACGAACGGAGATCGACGTGGCCTCACATCTTGTTCGGTAAGATTATCCTATCCGTACTTATAGTTGTATCGTTACGATTTCGAATTCGGTTTCAATCTTGGTTTCGTTGGGTTCGTTAAGGGCTGCGTTGATCGGTTTTGTACGCGTTCGGTGATGTGTGTGTGTGTGTGTCCTTTATACATACGCATGTTCTATGTATATATATATATGTGTGTGTGTTCTGCGAACACACATGCATATGTGTGTAATCCGTGCGATTTATGGACATGCATATAGATGTATATTTATTGCTAATGTGTATGCATGTATGTTCTTATGTATGTATATGTATGCGCATATGTGTGTGTATTTCTGCTGTATCATGCGTGCGTGCATCTCCTGCGTTAGTTGGTGTTTATCACTTCATCCATATAGGTGCTTGTGTATGGTTCCATGATATTAAAGTGTGTGTTGGCTATGTGAGGATGAGTATATGGGTCTTGGAAGTTGGGTTTGACCGAAGGAAAACCCAAGTCAAGTTTGGTGTGTATGTTCATGCATGAGTAATTTATGCATGTGAGTTTTATGTATGTAAGTATCCATGCGATGTTTTTGTTGTGTATATATATATATATATATATATATTTGGTGTTGTGTTTCTGTAAATTTTGTATGTGTGTGTTACTTTAATTTTGGGTGTATGTGGTGCAATTATTAATGTGTGTGTAAGTGCATAGATATATATATTTGCATGAGAAGGTATGTGGTAAGTATATGCATGTATACTTATATAAAGGATACATTTTTTTTATATAATTTGGACTACGTGAATATTGAATTTTTATACTTGTGTGAGTTGCGTGCTTGCATGTGAATGAGATATCGATAACCGACCCTGTAACCGAGTCGTGAAACGCGAAACCGTACGACCAAAATTATTAGTATTTAATATTAATTATATATATTAAATAAAACTCAGGTTAATTGGAACCCGATCCATTGTGCTTACACTTATTTCTGCAACGCACTCGAGGTGAGTCTTCACGGCCCCTATTTTATTTTCTTTCCTTTTTGGGGGAGAAAACATGCAAACGTATTTACAAAATGGTTTTAGTATTATTGATATCGCCTGTTACGTTAGTGCAAACATTCTTGAAAAGTCCTTACATTCTCGAACCGTTAGTAATGTGTAGCGAGGAAATTCTGAGTAGTACTACTGGGTTTGACAAACCCCGCCCGGGCTAGTCGCGCTAGCTTGATTGGAGGTCAAACGGGTGCGTTATTGACCTAACATTTGTCATTGTCTTGTGAGACGTGATGGGAAGGCAACAAACATACGAACATACGAACATACAAACAGTCAGCCTCGGTTCGAAACGCTAAGTAACTTGTTTATAGGCTAGCTACCTATCGATATGCTTTAATTACTTTACCATTCGAACAGTTACAAACATTTTTATCTGTGATAAAACCTGTGAACTCACCAACTTTATGTTGACACACTTTAGCATGTTTTCTCAGGTAACAGGAACGCTTAAGCTTATGATGCACGATTAAGGAACGCACTCAGGACATGCATCATCAAACATATTTACTTGCATTGAACATTTTGTTTTGACTTAGCACTTATAACTTTCAGCATTGTTTACATTTTGTTATTCGCTTCCGCATTGTTATTCATTTTAGTTTGTGCTTCCGCACTGATGTTTATTTTGTTTATGACTACTCTGATTTAAAGTTCAAACGTTTATTTAAGTTCATATAGTGTCGTTTGATATGACCGTGTCTGAGATCCTGGTTTGTCACACGCCTCGCGGTAAAACCCCGCACGTGGAATTTGAGGGTGTGACATTATCTAATGAAGTTCTTCAAGATTTAAAACCCTAATCAAGTTTTGATTTTTGATATAGAAAACAAATAACGGTTTGAGTTTGTCTATGAATTCATTCTCGTTATAGAATCACACAATCTAGTTAAGCATACCGAACGACGTGTGTGTTTAATTATAATCGATACTTCTATCGTTGCAACCCGCACGCTAAGATCCAAACAGCGTGAGCTTAGAGTAGCGGGTTTGGCTCCAATCAACGAAGTGCGATTGATTGGACATTAGATAGAGGGGATATCCGAACGGCGTGATGTCTAGTATCGATACAAATCATTAATTGAAAATTATCATTGCACCGTAATCGTTAATGATCGTAAGCCAAATCAAATCAAGAAATTACCTTAGTGTTGGAATTAGATTTTATATTTGAATTTACTTCATCATTTAATTAACGTCTTCAATAATCTCTTTTTCATAATTAAAAAAATACAAAAAAATGTTAATTTACGTTTTTCTGGCAGAACCTTAACACGACCGTATGGAATTTCCTTTACAGTTTTGACACGGCCGTGTCGGGTCACTGGAATTTTTCTATTTTTTGAAAATTACTTTAAGTTTTAATTTGTAGTTAAAACCCCCACATTCCTTAATCCATAATCAATCAAAAGTAACTGTGCTAAAACATTTTTGGTATAAAATAATTGACACGTATCCCTGAGGACACGAACCCTACTTCCGCTCATACTATTCTTAGTGTGTGTATGGTAGGTTCACATTTTTATTATTTATTAGCTGGATTCGACACCCAACAAGCTATTGGCTATATTAATGGTTGTTAAACATTAGCATTGTTATCTCATTGCCAAAACCTTTGAAATTCACACTGATCAAAGAAGTCTCAAGTATTTGTTGACTCTAACAATCACTACACCTTTCCAGCATACTTGGCTAGCAAAGTTGATAGGCTACACCTATGAGATCATTTTTAAGAAAGGTATTGACAATAAAGTAGCTGATGGTTTGTCATGGGTTCAAGGCTTAGCTCTTTTTAACATGAGCTTAAGTTCTTATGATCCTCTTCTTTTGAAACGCATTCAAGACTCTTGGCATCTTGACCCGCATTTGGCTACTATCTTGGATAAGTTGCAACATGTTAGTACCCAATCATTCGTGGGATGGTTCTTTATTGAGACGTAAACAACGGTTGTTAGTTGGTAATGACACCCAACTGTATCGTGATCTAATGCAGCTGGTTCATTCTTCCCCTTTGGGGGTCATTTGGGGTTTCTTGGCCTCTCTTAAATGCCTTAAATCTGCCATTGGCATTGCTGTTCGAAACAGTTGCACACTTTTATTTGTGAATGTGCTTTTTGCCAGCAAGCTAAATATGAGTCCATTGCTTTACCAGGGCTGTTACAGCCATTATCGGTTCCTCATCATATCTTTATCGACATCTCTATGGACTTTATCAGTGGCTTACCTCACAACAAAGGTAAAGACACAATCTTGGTTGTTGTGGATCGATTAACGAAATATGGCCATTTTATTCCTTTAGCACATCCCTTCACTACTGTTCAAGTTGCTCAGGTTTTTTTAGACAATATTTTTCGTTTGCATGGCAATCCTACTACCATTGTCTCGGATCGCAATCCTATCTTTCTCAGCAACTTCTCGCAAGAGTTTATGCATTTGCAAGGAATTCAATTGGCTCTTTCTACAGCCTATCACCCTTATAGTGATGGCCAAACTAAAGTCTTGAATAGGTATTTGGAGTTGTATTTATAATGCATGGATATGGAATCTCCTACTCAGTGGGTTCACTGTTGCTGACTGAATGGTGGTATAATACCACCTATCATTCCTCTATTCGTATGTCCCCTTTTCAGGCTTTGTATGGCTATCCTCCTCTAGTTCATCTTCCATACATCCCTTGTGATCTCGTATTGATGTTGTGAAACATTTTCATAGAGATAGAGAGGTAATGATTCAGGCGCTGAAACAATCGTTGGCCGCCACACGCAATCGCATGCTCTAAATAACTTCCTCTCATCGTACAAAACACCAGTTTGATGTTGTGACTAGGTGTATTTGAAATTACAACCCCATATTCAGACATCTTTGCGGAGGCATAAGTTCTCCAAACTTACCCCTGCTACTTTGGACAGTTTTTTGGTTTTAAGTAAATTGGGTTCTGTTGTTACAAGTTAGATCTTCCTTCGGATGCTCACTGTGTTTCATGTTTCGCTCTTGAAGCCTGCTCATGGGTCTCATTTGCTTTCTAGTAACTTATGCTTCTTGGGAACAATTGGATGAATTTGAGTTGCGCTTTCCTGATTTTCACTCTTGAGGGCAAGAATGTTTAGGGGGAGTTTTGTTGCATGACGAATCAACTTAAATTGCTAATTATAATCTTTCTGTATCTTTGAAATCGTAACCTTTTTATATGGCGACCAACAAAAGGGCATTCATACATGTGTCCGTCCACAATATTCACTTAAATGACACATAATATCAAGAACGATTCATATCTTAATGGATGACTTATGATTTGATTGTATGTATTTGCAATTTGTGAATGGTTTGAGACTTGAGTGGTTGAATTTAACTCATCCCCTACCCTCATGAAAGCCGATTGGCATACACAAAATGTTCAAGGCTCGTCTTGGAGTACATGGGACGTCGAGTATTGTGTTAGGAAAACAAATGATACTTTCAAAACGGGATCTCTAGCTTTTATTTTTTATTTTTATTAGAACTGCAAACCCACACACACTATACATACTCCTAAATCTACATCACTTGTTCACGACGACAGTTCTTTTATAACAACCATATTGTAACGCCTTCTCCATGATATTGTCCGCTTTGATCCCACCAGCACACGACTTTGTGTTTTGCCTTCGATTGGCAGAATACTATGTTGATTGTAATTACGACTTTGAGACTTTCGTATCGCAAATGGTGGAGTAATAATAAAGAAGAAAAACAAAATAATAATAATAATAATTAGAGTTGTAGCTGAGTGTGGCTAGTGGGCAGGTGATATTGACCAGATCTTGGTCAACTTTTGAAAACATGTTTGTTCAAAGAAATCGGCAGATGAGTTTGGTTATTTCGTTTCTTCCTCCATCCCACAATTTCAACAAAAAAGAAGTAAAAGGAATCAATGCATCAATTACGGTGTAATAGATCGGTAATTATTTTTTATATTTTTATACCGTTGAATGTGTAAAGAAAATATCAAAGTATTTGTGTTTTTTGGAAGACGATACTTACGACATCAAAAACATACTAGTGATGTGATTTTCTACTTAACTTTGGTTTCATCAACTCGTAACACTTTATGTATTCATTTAGTTTTGCTAACATGACGTGACACTTCATCTTTAGATAAAACATCACAACATGTTAAGGAGAAATGAGCCTCAAAATAAATGAGACAGATTTTGTAACTAGTTGGTCATATATAAACTATACACTCATTTGAACAAGCTATTGGTCACAACTTGTACCCTACTTGGGTTGCAAGTTATATTGCTACTGTTTCTTTTCCTTTAAGGTTAGCCTCATAGGAGTTTTGACTAGGCGATGGTAACGTTGGTGGGTTAGAAGCATCAACGCACCGGCGATGCTAGAAGCAAAGAGGGCATTGATGGTGGCTATAAACTAGAGCACATTTATGAGGATGGCGTTGCAATGATAAAGGGCGAGCTAGAATTGTCACAACATGGGTGTAACGGTGCAACAATTGAGCATGAACCAAATGGTGAAGGGTGTGAGGGCTTGTAAAGTCGTTTCTTTTTGAAAGGGAATATAGATCGATGGTCGAATACTTGAAAATTAAAGAGAATTTAAGAACAAACGATTGCTTTAATAAAAAAAATTAAAATACTAGAAGTAAGTTATTTATTTAATTAAATAAAATATATTTTTTAAAATAATATTATTTCCAGTATGATCTTCATCCCCGTGTTTCTTTATATTGCTCTTTTGTCTCTTTTGTCACTTTGTTAGCTTCTTTTAATACCTTGGCCCTTTATGTTGGCTTTTGACTCCATGCTATTAAAAGGGCTTTTTACCCACAAAATGGCATGTGTCATCATGCCATGATTCCTTCAAACCTACAACTTTCCTTTTGAATAAACTCTTATCATCTTCTACATTTTAGCACTTAAACGAGTAAGTCGAGCCGGGCAGGTATTAACCCAGGATTGACATGATAGTAACACGACTCTTGATCTATTATTCGAGCTAGACACTGAGCTCATAATAGACTTGTATTTAACTCGAGTATGCTTGCGGTATTGTGAAATTGTCTCATTTTTCTTTTCTTTTTGATGATTTTACATTTCATTTTGATCTCCACTCAAAAGTTTATACGAATCTAGTTATACAATCCAAATCAGCTCAAATTGAATTACCAACGATTTTTACAGAGCTAACTACTGGTGAGTTATGATCGAGCCACCTGTTAGTAGGAAAATGTTAATATTCACTAAGCATATCTTCAATAAATAAAAACAACAATAATAATAATAATAACATAAGTGCATACTTGTCATGTCCATCTCTCACCACTAACGCGTAACAGTGTTTCATACATGGTGTTAGACGGTATTCCCTAGCAGTACGACTAACCACCTCATCCCCCGATACTGAACCGACACAACTCCCAAACCTAAAAGGTAAGTGGTGAATGATACTCGGTACCAAACAAGGATGACACTGGACATGAATACCTTTTACATGTCACATGTGTCTCTGATATTTTTCTATAGATACAACAAAAGCAGTCATAATAATTAGCACAATGCATGTGGGTTCCGGAACAGTGACATAAATCTACCTTTACAAAATTGAATTGCTTCTTTCATGCATGGTTTCAAATTTTAATTGAAGTATTAATTGATTGTATGGTTTTCTCTTTTGAAATAAGGATATGAAAATTCAAATATTGTTAAAATTTTAAAACTTGATTAATAAAACAGAAAATTGAAAGAAAACTCGTGGAACACATTTATAGTTACCAACTTCATATAATAAGTATTATCAGTTTTATTAACTGATAAGTGTCATTCTTGCTCTAGAAATTCACATTCACAGTAGATAATACGGCTCATGGGGTCATCCAAAGATAATGAATGAGATTCGAACTATTATCTCTCCCTCAATATCATATGTCTGCCATCAACATTGTGAGCTGATCACCGTAAGATATGCACTTCCCTGAATCACCTACCACTTGGCCATCATGGCTTCGCCAAGAGTTTCCGCTATGCACATTTTTGGGACGTTAGGGTTGAATACTTGAATCAAAGCTAGGGATGGAACTATTATCCAAACAAAATGTTTGTTGTCATAGACCGTCACGAACGAATTCTAAGAGGGGTGGAGCGAGAAGAAAGAGAGAGTCGAGAGATGTCCGTGAAGGTTGGTTCCCGAGTTCTTCTCTAGCCAAACATTCCTCCGTTCACGATGCATCAACTTATATTATATGTCACAAATGAATATTCTGATAGTAAAATACGATAGTTAATTTCAAACCAAACAAAAGATTATAAGTTTAAATCTCTCGTATCAATTTCTCTAGTAAAAAAATATCAACTAATATCATTATCTTTTATACAAAGATTAAAGATACACAACAGGTGTCATGATGAATAGTAATCAGTAATCACAAGAATCTGTTTAACAAAATACAACAATCAAACACCTCTCTAACACACACACACACACATCCAAATCAAGCAATCAACAACATCAACTTCATCTTCTTCCTCTTGAAGAAACCTCATGAATGTTACGACTGAACCCTAAGCACCCCAACAGCCCCGATTTGTACGGCAACGACGTCCTCCGCCGCATCTCCTCCGCCACCGCCCTGTTCGCCGTGTAATGCAACTCATGTGCCGACATCTTCCTCCTCATCCTCCTCCTCGAAGACTCACCACCACCGCCATCACAGCTTCTAAAGCTCAAATTCTTTAAATCTTCATCTCCCTTCGTTATCGCACCGTATTTCTTCGATTGATCTCCGATCGTCGTCGCACTCCCCTCCGATGTGCTCCGGAATAGCAACAGGTTCTTCAGGTTCCACTTGTTGTACCACGTGAACCCAAATTGAGACGTTAATGATGATGATTGTGGTTGATCTTTAGGTGTTCGACGAAATGCCTCTGAGAAAGGTTTTGAATTTATGTTGTGATTACTCATCGGAGCTGATGTTGATGGGATAAGTGCTTCATTGGGTGACTCTGGTGGCGGTGGTGGTGGGGGTGGTGATGACGGTGGTTGCGGTGGTGGTGGTGGTTGTAGTGGTTTGAATTTGATCTTTCCACCGTCGAAGAGCTCGTCGGCGTCGGAGATAGACGGTGGTTCCAATTGGCCACTGAAGTCAAAGGCGAAATCCATATGATCATCTTCAGGTTCATCTTTAAGTTCAGATTCTTCAAGATTATCATGGTTGTTGTGCTGTGTGGTGTAGGGGAATTTGGGGAATAATAATTTGGGGCTTGAGGGTGCGGTGGTGTAGGGGGAGGTGGAGGTGCTGTTGAAGTTGAATTCGGTTGCCGGAGATGGTAGTAGCAGCTGTGGGTCCATGGTGGTGGTGGCGGTGTCGGTGGTGGTGGTGGTGGTGGTGGTGTGTGGTGGTGGTGGTGGCGTTAATGGCGGATGATGGGTGTGTGGGTTTATATGTGGAGAAGATGAAGGAAAGTGGTAGGAAGGTGGAAGATGTCATCAGCCGCCTTTTTCTGGCTTCTGCTAATTATTATTTTTTAAGAAAATTAAAGGTTGAAATTAACATTACCTGATTTTTTGTATTAAAATAAATGACACTCTTACTGGATAATATAGTTTAGTTTAAAAGAAAAGTATTTGGGCATATGTGTTTCTACATAAATGTAGAACGTTTATGGTGGTAGGTTATGATGTGTATATATCAGTAATGTTTTAGAACGGGGAAGTTTTCATTGAGGTTAAGGGTTAAAATCTTGTTTACAAAGGATTGATGAAAATTAATTGTGATGTGATATTAAATAGGTTTGATAATTGGTTTAAGTTTTAAAATTCAATCATAAAATTACGAAAACAAAAAGAAAAGTTGTTGGAAGATACACGAACTAGGTTTCTACTAACTTGGACTTTAATTTCATTCATACTCAAAGACCCAATTATTACTACTTTTATGTTACGTAATATAAGAATACAAACTGGCTTGTTATTTACACAGTTAGATCACTACAACGACTTATTTTTAATTTTTATGCGTCAAAGTTGATTGGTCTCTTGCAATGCTAACAACGAATTTTTCTCATGCTTTTAGATTTGATGAATAGATCATCCTTATTTCAAGAGGTCTGGTTGAGACGTCCTACTACTCTTGCTTTGATCATGTATGGGTATTGTCAAATTTTTCTTTGCCTTGAGGACGTGCCAACTTGTACACGTAATGGATTGTGTGTGGCAGTTGAGGATATCAGGATATGGTGGTTTGTAGAGGTATATTCTTTGTACACTTTTCAATGATGACTTGCTTCCTTACTTGTTAGGTTTGGGGGTTTGGGAGAGTAGAGGCTTTGTCCTATGCCATTGTGGCCTTGTAAGACCAATCTTGGTGTTTCACGACCATGTCTTACAATCCAATGATATATTTGGCAAGAATTCTAATTATGTTTGTGCTTTAAATTGTCTTTGTGATATGATTCCAAGCTACAACTTCAACGATTTCACTAATAAGAACATCGCCTCCCCTAAAGCCCAACAAGCATTAACGAATGCCTTCTTTAAGAACATTTTTGGTTATATAATATTGGTTACTTGTTATCTAAGTTAATTGTTTTTTTATGTAAATAGGGGTGTTCAAAAAAATCAGAAGTCCAAAAAAACCGTAATCCGATCTGTTTTCAAAACCTAATAACCCGATCCGAATTCTTATGCAGATATTCGAATCAGATCTCATCCAAATCCTAATTCTTTATTCGGATTTCGGAATCGTGTTTCGAATATCATAATTTTTTATTTAGATTATTCGAATATCCGATTAAACCGAATAAGAATCTCACTATGTTGTGGTCCAATACTTATTACTCAACTAACTATTATGTTTGTAGCCCAATACTCAAGAGTTTTACCATATTCTAACCCAATACTCATTACTCGTTTGTATTCTAAATTAAATAATATAATCTTTCTTTCCTATACGATTACCCATTGTGTTTGAATTTCAAATACGTGTTTAAGACAGATTTGTTTTTACGGTTCTATATGTGTTATTGTGATTTTAAACTAGTAAAACTGTAAAAATAAAAATTAGTTAAAAAAAGAAACAAATAAATAAGAAAAATTATTATTTGATTTATTTGAATTATTTCTGATTTGTTTGAATCCAATCCGAATTGAATTCGGATGGATTTGGATCCGATAGATATATTGCAGGACCGTTTAAGGGCTTAAGCAAATTACAACACAACAACACAATGAGGAGAGCAACTAAACTTTAATCAAACAGTGAACTGGATTAACCAAGGTGATACAAAGAACACAAGTAAAGTAAAGAGACAGAACAAGAGAGTTGGGTTTCAAGGAGGCAGTATATTGCTTTCTCAAGTTCTTTTACAAGTGTTACAAAGCATAAAGAAATATACAAGAACTTGAAATACTTATAATACAACCTACAGCCAGCTATACTTTGAAAGCCAGCTGGATACAATTGACTAGACACTAACAAAATCAATTGTAGGATCAAAAGGCATATCTGCCTTTTGACCTTGTGACTATGACATGCCATAGCTCACATCCTTATACATTACAAAAAGGATAAAGTACATAAAGTAGAAAGTTATAGACTCAAGACCTCAATGTACAGTTACCAAAAGCATGGACCTTTTCACCAACTCATGTAAGTTGGTGACTTTACAGAGATGCAGCGGAAAGGTGCTTTATGGAACAGTACATCAGATAAAGCATGTGTACTAAAAGTCTTCGGAAGAAATCCGTCTTCATAGGTTGCCTTCGAAGACTTTGTCTCTGAGGCTTCGGAAGACTTCATGTTTGACTTCGGAAGATATTGGTCTTGGTTTCGGAAGATTTTACACTTAGAGTATTTTCTAGTGCATTGTGTAAAACTTCCGAAGCATTCTATACTTCAGTACTTAGTGCATGTTGCAGAGACACATTGGATGTTTTGGGTTGCATCAGACTTAAGGAATCCTTACAAACTCCCCCTAGGCTGATGCTACCAAAACACTTAGAAGATCTTCAAATGTTGGTGGTCTTCAGTACAATCATGACCATTCCTTTCTTCATTAGATGGTTAGGATCATCAAGACTTTCATAGTATCTTCTCATCTCAAAGAGATCATGCAGAGGTAAGTTGATTATGTCTTGCCAGGAGTAGACATTCTCAACACCTTGATCTCTGATTACATGCCATCTTTCTGGATTGGTAGAGTAAGTCCAGGACAAGATGGGTGTCTCAGTTGTTAGAGGAGCCACTTGCATAGGAGTTGATTGGGCTGCCTCATCATGCACTTCCTCAGGTTGATCTGATTCAGCCTGAGGTGTAGAGGTAGATGACTTAGGCTTCTTCTTCTTTGTCTTTGGTTTAGAAGCCATTCTCTTCTTCCTCTTAGATGACTTTAACTGAGAAGACTGGTCTGCAGTACCTTGTTGATCATCATTGTCTTTCTCAGTTGGGTGTTCCTCCCTTACAGGTTCAGAAGGAGAGGGAGTTTGACCCTGCCTTGGATCAGAAGATGAAGCTTGCTGAGGCTCAGCTGGAGGTTCTGGTTGAGGTGTCTCAGGTTGTTCAAACTTGACCTCCACTTCAGGTGGGACTTGACTTGGAAGAGAGTGCAAGTCAATCAGTTCACCACTCTTAATCTTCTACTTGATCACCCTTATATGCTCATCCATTGTGGATAGAGACATAGGGCCAAGTCTCCTTCCGGAGAATTCATATAGCTTCAAGAAGCTCATCATCCTTTGTCTGTCAGCAGACTTCTTTACACTCTTTTGGATGATGGCTCTTGACTTTGCAGCTTCTTCCCTTAGCTTCCTTTTGGTTGTCTTTCTTTCTTTGACTAGCTCAAGCTCAAGTTGCTTTAGGTACTCAAACTCAATGAAGTCATAGGACAGGGGAAGAAGTGCATCTGCCTGATAGAAGCCTGTGGCACTCAGGTAGTTGATCATCTTGATCCTATCTTCTTCTTTATCTACCTGAGGTTCTTGTGGAACCACATCTTCCTGTGCAGGACTTTCTTGAACTGGAGAGAGAGTGGGAGCATGCTTGTAGAGTCTTTTCTGTCTCTTCCTCTTTGAATTGGAGAAGTAGCCCTGTTCCTCTTTCTCTTCATCTCTCTTGACCCTTCCATGTCAGCCAGTTCATTAGTTCTTCTAAGGGGAGGAGATGATTTCATCAATATCATAGTTCCTGGTCTGTAAATAAGTAATCCTGACTGCCTTAACTCATCATCTTGAGTATTTGGTCTGGGGGCAGCCCTGATTGCAGCTTGCATAAAGCTTGATGACCCAGAGGAACTTTCTCCCCTTAGCTTCCTTTTCCTCTCTCTCTCTTCCTCCTCAATTTCCTCAGGAGTCATTATCCTTTTCCTTTGTCACCAACAGACCTTTGTGACTCAGGGTGGATAGAGGCTTGGCCTTCATTGCTTGGTGTAGCTTCCATGCTGGCCAGAGAGAGGCTGAGAAACACCTTCACCAGCAGGTGTCTCAGAAGAGTTTGAACCTCTGCAGCAGTTGTTTGATGATGAGACAGGGGTCTCAGGTTCTGCCACTGGGCCTTCAGTCAAGGTTTCCCCTATGAAACTAATCTTAGGGTCCACCTCAACATCCAGTTGACCGATGACATTGCCTGATTGCCTAAGTCTCCTTCTTAGAGTGAACTCTGCAAGGATCCTATCTTGGATTCTTTGAGCCAACCTGTCAGCTTGTCTTGAATTGCTTGGATTGACAAGTGGCATGTTGACTAGATCCAATCTTTCATAGAAGTTCAGGCTTTGAAAATCAAACACTTCTTGTTGCCCTTGAACTCTGTGAAGGATAAGGGCTCTTCTGTCAGCATCATACCTCCACCTTATGATGTAGTTGGCAGTTCCTTGTGGTGGAGATGAGACAGCCCTTGGTAACCTTCCTCAAAAGACTCCTGATGATTGAGTCTATAGAGTCCACATAATGTGAACTTGAGGAAGTTGCTGAGAATGCACAACAGCAAGTGAGGATGGTGAGTCCTCTATGTCCATTCTCTGTGAAGAACTCCCAGGTTCTGTGGTTGTAATAACTTTCTTCCCCTTTTTGGTAGCATCACCCACTTGCATAGGTGAGCTGGAGGATAAGTCAATCACTTCCACAGGTTCTTGTGTTCCTGGTTGAGCTCTCCTAAAGGTCTCCCAGCTAGTTTTTCCTTTAGATATGAAATCTGAAGTTGCTGATCATTGACCCTGTTTTAAGGTAGTCACCTGAGATTCCAGATGACTAACCTTAGAGACTAAATAGGAGCATGTTTTTTGACAATTCTGCACCTTTAGTCTCAAATTCCCCTCTTCTTCATCAGAAGAATCATTGGGGGATGAGATGATTGGACCAAAGTCCTCTCTCTCACCACCAGCTTGAGGTTCTTGGCTGCTGGTTTCCTGCTCTGCTCACTAGCAACTCAGTTGAGATGCCAGTGGGCTGAGTTGCCATGGTTGAGGTCTTAATGATGTAATCACTTTCAAAAGTGAGAGCCTCTTCCATATGGACATCCTGAACATGTTCAGAAGTGTCCACCTCAGTAATAGGTGACTGATGTGGGATAGACTGAGGAGAGTCAGAGGTACTCATCTCTCTTTGAGTAGGGGAGGAGAAGAGAGACTCATGGTACTCACTGAATCCTAAGTCTTCATCAGTATAGAAGGATAGGTGGGAATTGGTTGGTTGAGATCTAAGGCTGGGGATGGTAACTGTCCCCTGAAGGTTGTTCACTTGAGTGTTGAGACTCAGAGTGAAGGCTTAAGGCTGTTGGGCTTGTGAGCTCATCAGGGTGAGCATGAGGAACCTCAGCCCTGATAGGTGAAAAAATGGGAGTGGTTTGCTCCTCAGGGGAAGTGGGAGCTCTAGTGTCCACTTCCTCCTGTAAGGTTAGTATATGGGGGCCTGCACAGACTCAATAGCCTGAGCAGGGGTTCGTTTGGATTTCTTTGGTAGGTGAGGGTGATTTGTGGTCTTTTTATGGTAAGGATAAAAAGGGTGTGGGTTCAACACTAGCTTGTGTTGCTAGGTTGTCACCTTGAGCAATGAGCTCTAACATTTTGGGACTAGGGTGTTTCTACCCCTGAGAAGCCTACAGTTGGCTTCTTCATTATTTTAAAGATGCCGGGCTTCATCTGTCCCAATTTAAGAATATTACTTGTTTCCCTCAACTGTGAGCCCAGTTCACAGTTGAGAATGTGTTGAACATATCTAGGAAACATGTAATACTCTAAGGAGTCTAAGTTTGCAAGTAAATTAGTATAAACAAATTGAGAATACCTGAACTTGACCCCCTGAACCATTCCATGAACTATAAAGGAGAGATCCTCAGGAATCTGGTCCCATCCACCATGCTTGTTTGACAAGCTGTGGATAACCACATGGAGCAGGTATTTCCACTGGGATGAGACCTTCCCTTTCCTGAAGGTCTTTACAGAGAAATCTCCCTCATAGCCCATCTGCTCAAAGGAATGATTAACAGCTTCCTTTGGGAAGGACAACTCACCTTCTTCATCATCCAGCTGCAAATGATGGTTAATGATGGCCGGAGTGATGAAGATTGTCCTCCCTTGCACTGTGGCAGACAGTGCCTTCTCCCCATCCATAATGACCTCTTGGCAGGTCTTCCAGAATTCAAGCAAGTGATCCTCATATAGAGTAGGATCAATGGTCAGGGAGGTGAAATAGTTGGATAGAGTAAGAATTGGCAAATCTCTGAGAAACTTGCATCTTTCTCAGAGCTTAACAGAGCAACTTGATTATGTTGCCTGTGAAGTTGCATGGAGAAATCTGGGTTGTTTCTGCGGTTAAGGTTGGCCATTTCAGAAGCTTAAGGGTGAAGAAAGGTAGAAAGCAAAGGCGGTTTAGAGAATTAGGTTAGAGGAATAGTGGAATTGAGGAAGATAGTGAGGAAAGAGGGGGAACCGTTGGGTATTTATGTGAAAAGGGATTTGAACCAAAGTTAATGAAAGAGGATAAACTTTGAAATCCGAAGTCGGTCCCACCTCTGAAAAAGTAGTTTACTTTTGCTCAAAAAGTAAAAGCTTCCGAAGGTAAATTGTCTTCGGAAGTTTTAATGAAAAAGCTTCCGAAGCTAAAATGGCTTCGGAAGATTTTCCTGAGAGTCTTGAAGAATTTATGCTTTGGAAGAAAGCTTCCGAGAGTTAATTTTGCTTCGGAAGGAAAAAGTCCTTAAAAACAAATAAGTGTCTGAGATAAGAATTTTAAGCTTCGGAAGATGATTTAGACTTCTTCCGAAGGTAAAATCTCTTAGACAGTTATTTATTTTGAAGACATATTTTCTTCCGAAGATAAAATTTTATCTTCCGAAGTATCAGAAATTTTCAAGAATCTAAGGAAAGTCTTCAAAAAGAATTTTACATCCAAAGAAAACATGAGCTTATGAAAGTGATGAACTAGACAACTTAGGACACACATATTTTAAGAAGAAATAATTAGAATTAGTTTTAAGAAAAAGTCTACTCAAAGTTAATCATCCCAATAGCTGATATCAGATATTTAAATCTCTGTTCATCAAAAGCTTTTGTAAACAGATCAGCATATTGTTCATCTGTATGAACTTTGACTAGTTTAATTAATCCCTTTTCATAGTTATCTCTTATTAAATGATACCTGATGTTGATGTGTTTGGTCCTTGAGTGCTGCACAGGGTTCTCAGTGATAGAGATAGCACTATTGTTGTCTATGTGGATAGGAGTCTCTTTGAAGTTAAATCCATAGTCCAGCATCTGATTTTGAATCCAAAGCACTTGAGCACAGCAGCTTGCAGCAGCAATGTATTCAGCCTCAGCAGTTGATGCAGACACACAGGATTGTTTCTTGCATTGCCATGAGACAACCCTTCCACCAAGGAATTGACATCCCCCAGATGTAGACTTTGCAGTCATGTTGCAACCACCATAATCACTATCTGTATAAGCATACAGATTGAAGTTAGGATTCTTTGGATACCATAGACCAAGTGTTGAAGCACCTTTGAGGTATCTTAAAATCCTTTTCACAGTGATTAAGTGAGACATCTTAGGGTTGGCTTGATATCTTGCACAAATACATGTAGCAAACATGATATCAGGCCTGCTAGCTGTAAGATACATAAGAGACCCAATCATAGCCCTGTATAAATGTTCATCTACACACTCCCCCTCAAGATCAGGTCCAAGGGAGTGGTTTCTGGCTATGGGTGTCTTAGCAATCTTACAATCAGTCATGTTGAACCTCTTGAGTATGTCTTGAACATACTTTGACTGACTTATGAAGATGCCATCTTCAACCTGCTTCACTTGAATTCCCAGAAAGAAATTGAGTTCTCCCATTGAACTCATTTCAAATCTGTCTTTCATCAGCTTCTCAAAGTCTTTGCAGAGCTTTGGATTAGTTGAACCAAAGATGATGTCATCTACATATACTTGAACCAGCAATAAGTCATTTCCCTGTCCTTTGATGAAGAGAGTTCCATCTATAGTACCTCTCCTGTATCCATGTTTACAAAGATACTCAGACAGTGTCTCATACCACTTCCTGGGTGCCTGATGCAGCCCATAAAGAGCTTTGTCAAGCTTGCAGACATAATCAGGATGATCAGGGTCTACAAAACCAGGTGGCTGTTTGACATAAACCTCTTCATCAATCACTCCATATAAGAAAGCACACTTTACATCAAGTTGAAAGACCTTGAAGTTCTTGGATGCAGCAAATGCCAGGAATATCCTAACAGCTTCTAATCTTGCTACAGGAGCAAAGACATCAGTGTAGTCAATCCCTTCTTCTTGTGTGTATCCTTGAACAACTAGTCTTGCCTTGTTCTTGATGATGATTCCTCTATCATCCTTCTTATTCCTAAAAACCCATTTGGTTCCAATGGTAGTCTTCCCATGAGGAAGAGGACAAAGGTTCCAAACTTTCTGCCTTTTGAATTGAAGCAGCTCTTGTTGCATAGCTTCAACCCAACTTCCATCCTTTAGAGCTTCATCAACTTTCTTTGGCTCTATCTGAGATAAGAAACAAGAGTGAAGACAAACATTTGCTTCATGGGTTTGTCCTCTTGTTCTTACCCCTGTGACAACATCTCCAATGATGTTTGTGGTGGGGTGAGACTTGTGGATCCTTAGCTGAGGGATCACAGCAAGTTGCTGAGAAAGATCCAAATTTGAGAAATTTAGATCTGGCCTGAAAGATTCACCCTCCACATTATCACACTTATCAAGATTAACTTGATCCAATGAGTGTGTGACATCATTGATGTTGTCATCTATGGTGTGGTTATTAGCATCAAGAATTCCTGATCACTATCACCATCACCATTGTTGTCTTCTACAATTGAGGTATCTTTATCTGGTTGAGCAGCCTCTGAGCTGGAATTTGAAGGCATACCAGATGTATCAGCTGAATTTGTCATTGTAGTGCTGATAGAGACCTCATTTGCTGAAGTAGTTCCAACTGGAGCTGAAGATGTATGAGTTGAGGGTCTTCCTAGCTCAAATCTTGGATCAGGATCACCTGTATTTAAATTTTCTGCAGATCCTGAAACATGCTCACAAGATTTGTTAAAACAGTTGGTAACTAAATCAAGATCAAACAGCCAATCAGGACCAGAACCAGCCACACAGGGTGTGTGTTCATTGAAAGTCACATTGGCTGACTCCTCAACAATTCTAGTTCTGAGATTGTATACTCTATAAGCCTTAGCTTGGGAAGAGTATCCAATGAAATGTCCATCATCTGATTTCTCAGCAAACTTGGCAATTTGATCCTTGGTATTCAAGATGGTGCAGGGACATCCAAATGACCTGAGAAAACCAATGAAAGGTTTCCTCTTGTGCCAAAGTTCATAAGGAGTCTTACCATGTGTCTTAACTACTAAAACTCTGTTTTGCACATAGCAAGCAGTATTAACTGCCTCTGCCCAGAAGGTGATGGGCAGTTTAGAGTCAGACAACATAGTTCTTGCAGCTTCAATAAGTGTCCTGTTTCTCCTCTCAGCAACTCCGTTTTGCTGAGGAGTCCTGGGAGCACTATATTGTCTTGTAATACCTTTTTCATCACAAAATGTATCAAGGATTTGGTTCTTGAATTCAGTTCCTTGATCACATCTTATGGTTTTGACCTTGTGATCACATTGATTCTCAACTTTTAAGATGAAATTCTTCAGAATCTCAGGGGTTTCATCCTTAGTTCTAAGAAAGAAAACCCAAGTGAATCTTGTAAAATCATCTGTGATCACTAAACAGTAAGAGGTCCTTCCTAGACTCATTACACTGGTGGGGCCAAAGAGATCCATATGTAACAAGTGTAGGGGAGTAGTGATGGAGTTCTTTTCCTTAGGCTTGTGAGATACCTTGTGTTGCTTCCCTTTCAGGCATGCAACACAATGATCATCACTTGTAAACTCTTTCTTTGGCATTCCAGTTACCAGATCATGTTTAATTAATTTATTCATGTTCTTAAAGTTTACATGGCACATTCTTTTATGCCATAGGAAAGACTCATCACTATTTGCTTTAGATAGAAAGCATGAAACTTCTCCAGAGGGAGATGTTTCTTGCAAATCCATCTTGTACATGTTCCCTTTCCTGGGGGCTCTGAGCAGGATATGCTCATGAGGAATGACCACTCCAGGCTTGAGAACAATGCACTCATGCTCAGTAAAGAGCATGTTATGACTCTGATCACAAAATTGGGATACACTCAGAAGATTGTACCCAAGCTCCTTAACAAAGTTTACCTTCTCAATGCTGAGCTTACCATTTGTGACCTTGCCCCTTCCAGAAATGTAACCACCTTCATCTCCTCCAAAAGCAACTGGTCCTCCATCAATTCTCTCAAAATTATGGAGTAGAGACCTATTGCCTGTCATGTGCCTGGAACAGCCACTGTCAATTATCCAGACATTCCTGCTTGTCTTGAGCTGTTCCTGCACAAGAAAATGATTAGTTACATTTGGAAACCCAAGCCTTACTTGTCTTGGGCTCACTAAGTGTAATAGAAGGTAATGCAACAGTAATAGATCCTATGGTTGTACTATGGGGATCTTCAGCTGTTGTTGATGGAGAAACTTCAGTCATTTGGTCTTTCTTAGACTTCCACACCACCTTTGGAGTCTTGGACTTGACCTTCAAAACCTTAGAAGCTTTTGGAACTTCACAAGTTTTGATGACTGAACCTTCGGAAGATTCTACAGTCACTGCAGCAGACTTCAGTGCTTCGGAAGAACTCCTTTCTTCCGAGACCAATTTTACTTCCGAAGGTAATTTTCCATTTACCTTCTTCTTTGATTTGGAGCTTCCGAAGGAAACAGACTTTCCTTCCGAAGCTTGAGACTTCTTGAGACTCTTTGAAGTCTTTGTATTGGTCATGTGGATAGTACTTTTAGGATTGTATGGGCAATCCTTAGCAATGTGAGAGGTACTTTCACACATAACACATAACATTTTCTTCTTCAAACAAGTCTCTTATGAGAGCAAGACTGGCTTTGGTCACATCCCTTCTCCACCTTCATCTTGGTAGATGCTGAGACAGTTCTTTTGGGCTGTGAACTGTTCTTGGAGTTTGATGGTCCAGGCTGTGCAGCAGTGGTACACAGCAGCTCAGTCTTCTTCTTTGCACTGAGATGATTTGAACAAGAACCAGGACTCTTAGCTGAGGAGTCTTGGTTGATGTCTTCAGTCCTTACTACTTTGAAACCTGCAGAGATAAAAACTTGTTTCTGCTTAGCATCAAAAGTAGCCTTGATCTCTTGAGCCTTCTTTGCTTTCCTCTTGCTCTTCCTGATCAAGTTCTTTCTCTTGGACTTGGTCATCACAGTAGATTTCTTCTCCTCAGAAGGATAGTGGCCCTTGGAAGAATCCTCTTCTTCACTCTTCTCAGAGGAATTCTTCACTATCACTTCTTCATCATCCTCACTTATAGGATCTATGAGAGGAAGCTCATCTTCACAAGTTCCACACCTAGGAGATCTTACAGACAAGATTGTGTGTGGAGGAGCTATCTCATTTGATCCAGTCCCTGTCTATTTTGATAGCACACTTTGTTGTGCAGGGATGAGGATATCATGTTCTTGAAGGTCTCTTCTTCAAGAACACTTTTCTCTGCCTTGGCTTTGCTGATCACAAGCTCAGCCTGGCACTCAGTCAACTTAGTTATGAGATCCTGGATCTGAGTTCTAAAATCTGTATGTTCATGTTTTAGTACTGAAATGGTTTTCTCCAAGTCCTCTATCTTTAACTTGTAATCATTTTCAGACTTTCTAAAATCAGATTTTAATATGTTTAATGACTCAAGATCAGATCTCATCTCTAAGTAGTAGGACCTGTATCTATTTACTTTAGCAATGCATTCAGGAGTACAGAGATGTTCCAATACCTTGGCTTCATCATGGTCAGCCATCAGTGCTTGGTTTGGAGAAGCATCTTCCACCTGAAAGCTCCAGTCAAAGCCTCCCTCTTCAACAGCAACAGCAGCATGTTGCTTTGGCTTCTCATTCTGAGGGGCTTTGTCAGTGTAGTTTGGTCTGGGTTGTGTTTGGCCCCCATTTGTTTTAGGTGCCTTACACTCCCTAGCAAAGTGGCCCATAAGGTTACAGTTGTAACACTTAACTTTGCTTTTATCCAGTCCAAACTTTCCACTGGTAGCATTGCTTGGAAATCTTCTTCTTGTTCTCTTGTAGAACTTCTTGGCTCTGTGAGTGAGGAGAGCTATCTGCTGAACTATCTCCATGTATTCAGGGTCATCTGGATGGATACAGTCCAGGTCTTCAAGAGTGAAGAGAGAATTCCCACAGCTTTCATCACTAGACACAAAGGCTTGAGAAGAACTTGTCTCTTGGAATGGGCTTCCTTGAGTAAAGTTCTCCCTTGGTGTCTCCGGAAGGTGATGAAAGGACCCTTTTGTGAGTT
The DNA here is from genome assembly GCA_025215565.1 of Flaveria ramosissima. NCBI lineage: Eukaryota > Viridiplantae > Streptophyta > Magnoliopsida > Asterales > Asteraceae > Flaveria > Flaveria ramosissima. The sequence goes on from CM046036.1 coordinate 11,943,548, forward strand.
GTCAGAGTAGCATATGAGATGATGTTGGGGTTCTATGCTGTCCCTTTCAACCACATGAAGGGCTGAACCCATTTGATTGTTGGAGTTGCCAGATGAACCTTGCATGTTCATCTCCATCTGGTATCCACTGAGAATCCCATACAACTCCGTCAGAGTAAGAGTTTTAAGGTTCTCAGTCCTCTTGATCACCACACAATAGTGTGTCCATTGCCTAGGAAGTGAAGACATGAACTTCCTTACAATGTCCCTGTTCTCAAGAGGAACTCCTCCATCCACTAGGGTATCCACTATCTCAACATACCTGAAGTATTGTTAAGTCATGGTTTCACCTGCTTAAAGGTGAAGTTTTCAAACTGCTGTTTCAGGAGATCCTTCTTGTTTTCCTTGGCTTCAGAGGAGCCTTCATACATCAGCTTCAGTGCATCCCACAGCTGTTTAGCTGTTTTGCACTTCTTAAAACCTCTGTATGTAGAGTTTGGGAGAACAGTCTGAAGAGCAATCATGGCTTTTCTATCAATCTCTACTCTTTTTCTATCTTCATCTGAGTAGTTGGCCACATCTTTTGGAATCATACCAGCACCAGTAGCAGAGGGAGTGCTGGGTATGAAAGTTCCATTCTCAACAGATTCCCAGATTCTTAAATCAAGAGACCTGATGAAACCTTCCATTCTCATACACCAGGTGTCAAAATCATCAAGAGTGATCAGTGGGGATTTGTTCATGGTTCCAGTCTCCATATCAGTCTTTGAGATGGATGCCATTTGGAGAGTTTAGTTTTTGTGTGTGTGAGGGATCTTAAGATGGTGAGATCTTATATCAAGAGCCTGGAATGCTCTGATACCAATTGCAGGACCGTTTAAGGGCTTAAGCAAATTACAACACAACAACACAAAGAGGAGAGCAACTAAACTTTAATCAAACAGTGAACTGGATTAACCAAGGTGATACAAAGAACACAAGTAAAGTAAAGAGACAGAACAAGAGAGTTGGGTTTCAAGGAGGCAGTATATTGCTCTCTCAAGTTCTTTTACAAGTGTTACAAAGCATAAAGAAAGATACAAGAACTTGAAATACTTATACTACAACCTACAGCCGGCTATACTTTGAAAGCCAGCTGGATACAATTGACTAGACACTAACAAAATCAATTGTAGGATCAAAAGGCATATCTGCTTTTGACCTTGTGACTATGACATGCCATAGCTCACATCCTTATACATTACAAAAAGATAAAGTACATAAAGTAGAAAGTTACAGACTCAAGACCTCAATGTACAGTTACCAAAAGCATGGACCTTTTCACCAACTCATGTAAGTTGGTGACTTTATAGAGATGCAGCGGAAAGATGCTTTATGGAACAGTACATCAGATAAAGCATGTGTACTAAAAGTCTTCGGAAGAAATCTGTCTTCATAGGTTGAAGCTTCGGAAGACTTTGTCTCTGAGGCTTCGGAAGACTTCATGTTTGGCTTCGGAAGATATTGGTCTTGGCTTCGGAAGATTTTACACTTAGAGTATTTTCTAGTGCATTGTGTAAAACTTCCGAAGCATTCTATACATCAGTACTTAGTGCATGTTACAGAGACACATTGGATGTTTTGGGTTGCATCAGACTTAAGAAATTCTTACATATATCCCTTATTCAGATCAGATCAAATCAGATTTCAGATAGGGCCTTAAAATAAATCTAAAATAATTCAATCTAAGTAATTTGTTATCATATTCAATGAATACCCCTATATCTAAATGAAATCAATTTGACTCTAAAAAAGTAATTATTTCATATAAATTTACTACTTGAAAAAAGAAATTAGAATAAATTAGCATTTAAATGAATTAACATAATCTATGCATCAAAGGAAAAAAAATATTTTTGTTAAAACGTGGGAATATTGGTTTTAAACAATTGAACAAGTCAATGATTAAATATAATACATGTATGGTCTCTTGGAGCCCTTATTTACAGTCTTATACATAATATCTAGTTTATTCAGTATTAAACATGTGGTTTAAGTTGAGAATATAAAATTTATAGTCCATGTTTTTTTATATCTTTGTATTATATTTAAGCACCAACCATCTTTGAATAATCCAATAAGTTATCTATTTTAGTTTTTTACAATAATTAATTGGTGGTAAGGCCCAAGTTTGTTTTGTGGCAACCAACGATCTATTACGTGAAGACAAAAGATCTTTTTGACTTCTTGGTTTCCATTCATTTGACTTTTGTTTCTACTCAAAACAATAATATATACTGCTAATAAAAATGGAGAAAAAGAACATATCAAGAAGCATACAATAAGACTAAAATAGAAAAGTATATTACATATTTATATATTTTTTTCAACTTGATGAGTTTATATTATTGAATAACATCAGCGATTAATATTTGAATAGTGATGATAATGGAGAAATTACGAGAGATTTGATTATTTGTGCGACACTTGTATCCTTACTAGTTTGTTTTAAAAAATAATATTCGATCTATTTATAGAATTTTGTAAGATTGGTTTATAAATTTTATAAATTTCAAAAATGATATATGCAACGAAACTTTCAACAGATTTATATTTATAACAAACCAACCAATTGTTGTTCTAAACAATAAATTAACATACTAAAGGAGCTAAGATCATAACCAATGTTTTCGGACGCCTTACTGGTTTGGTGGTCGGATCGGTCGAACCGGTCGGACAGGTTGGACCGGATTTAACTATATTTATATATATTTATATATGTAATTAAATATAAGTAATTTATATATGTATCTTATAGTTATATATAAAATTTAACTATATTTGTATATCCAACGTACTAATTTATGGTTCAACACCCCGTTTTTACTCATTAAAATTAAAAAAGAAAAATACCAAAAACCGGTCCGGTTTCCCGGTCCGACCAGCGGTTCGGGACGAACCGGCCGGTTCGACCTCTCAAAACCGAATCATAGCAGACCGGACCGGCCACCGGACCGATCCCCGGTCGGACCGGCCGGTCCGATCCGGTCTCCAAAACATTGATCATAACACGATCCAAAGTAGCTTGTTATATAACTAATTAAACAAAAACCGAGTTTTGATATCTTATTTGACACAACTCAAAACTCTTTACTCCGTTTTCATCTGTTGGAAGGATTTCATCTTCGTATACACCTTATTGAGGAAAGTTAAATAAATATATAGATGGTTAAACTCGAAAGTCTTTCTAAAAACATAACATCTTTATAGTTGAATGGTCAGACACCCAAGCCATGACCTGTATATCTATCTTACATAGTCGTCCTTGTTAAGGAGAAATACACTACTACAATCCCAAGTTCACGAGAGATCATTTGAGAAAATGCATTCATGTAAAACACCATTAAAGTTAAGTTTTATCAAAATGAGTATACTCAAATGAGAGACCATTTGAGCATATACGTTCGTGTAAAACTCTCTTAAATGGCCCAACTATGTACTCAGGGTTGGCTCTATAATGTAAGTTGTGACGCAATGAGTTTGGGGCCCCAAAAAATAAGGGCCCCCGTTTATAAAAAAATATTATAGTGGGTTTTGGTATTATATGGCTGAATGACATTTTGAAGCGGGAATAACATTTGATAGTTGAGTCCCAATGAAATTTTTGATAATTTGATAGGTTATTGAATAAACACAGTTATACAATTCACAAAGCAAACGACAATTTCTAAGTTCCTTCTTCTCCGATTGATTTGATTGACTTCGTCTAGCCCTTTTTTATTAAGAGAAAGCAACTATCAAGGACTTAAGTTGGTATACTAAATTTTCTTTGATTTAATGCTTTTGTTCAAAAAAATTTAATTAGATTGCGATTTTCAAAAGAGCATATTTTTTAGTTCGATTGGGGCCCTAAAAAACGTTGAGCCGGCCCTGTATGTACTCACCTGGTACACAATCAATTGAACCCTCTTAGGCCTAAACACAATCAAAGGTGGGGTATTAGTCCCCAACAATAATCAATCCTCTTTTAGGGCGGAATTCATCTGTCTTTAGATGCTCTCTCTCTCCCGTATGTGTTATGTCTATCAGTCAGATAATGATCAGTCTAACGGTCTTTTCAGTCTTCGAAAGAAGGAGCGGACGGATCCTTTTGCCTGGAATGAGTTTAACAACGCTACATAGATAAAATTGTTTATAACCAAAATGTTTGTTTGGTTATGGTTCGGTTTAAAGCTATAATTGAAACGGATCAATCCACACAATGTAATAAAAATAATATTATTGGTGGCATGATGTAGTTATACTTAGGTGTTGTTTGTTTTTCTGCAGCAAAATGTCTGCAGTCTGCGGACCACATCTGTAGACATCTGTAGGTGAAGAGGTGGACCAAACCTCTGTAGTCTGCAACAAGAAAAATGTTTGTCTTTTAACGTCTGCATACTGCTAAAATCAACCGGTGGTGGTATACGGCGGTGCTGGACGGTGGTGGTAATGGTAGATGGTGGGTGGTGGTGGACGGTGGGTGGTGGTGGTGGCGGACGGTGGGTGGAGGCGGTGGCGGACGGTGGGTGGAGGCGGTGGCGGACGTTGGGTGGTGGCGGTGGCGGACGGGGTGGTGGTGGCGGTGGCGGACGGTGGGTGGTGGCGGTGGCGGACGGTGGGTGGTGGCGGTGGCGGACGGTGGGTGGTGGTGGTGGCGGACGGTGGGTGGTGGGTGGAGGTGGTGGCGGACGGTGGGTGGAGGCGGGTGGCAGACGGTGGGTGGAGGCGGTGGCGGCGGTGGGGGACGGTGGGTGGCGGCTGTGGGGGACGGTGGTGGGGGCGGTGGCGGGCGGTGGGTGGGGGCGGGTGGCGGGCGGTGGTGGAGGCGGACGTTGGTGGTGGCGGACGTTGGTGGTGGCGGACGGTGGTGGTGACGGACGGTGGTGGTGGGTGATGTTGTTTAATCCTCTTGCAGACTTTATAAGATTTTAAAAGTAGTTGTGCCAAGTCTGCACTGTGCAGACCTCACGTAAACCTTTTTTTAATGAAAAATCTTTCAAAAAACAAACACTTTGCAGACCTCAACGTCTGCGCGTGATCTGCACAACACTCACAAAAAAGATCAAGAAAAGCTTTTCTGAAAAAGAAAAAGCCCTTAGTTCTTCATGTAACAGTTTATGTGAAAATAATTATACGTTAAGAGGTGCAATGCACTTAATTTAATTGTCATATTTTGACTTTGCATTTGTCTGTGTTCAATAATCCCGCTCCTATCAAACTAATCAACATTTCGCCACATCGGACATATGACTTTGTTCAATGCATTAGACCCACTTGTTTTTATATTTTAACATACATTTTCAATGTTATTTGATACACTTGTATGAAATATATCCTTCTTGTAACAAAAATATTATTTTTTTAATGGGGAATAGCCCATCAAGTGTGTAAGAACCCTCATAGAGAAGAGGTCAAATGCACATTTGTCTTCAAGGTAATAATTTTCTTGCACACCAACTGTTTGTATAAATGCCCCTATGCAGCCAGCATTATTATACATGTTTCAGTTTACCATTTATGTGCCTAAAGTTCATAAGTATTAAACATTTAATATTGGGACTTGTAAGAAAACATAAAACCATCACTTGCAACCATTAGGCAAGTAATGCAGTTGAATTTACAGGGTTAAATAAGACCCCTTATGAGTTATGATCATGCACAAAAAAAGATTATCTGCAACAGAGATTTAAAGTATAATTGTCCTAAAAACTCATACAAATCACCACAAATTAAGCCCATGACTGAAGATTAAAGCTAACACTTTCATTCTTGTGGTTTTAGCTAGTTATTCTTAAGAAATTGAGCCCCTCATGATCATGGAAGCTTTCCCTTCAAGAACGACGAGAAGAATGCAAGCCCACGAGCCGGTTGGTAACTTGGCACGAAGTGTCCGGCTCCTCTAATGGTTACGAATGTTAAGTTTTGATATCCCACAACATATCCACCAACCTAAACAACCAAAACAAACAGTTTCATTAAGTTGTTTAACTAAGTGATATTAGATAGCTAAAAGATGAAGGATGTGCATATAACGCTTTCTACCTCGCCTTCATACATCCATGGGTACCATGGGGTCTTCACTGATGTTTGTAGTTTGTTTATAGAATATCTAGTTGAAGTCACTGGTATTCTCCCATCTGTATCTCCACTGCAATAGTTTATAGTCATTAGTTTTTGAAAAATGTTAATTGGCTTAGAGCGCGCTTACACGCGCACACACATATAATCAGCTACCTGTAGATCCATACACTTATTCCACTGGCCATTAGATCCTGAATCACAGGCAAGACCGTAAAAGGCATGTCCTTCCAGAACATACCGATTAATCCACTGCATTTTGTATCAAGATTTTATGCGCATTTCAAAATTATCAAACTTATGAACATATTTGAGATCAAAAGTTGGTAGTATTACTTGCAAGAGTCCCATTGAACCGGTTTAGCATGAAGCGACTGTTGCACAGCAGGATTGTTCAAGTATGTTTTGATGTAATTTTCGGTGCATGGGTCAAACTTTGATATCTGTATCAATCAAGTTAAGTGAATATTATTCTCAGATATGTATGTTATGATCAGATCTTACCGAAGGCGTGCTATTGCTTGATGGTGAACATAAAGGAGCATAGATGTCATAGAAGTAGATGTTGCTTTTAGCAGCTTTTGCTTGGCTTTCATAGTTATCACATGCCACTGTTATGTTTCCACCCTCGGTAAAATTGCAGTTGGAGATGATTCCTTCATGAATTTCATCAGAAATGATGGCGTGTGACCAGAAGTAGTCGAATATTCCTGTGTTTGCTGTTTCATCATCAATATATGCATTTCCCATCTGCAGAATATCAACATCCACATATCAAATCTGTAAGTTCACATTGCGCAATACCATTACGGACAAAAGTGTATTAAAGTTGTGTTGCCTTTCAAAAAGCTGCTAATAGGTTTAAACTTACAGCAATTCCTTTGAGGTTGATGACAGTTTGATTGGTGATCTTGTTGTTTTGAAGAATTAGTTGTGCAAGTTGAGGTATGTAATGCCCCGCATAGCTTTCCCCCGCGATGTAAAAGTCTCTAGTTTTGTATTCTGGGAATCTTTCTAACCAATTAACTAGAAAAGTGTATGAATCTTTCGCTGTTTGTATGTCTCCGGTCTGATAATCTGTAGACGTGTTCGAGTAAGAAAATCCAACTCCAGCAGGTGATTCCAAGAACAGTACATTTGCAACTGCAACATTATAGATACATGATTATAACATACTTATCTTAATTTCTCTATGTTCTTTAATTAACATATACATATGTGTGTGATTTTTACCTTTGTTCCATGCATATTTGTTATGTGACAGTGTTGAATTATCAGCATTGACTCGAAATGGTCCAAGTTCCATCATGGCCCCGTTTCCAAACGAAGAGCAGCCCGGCCCTGCAATGATTAACAACATGTTTAAGATTCTTGAACACGAATGACTTCATGATTCAAGAAAATATCACCTCCATTGAGCCAGAGTACAAGAGGATTAGTGGAAGAGTTGACCGGTGACTCTGCAAGATAGTAGAACAGTGCTCTTCCATGGTTCGGGTCAACGGTCACATACCCTGAGTACTGATCAAAGTCTGTGCCCGTGGGCTGGCCCGGCAACTCTGATATCTTGTCAGCATCCTTCAACCCGTCTTGTGGGCCCATGTAAACCGGAGAATAAGAATCCTCAACTGCAACAACTTTACTTGCATGATCCTGTGTTGTTCTTCTTGAACGTTGAATCTTTAACGCGTTCTCTAGAGGGTCGTATCCGATGCCCCCATAGCAAGACACGAACACGAGCAGACTGAAATGAACAAACAGACGAAATGCAATCTTCATTGATTAAAGGTATGTTGTGCTGCTGCTTAGATGGTATAAAAACATTTATATATACATATGGATACTTGTGGGACGTAACGGGTCGGGTTTTGTCTTGTTGAGTTTACAGTTGGAGTGACAAAAGCTATGTTTTCATTGTTTGAGATATTAAAGAAGACAAAATGAACTTGATACAAGGTTGCAGCCTGTTTTATGTTGTATAAACAAGAACAAAACAAGATGTCAGCTTTCATTCTCTCATAGTAATAATATAATTTGAAGATGCACAATTAGGGGGAATAGTCCAGAGCCCAGCCCAACACCAGGCCTAAAATGCAGGTTTGGGCCATTCATGCTTGAATATTGGACATAGAGGTGTACAAAACCGGCTTATGGGTCGAACCGAATCGGTTTGGATTGAAAAACCTGTTGGCCCAAACCGGGCTCGTTTACAAACCGGTTTCTAAAATAATACCATGCTATATTGGATTAGATCGGGTCGGTTTAAACAGTTTAAATTCTATTTCATTCCAAACTGGTTTTCTAAATAGATATATCTAAACAGGTTTCAAACTAACCTTCCGGATCAAATTAAAACCGAACCTGTTTCATGCAACGCCCGGTTCATGAATCGAACTTAGGATTGAGATTTTACAAATCTAGTTTCTAATTGTTTTTGCCCATGCTCATAATTGTCAAAGAATTATTTTAATAAACTGTCTTTATCTGTGTGTAATATGGATCTAAAATTTTCTATTTTGACAAAAAATAATAATATTTTTTTTATTATAAGGCTAATATTGTCTAGGTAACACAACCGACGTGTTGCTCTTGAAGTAAGGGTTGACAATAGGTTTCGTAGGAGACGAGTTTTGATAATCTTAGTCACATGTTAAGTTGTAAAGTTTTACGGGTCTTATGGATTTTATGTGAATTAGTATTAATATTTGTCAATGACTTTCTAACCTCTCGTGTATGTTTTGGGATTGTTTATTTTTCACATGTTTTAACTTATTAATTTTTTAGAAGCTAATAAGTTAAAAAAAGTGTTTGGCATCCCAAAAGAACTTTTCAAACTGATTTTTCATATAAGGTAAAAATAAAGTTTTGAAAAGTAAATAATTATTTACTTATTAACTTATGAAAACTCATTTTAGTAAAATGTATGTCTTTTATTATTTTACAGTCTTTTAATTTATAAGCGCTAATACAAACATTAAAAAAATCATTTTAAAAAACCATAAGTTAATAATTATTTTTTTATCAAAAATCAAACCAAAATAAATAGTTCCAACATGACCTCATGGTTGAAATCTCACGAAAGTAGATAGTAGGTAAATTTTAGAAGGCTGTGTTATGTAACAAAAGAATGGATTCTCCAAAACCACTTAAAATACACACTTTTTGTAGAATGAAGCATATGGTTTGTCAAGAGAAAAATAAAAAATCATCATAATCTAAGGTCATCAGGAGTTTATATGGTGTGAGATATTATCATTATCATAAATGTTGAGTTGTGAGGTTTGATGTTTGGTGGAGGGACATACACATACTCGCTGCACAACAATGATTCACAGCTATCAAGATTCAAGTGAACCAAGTAAAGTTCTTTTTTTAATTGTATGCGTATGAATTCATGTTGCTATTGTTAGTGGGTGTTGTTTGGATCCGATTATTTTCCAAATCACAGTAACAATTTTGTATTTCAATTCAATGGTAATGCTTTCTTGCACACCATCTGTTTGTAGAAATGCCCCTGTGTAGTTACCTTTAATTTCTGATTACCCATTTACTCATTTATATGCCAATGAATTCAAATGAATTTCTGATTACCAATGTATGTCAATCTTAATGGTATGTTGTAATTGTTGCAATTGTAATATATATACAGTGTCAGTGATACCAACTAGAAGATGAAAACATCAGGGATGTAATACTAGTTATTGTCCTGAAATTACTCACAACAAAAGTTGTAAATTGTTTAAGGATCAACCTGTCTTAAAATTTAAATTAGTGATTGGTAGGAAGCTTTCCCTCCAAGAAATAAGTGAAGAATGCTAGAGCACGCCCTGGTTGGTAGCTTGGGACGAAATGTCCAGCTCCTCTTATCGTCACAAACGTTAGGTTTTCGTATCCCACAACATATCCACCAACCTATATAACATATATAAATTTCCATGTATCAATTTTATTATGTGATAATTAGAAAACTTTTTGAATAAAGACCGAATAGAATGATTCTACCTCGCCTTGGTACTTCCATGGGTACCATGGGGTCTTGACTGATGTTTGTAGTTTGTTAATAGAGTACCTATTTGTCGTCACTGGTATTCTCCCATCTGTATCTCCACTGCAAGTTTGTGTTATAATCGGTTAAGCATACACACGCCGAATGCGAGCTTTAGCAATGACTGCATGCCATTAAATTAAGTTACCTGTAAATCCATACGCTGATTTCACTGGCCATTAGCTCCTGAATTACAGGCAACACTGTAAAAGGCATGTTCTTCCAATGTGTATTGACGAAACCACTGCATTCAAGTACTTGTTATAAAGTTTTAAAAATATGAAGTATGAACATATATGAGATCTAAGGTTAGTATTACTTGCAGGATTCCCATTTGACTGGTTTTGCATGAAGCGACTGTTGCACAGCAGGAGTATTCAGGTATCCTAGAATATAATTTCCTGTGCATGGATCAAATCCTGATATCTGTATCAATCATGTTAATAACTTCCATGTAGATATAGTTCTCCAAGTATGTTTGTTTAGATCAAATCTTACCGATGGTGTGCTGTTGTTGTATGGTGAACACAAAGGGGTATAGATGTCATAGGAAAAGATGTTGCTCAAAGCCGCGGATGCCTGATTTTGATAGTGGTTACATTCATCTGTGATGGTTGCACCCTCTGAAAAATTACAGTGGGAAATGATTCCTTCATGGATTTCATCAGAAATGATTGCGTGTGTCCAGAAATAATCATACATTCCTGTGTATGCGGTTTCTTCATCGACAAATGCATTTCCGAGCTGAAGTATAACATGAACACATTCATTCTTATATTCAGTATCAACAAATACTGTAAAGTTGCTAGTATATTCAATACTTACAGCAATTCCTTTAAGGTTAATGACAGTTTGATTGGTGATCTTGTTGTTTTCAAGAATAACTTGTGCGAGTTGAGGCACATAATGCCCTGCATAGCTTTCTCCAGTGATGTAGAAATCTCTAGTTTTGTACTCCGGGAATCTTTCTAGCCAGTTAATTAGAAACGTATATGAATCTTTTGCTGTTTGTATGTCATCAGTTATATAATCTGAAGACGTGTTTGAGTAAGAGAATCCAACTCCAGCAGGGGATTCCAGGAATAAGACATTTGCAACTGCAAAGATTATATAATACATTCTTCAATACATGCTCTTTCATTCTCCTTATGAAAGATATATATGATTCTTACTGTTGTTCCATGCATATTTATTCCGTGACAGTGTTGCATTATCGGCATTGACTCTAAATGGTCCAAGTTCCATCATGGCCCCATTACCAAACGAAGAGCAACCCGGCCCTGCAACAATTCTCAGCCTTCTTTAGTTCTTGAACACGAATCACTTCAAAATCAAGAAAATGTTACCTCCATTGAGCCAGAGTACAAGAGGATTAGTGGAAGAGTTGACCGGTGACTCTGCAAGATAGTAGAACAGTGCTCTTCCATGGCTCGGGTCAACAGTCACATACCCTGAGTACTGATTAAAGTCTGTGCCAGCTGGCTGACCTGGCAATTCTGATATCTTGTCAGCATCCTTAAACCCATCCTGTGGCCCTACGTAGACAGGCGAATATGAGTACTCGACATTGACATCTTGTTGACTTACATGATTCATTGTCATTCTTCTTAAACGTTGAATCTTTAATGTGTTCTCAAGAGGGTCATATCCATTGCCACCATAGCAAGACACGAAAACAAGTAGACTGAAATGGACAAACAAATGGAATGCAATCTTCATTGATTTAAGGTATGTTGTACTGCTGCTTAGATGATATAAAATCATTTATATATACATGTGGATACTTGTGGGAAGTAACGGGCCGGGTTTTGTCTTGTTGAAATTTACAGTTGGAGTGACAAAACCTATGGTTTCTTTGTTTGAAAAATGAAAGAAAACAACATATGCTTGATTTGGTTTGGTGAAAGGCTCAAAAACAGATGCTAGGAAACAAAATAAAAAGTGGATTATTCTATATTGATTCTTAATAATGACAAACTTTGACTAAAACAAGACGCCAATTTTCATTTTTATCTTAGTGATATGTTTTAAAAATCTAGTTTTTAATTGTTTTTATCCATCCGTGTTGTTTGTGTCTCCTCGGCTCCTGCCACATCAATCATGGGTTCTTTTGGTTCGGTTATTGTCTCAATTGAACCATAATTGAACACTTCGGTTATTAAAAACCATAAGCAGTTAGTTTGTTTCTTTTTTAAATGAACGCACGCTTTGGTCTCTTCATGGCATGCTTTTCTGCACACCCACTAAGAAGATTTGGTCTCCGCCTTCATCGCCTCACACCTTAGGCGTGGGGCGATTTTTAAAACCAATGTTTCGGTCAAAGTGGTTATCAATTTTTAAAGGGTGGTTCGGTTTAATCCATTAACTGAAATTAAAGCTGTTGCCATACATTGTTTGGTTAAAATTAGTTTTGGTCTTGTTAACTTGGTTTGTTGTTTGGTTAAATTGGTTTTTAATATATCAGTTAAATAGGTTATTTCTGTGCGTGTGTATATGATAATATATACATAGATGGGTGTTTATTTCAGAACCAATAATACGTTGTGAACCGTGAAACCACATAATGCATTTGTACTTATTGCTGTGAATGTGATGCACAAGACGATTATGTAACCTCCTTTGTTTCTCTCTCCTATTGGTTTTGATTATGTACAAGTGCATTATAGAGTTCTCGTGGTTCTTAACATATTATTAGTTTTAAAACAAATGTGCCCCAACATATGTGTGTGTATCAGTTTGGGTTTTCTGTTAATTAATTACGTATAACCGAAAGCAAACTACTATAATCGGTAATTAAAAGAAAAACCATAACCGAGCTATTGGTTTCTCAATTGGTTTGGTCTTTTACTTAAATCGGTTATGATTTGGTTATTTAGTTTCTCTTCTCATCGGTCAACTGCCACTGATTGTCAAAGGCTTAGTTGAATAAATTAAGTCTTTGTCTGTATATACACTAGATTTATACATTTCTAATTTTCAAAAAAATGAAATTACAAAATATATCTGTTTTCTATTATAAGGCTCGTATTGTTTAAATAACATAGAACAGAGAATGCATGCCGGTGGATGCTTGTGCCATTTCTACTGCAACTAGTCTTTGATCAAAATGAAGCAAGTATGCTTTGTCAAGATAAAAAGTTAACATTCATCATATCCTACTGCATGAGGAGTTCATTTAGGATTAAACTTTATCATAGCAGTGGAGTATTGAGGTTTGATGTTTGTAGGAGGGAGATCGCTGCCATGATGTTGATAAACACTTCAGTTTGACCATAAATTTGTGTTGCTATTGTTAGTAGGTGTTGTTTGGATCCAATTCCTCCCAAATCACAATAACAATATTTATTTCGTTAAAATTTGATTATTTCTCATAAGTCATATATACGTGATTCACCAACCCGATAATATGCATGTCCTAGTTTTGCTATATGTTGGATAACTCAATTGCGCTGTTTATTTTGGCAATGCTTTCTTGCACACCATCTGGTTGTAGAAATTCCATTGTGTTGCTAGCATTATATTTTTGATTACCCACTTGACTTACTCAATGTCATTTGCATGCCTGTGGATTCATATGAATTTAGGATTACTAATTTATGTCGATCTTTTCATGGTAATTTGTAAGTGATACAGATATAATATTCATACAACTTATGATCACTCATTAAAATGATAAGCTAGAACATAGATTTGAAGTTATATTGTCTTGAAATATACTCGCACCAAAAGTATAATCTGGACCCATGTTTGAAGATCAATCTTGACATACTATTCATAAGAGTTTATCTTAGTGGTCGGTAGGAAGCTTTCCCTCCAAGAAGGAAGTGAAGAATGCTAGAGCGCGCCCTGGTTGGTAGCTTGGGACGAAATGTCCAGCTCCTCTTATCGTCACAAATGTTAGGTTTTCATATCCCACAACATATCCACCAACCTAAATAACATATATAAATGTTCATGCACCATTTAATTTAACTATGTAATATTAGAATACTTTTTAAATAAGGATCAAATGGAAGGCTTTATACCTCGCCTTGGTACATCCATGGGTACCATGGTACCTTGACTAATGTTTGTAGTTTGTTTATAGCATACCTACTTGTTGTCACTGGTACTCTACCGTCCGTATCTCCACTGCAATATGATGGTTCGTGTGTTTTCTATGTCATAATTGGTTAATTATATGCACACTGATATGTATCATATTTTTAACATACCTGTAGATCCAGACGCTGATTCTACTGGCCATTAGATCCTGAATCACAGGCAACACTGTTATAGGCATGTCCTTCCAGTGTGAACCGATGAAATAACTGTATTGAAACACAAGATCTTGTATCAAGAATGAGCAAAGATGAGGTGCATCTATACTTTGCAAAATATGACACATCTTTGAGATAAAAGGTTAGCATTACTTGCAGGATTCCCATTGAACCGGTTTTGCATGAAGCGACTGTTGTACAACAGGAGTGTTCAGGTATTCTAGAACATAATTCTCAGTGCATGGATCAAATCCTGATATCTGTTTCTATCATGTGAATTACTTCCATGTGAATAAAGTTTTCCAAATTGGTCTGTTTAGATCAAATCTTACCGATGGTGTGCTATTGCTGAACGGTGTGCATAAAGGGGCATAGATGTCATAGAAAAAGATGTTGCTTTTAGCAACGAATGCTTGGTATTGATAGTCGATACATGCATCTGTTATGTTTGCACCATTGGAAAAATTGCAGTTGGAAATAATTCCTTCATAGATTTCATCAGAAATGATGGCATGCGTCCAGAAATAGTCAAACATTCCTGTGTTTTGCGTTTCTTGATCGATATATGCATTTCCGATCTGAAGAATGACATGAACATGTTCATCTTATATCCAGCATCAACAAATATTTTTTAGGTATAGGTAAATCCAATACTTACAGCAATTCCTTTAAGCTTAATGACAGTTTGATTGGTGATCTTGTTGTTTTGAAGAATTAACTGTGCGAGTTGAGGCACATAATGCCCTGCATAGCTCTCCCCGGCGATATAAAAATCTCTAGTTTTGTATTCTGGGAATCTTTCTAACCAATTAATTAGAAACGTATACGAATCTTTTGCTGTTTGTTTGTCTCCGGTCTCATAATCTGAAGACGTGTTTGAGTAAGAAAATCCAACTCCAGCAGGTGAATCCAAGAACAGTACATTTGCAACTGCCAAGATTATATACCATCATTTCAAACATGTTCAGTTTTAATATCCTTATGAAAGATATATATATGATTCTAACCGTTGTTCCACGCATATTTGTTTCGTGACAGTGTTGTATTATCAGGATTAACTCTAAACGGTCCAAGTTCCATCATGGCCCCATTTCCAAACGAAGAGCAGCCCGGCCCTGCAACAATTTAAAGCTTTTTGCCATTTTTGAACTCAAATGACTTCAAAATCAAGAAAATGTTACCTCCATTGAGCCAGAGTACAAGAGGATTAGCTGAAGAGTTGACAGGTGACTCTGCAAGATAGTAAAACAGTGCTCTCCCATGTTTCGGGTCAACAGTCACATACCCTGAGTACTGGTCAAAGTCTGTTCCAGCTGGCTCACCGGGCAAACTGGATATCTTGTCAGCATCCTTCAACCCATGTTGAGGGCCCATGTATACCAGTGAGTTTGAATTCTCAGCTGAGTGATCTTCATTACTAACAGCATTCAATACCGATCCTCTAGAACGTTGGATCTTCAACGCATTCTCGAGAGGGTCATATCCATTGCTACCATAGCAGCACACAAAAACAAGTAGACTGAAATGAACAGACAGTTGAAGTGCGCTCTTCATTGACTATTGGTATGCTGTCCTTCTGTTTAAGATGATTCAAAAACATTTAGATATGCATAATATCTCTATCTATTATGTATAGTAGCGTCTGTAGCGAATAGCGAATACAGTTTCTGTTGAGTTTACGGCTTTAAGTGTTAAGAAATATTATGACAGCATAAGCTATATTTTCTATAGCTAAAAATATGAAATAAAATACCAATACATCATAAATTAAAGAACAAGCTCGGATCTAAGTAACACTGATAAAACAAAATGGAACAGTAGATCCGAGCGAGTTGATGGAAGAAAATAATTATATAATTTGTTTGAATTACCTGATTACTGGAAGTTGGTATGTTTGCAGAGAATCACAAGTAACAAAGACGATGATCGTCACAGATGAGATGATTGGTGTATACAAATATAAAAGTCTAACAAATGGAAACTATTATAGTGAAGCACAATCTCAAGTCAAGTAGATAAGTCAAGCCGTTGGTGGGTAACAACATTATGATTTTCAAAAATAAAGTATAATAATACGGCGGGTGTCATTTTACATCCGGCACGTACACTTAATATTTTGTTATTTTTTAGCAGTTTTACAAAAGTCTATTATGTTCTAAGCTAAAATTTAAAACACCAAATAAATGGGTTCTGCATGATTATTTTTACATATATGCATTAACTTATTGTATCTTATAAAATACAGATCTGTTCAGCAAAAAGTTTACACCAAAACGTTTAAAAAAACCAGGTTAAGTTGTAGTCTCAAAATGTTTTTAAATGTGATGGATTAAAAGATATAATTGCAATTTTAAAACATATTAAGTTTTTTTTATGAGTAGATAATATAAAAGTTTATGCAAGTGTTAGTAAGTGTAAGGTCATTATGTAATTAAGTGTAAAGGGTAATATGTAAGTAATGTTATAAATATTATTAAATAGTTGTACGTTACGCATTAAATAAAGTAATTGTTCTTAATTTTATTATATTTTAAAATACTCATCTTATATGCTTTGTATATTGTATAGATATTTATTGTAAAACATATATCTTTAGGCTATAGGATATGGACTATTCTATATTCTCTTTCGCTGTATGTCATGCAAGTCAAGTCACGTTATTTTACTTCGTTCTATACCACTCGATCAAAGAAGTAAAGTATTTTTTATTCCCTTGAGTTTTAAATAAAATAATAATAATTTAATTTCTAAATATTACATGATAAAAGAAAGCTAAAGTTAAATATTAAAGAAAATTATCAAAATAATCAATTGACCAAATAGAATTATCAAAATAACCGGTCAAATTTGAAGTTTTGTAAAAAAAAAACAATCGGAGCGCACCAAGTGTCATCCCTCGCTGACGTGGCGAGGGATTATGGAAATCCCTCGCCCATAATTACGAAAATACCCCCCCTCCCCCGCCCAAAATAAAAAATAATAATCAAAAAATTTGATATTTTTAATTATTTATTGTTTTTAAATACTTAAAAGTTTAATTTAATTTTATTTTGCCCTATATAATAACATGTTTACCCTTAACAAATCTTATATTTTTCTCAGCCTTCTTCCTAAAATTCATTTGCAATAATCTTGATCTCAGTAACACCTGTAACAAAACTTATTTTCGAGATATGTAAAACATTACTTAATTATAATAAGTATAACTACGCAAAATGAAGAATATAATTTAATTTTAATAAATATAATTTCAATATATGGAAAATATAAGTTAATTATAATTATTATAACTACGCGATATGGATTTTATTAGTTAATTATAATTAAAAATAATAAAAATGTGTTTAAAAATAATTACCAAATTGCCACCCCTCGACCATAATTAAAAATAATTAAAATATGTTTAACCAAAAAATCAGTAGGTTTTTTTATATAACAATATAAATTCCATAATATTAAAATTTTTACTTATTCATAATAACAAGAACTTTAGATGGGTGAGATATTTAGAGAATTTTTTTATAATTTTATTATTGAAATAATTATGTATTATAAATACATAGATATCTAAGAAAACTCTGTACGTTAAGAAATGAATACAAAATCAATCAATTAATAAAAAAGGCATTCAAAATTTTATGAACTGATTGTTTAGTTTATTTAAATAACAAGTATTTTTTTCGTATAATTTAAGCATTTTATGGATTAAATGAATACATAATCAATCAATTAATAAAAGGAGTCATTCAAATTTTTATATGAACTGGTTCTTTAGTTTTTTAAATAAACATGAATGGCTTTTTTATAACAAGTTCTAAAATAATCATTAGAACACTAATGTGCATATCAAAATCCAAAACTGACTTATTTTGTTTCACTTTTTATAATATATGTTTCCTTTTAAAACTAAACAAATTGTTAAAAGAACAAATGTTTTCACTTTTAAAATTTTTTTGTTCAAATCCTCGCCTCGGTTTTCACACCCCTTGCCTAGGTTTTCGGAAACCTCGTTGACGTGGGCGAGGAAGAGGTCGAATCCCTCGCCTAGGTTTTCGAATCCCTCGCTTGGCTCGCTGACATGGGCGAGTGATGGATCATATCCCTCGCCTCGGGTGACGGACCATCATTTTTTATTTTTATTTTTTTTAAACGCAATATACACGCGGCGAGATACGGACACGTGGGTGAGGGAATTTAATCCACGTGGGCGAGGAGGGCGAGTCAAAAGTTTATTTTCGTAATTTGAATGGTCAATGGTTAGTTTCGTAAATTGAGTTGGTCAATTGGTCATTTTGGTAATTTTTGTAATTTTTCCTAAATATTATTTATCTATATAATTACTCTTAGTATCTAGTTGTCATTGGTACGTGTGTCATTTATTCACTGCTTCACGTTGTCTCATTTTAAACTTAAAATTCTAGAGGCAACCAAACAACAAGCCACCGCCTGGAGAGGGGCAACCACCCTCAGATCACCATCACCGCTATTATAATCGATAATCTATAACGGAATGAATAACCGTAATCAATGATTTTGGTTCTGTGGATCTTTATGTTTGAACGGCGAGAGAGGGATGAGGGAGTGATATGTCTCTTTTTCTCAAAACCACATCTCTATCTCTCTTTGACCGTCAAAAGCAAACAACATTTTCAATTTTCAAAGGACTAAAGTATCTTTTACGCTGTGTTTCCGAGTCTCATTTAAGGAAATAAAAGAAAGAAAATGGAAGGAAAGAAAAACTAGTTGTGTTCCTAAGTTTTTTTTAATGGAAGAAAATGGAAGGATTGTTAAAAACTTGTGTTCCCGAGTTTACTTAAAGAGGGAAATGGAAGGAAGTGGA